>CM036314.1:18497235-19075560 GCA_020567845.1 Rhododendron henanense subsp. lingbaoense
AACTGAAAAGACGAAATTACCCTCAACAACAAAACAGGCAGCTGCCCAATCGAGGGGCACAATAGGAAAAATTGGACAAAAATTGGCAAGCGGTGCAATTGGCTATTACTCTCTTAGTTTTAAAGCTTTAGAAAGCGGAGTGTCAGGTTAGCACAGTGAACTTCCGTTATTACCCCCAAATGATTGAACACAAATGGAACACGTAGGTACAGTGAGGGTAAAACAGTAGCTGAGCTTTTAATCAATGGATGTGATTACCCCTGGCCAAGACACAAAACCATAAAAACAGACCTCAATGAATGCACAAAATTACCCCCGCAGTTTACCCTTGTGGCTGGACAATTGAGGGATAAAATTGGCAAAATTGACCACAAATTGGCAAGCATCTCAATTTGGCTGCAACGTTTTTAGTTTTTAAAGCCTTAGATAAAGAACTAAGTCATAAACTCATATAACACAACATGCTAGGTTCTTTAGTTCCTTACCCTTTCAAATGGTGGCTTTTCCATCAGTTGATGAGCCCTATATGTAAAAGTATGACAACTTATTAATTAACATGTTCATACAAGGTTAGACAACATGTAACTAACTATATTTTTAGCTTCATTTGAACTCCTGATAATACTAACTTAGCTTATGAATTTTCATGCTAAAATGATGTTTACCTAATCTTGTAGGAGGGCAGCACCTTACGCTCTATCGATTGAGCATCAACAACACCTATCTTCTCATGTGGCATCTGCAACATCAATATATCATATTCTCTCGTCATGTTTTCTTTCCCTTCCCATATAATTTCTAGGGAGTTATAAAATAGAAATCGTTTCATACCCTGCTCATTCACCCAGAATAAAATAAACAGATAGTTGGAGTTTTGGCTCAGCTCAGAATGAAATAGACAGAGTTGGAGTTTTGGATTCATACCTCCGCACATATCCGGCGAGCAAGATCAAGGCCTCATACATGAATCAAATCATTCTGCTCTTGCTCCAGACCTAAGGACATGTAGTCTAACAAAAAATTAGAGGCCCATCTAAATATATAGACTAATAGACATCTTAAAGTGAAAAGATGGGAATTTCTTGGGCTGGACACTTATTGAGAGAAACAAAGACAAGGCGGCGGAGGGCTTTTCAGAGTGGATATCACTAAACACGAGCACTACCATTTGTTTTATAAGATCTGGCCTGTTGCAGTGGCACAAGCTATTTGTGAAAAAATTTCACTCCCAATTTCAACTACCAGTAACCCAAATCAACAATTTTAAGTCCATAAATCATAGAAAACAACTCTTCAAAAATAAAGAAAACCCCTTTTTTTCACACTAATAGAAACCCAGATTGACGAATTAAAAAAATCATAGGAAACCCTAAAATTCCTAATCTGTGACAAAGTTCTTAGAAATTGGAGCAAAGACGAGAAATCAGAACATGGGGATTTCGATCCTACCAAAACTCATCACTTTGAGTCTCTGTCTCCATATCAACAATAGTGTAAGATCTGCTAAATGATCTTCCATCTTCCTCACATGACCAGTAATCTAATCTATACCAGGTTTGATGTCGATATACATACACGCATCATAAGATTGACGACGCAGCCCAAAAATATATATATGTGTGTGTATAGAGAGAGAGAGAGAGAGAGGTACCTCCTTACGGTCCTTAGCTCTATTCTCAATCAAATCGATAACAAAACTGAAAACTCGATCGTTCTGGTGCGTCGTCTTCCATTGGACTTCACCCTCGGTACTAAACAACCGCCGACATGGTCTACAGAGAGATGCGGTGGAAGTCGGCGGCGAAGAGGGGAGATGGAGGAGATGTGAGTAGTCACCATTTTGGAAGAGAATGGTTCTTTCTGATCCAGAGAAATGAGAGATTTGGTCCACAAGGAAATGTTGGCATGACGTAATCACAGGACATAATACGGAAAGACCAAATTACCCATCATCACAAACCTGGCCAGCTCCAATCCAGGTGCTTAATTGGAAAAATTGGGCAAAAATGGCCAAACCCTTTCAACGTTCTTTTACACTAGATTCACGTTCGTGCAAGGCACGAATGTATGCCCGTCGAAGGGAGCAAGTTATTATTTGGGGCAGTATATTGTTGGTTTTAATTGCACAGTTTGTATGGGAAGAAGAACATGGAAACAGTTATGAAAGCACACTATGTGGATTGCTTTAAAGTAGGAAGGCATCAGTTTTTTTAATGTACAGATTATATGCTGCGTAGTCTATTGCCAGATACTGCAGTGGCATCAGTTTTTTTAATGTACACAGTTGGACACCACTTGGACAGAGGTTTGACTCAATTGGACACAGGTTGGACTCAATTTGGACACAGTTATGACAAAAGTTTGGACACAGGTTGGACGCCAACAACAGTAGGGCATAACACAACTGAAAACAGAACAACGCAACAACAGCTCTGTCCAGCACATAGCACACATACAACCTTCCAAGTTCATTTTGTCAAGTGCCAAACTGTGTCCAAGATTGTACACAGCTGCCAAGCTCAACACACACAAAAATACAACTGAAAACTGGAAGTAGCCCATTTGTGGGCTCAGACAATCATCACTGTCCTATCATGAATAAATATAGTCATTCATAACCTTCCTAAGCAACACTTATACAACTACACAGCTGAGAAGTAGCCCATTTGTGAGCTCAGACAATCATCATTGCCACATAAATTAGAGTAAAATTACACAAAAAAACTGCACAAAAACAGCCTTCAATCTTCTAATCCTACACTGAAACCTTGAGAAAACAAATTTTCCTTGAGAAAAGGGTGTAAAGCATTAAAGAACTCCAAAACCTCATCTGGGCCCTTTGCATAGAAAATAGAACAGACAATGTCACTAACACGGGATTCATTCCTATTAAAATGAATGGTTAAAAGCTTCCTCTTCCTAACCAAAAATCTATCACGAGAATAGTCGAACATAAACAAAGGCACATAAACATGCCATCTCCACTTCTATTCTTGTGGGACATAGTAAGAGTAATAGCATACCGACTCATTAGCTTCTATCAAAACAGCATAAGATACTCCATCACGTAAGACAAACCAGACATTAACATTTTTGATCAAACAGTAAGTTATCTCACTGCTCTTCACTCCGTTACTTATATGTAACCAATTTCCAGGACATAAGTACAATAATGGGTGAAGGTGCAATGGACTGAAAATAAAATAGCAGGAAAATCCAATGGTTGAAACTGAACAAAACCTCGTACATTACAGACTTCCCTGGTTTATTCTTGCATACATAAGATCAAACCTAAACCCAAAATTGCATTTTGAGAACCACGAGCCCACATATCAGACTACGACAAAAATTGCACCCCTCTCTTAGCTCATACGTGGTGCTACAGAAACAACAAATCCATCTACTCATCTGGGCGCCATCACCAACATGACAGTGCAAGGAAATGGGAAAAACCGTTCCACCTTCTGGAATTTCAGTCATACTATTTTAAGGATCACTTATGCATTAGCAAAAAAGGATCACTTTACGCTGCTGTCTACCCTTCCCAACGGAATGAGAATTTCACAGTTCATATTAAATTCAACAGTACAACAGTAATTTCAAACCTTACTATTTAAGGTGGGGATGATCATAATTCTAAACAAGATCTTAAAATGGAAAAAACTTAAGGTGGCCATTAATAGCGCATCGGACAAAGGGTCATGACTCATGCTTATGTGCATAAAATAAAGAGAGTAAAAAATTAGACCAATATACTATATGCTTGCTCCATCAGAAGGCACACATTTTGTTAGTGTTCTTAATTTTCAGCTTCATAGTCATGTAATATTGTATGTGCCACTTGGTGAAAAATAAAATATACTGGTGTAGATAACTGGAATTGCAGAAGAAAAAAGGCAGCATTCCAATTGCGGATAACTGGAACTCTGGGGTAAAGAGAATACCTACTTGCACATCTCCTCAAGGAATTATTGCCATTTATAGCTATTGGTATTGGTCTCCTCTCTTGCCCTATAGATAAAATCTGTTGCATTCTTTCAGGCCAGTCTGAATTCAATCTCTAGGTAAGATCCTCCACCTCCCTGAGTAGGAGTGACAAAGAAACATGACAAAGATAAAGTCATAGACTCACAACAGTATATGAATGTGTAAAGTAAATATTTATATTTATTTTTCATTCACTTCAACCACATAACCAAGGTATTGGGATCAAAGGCTTGCTATGGTTGGTTTGATTAATTGACTAAAGATTTGACTTTGTTATTAGTGTTTTCTAACAAGTCAATGTTGCAATAGGAAACACAGAAAATCCACTTATGCTGGCATGCTAAGATAATTTTAAATTCAGCGTTCAACCCATGTACCATACGGAAATCATCCCAGCCTTCACCAAACTCACGATTAACTATCTCAAATGGCCAAGCCTTAAATCCGTGCCTCAGCACAATCCACATACTTGAACCATTGGCAGGAAAATGTTGCCAAACACCTCACGGCAATCTCCGGAAACAATAGCAAATTGTAATTTTGCACCCAACAGTACAGCATAAATTAAAATGGAGCACAAGTAACAGGATTAACATAGAACATACTCAGCATGATTAGCAGGAGAAACATAATTTAAGTACCAGCAATGACCCACACCTATATGCAAATGTTACATAAACAACAATCAGGAAAACATAAAAGCAACTTTGCTAGTAATTATGCATTAATTGGAATCATTAAACATTAAACAAATAAGAACAAACGGACATCTGTGGTAACTAAATCCAAGAAATTATAATCCAGCTTCGCGTTCTTCGCTATACACCACAAATGAATGGTACACAATGCCATCTAACCACGCACCCAGTTGGCAGCTAAAATTCCATTCAACCACAGTACCCAAAGGTAAAATCTCACAGTAATCTCCCAGGAAACAGTCAAAAGGTTTATAGGTCATGTGGTTTCTTCTCACCTCCGCCAGTTTCCAGATAAAAAAGGGCTGCCCTTGAAGACAAGCGAGAGGCATTGCCAACATGAACCCAACAGGCAAATGGAACATGCACCACCATTTTACAACAGACGAATGGAACTTAAAATGTGGCAGAACACATGCAGACAATATCAACATTATATATGACGTACATACATTTTCCAGCATTTTGTCCCAATTCAGAGCAAACCAGATGAAATATAACTAAAATCTCAACCCATAGAAAATGCAATTTCCATGTGAGCAGCTAAGTCACAACAAAGAGGAAACCAAAATACACCTTGTCATAAAATTAAAAAAAAGTAACCAGCAAGCACCACATGGAGACCCAAAACATTCTCAAACACAAACGGTAAATGCGATCCACCAAAAGGTACACATTTTCCACAGAGGGGGGGGGGGGGTGGCGCAGTTGAAAAAATCGAGCCAAAATCGGTATCCCATGAACCCATCCTTTTATTACAAGGGGAGGAAAAAAATCCAAACCATGACTGATGCATCAATTTAAATGCTAAGCTTGATGCCTCGACGAGACTAATTACATCAATTACATGAATGAATTGATGCATCTATTTAAAGTCTAATGGTTGCCAAAAAAAACAACAACCAGCATATGGATTACTGCTACAAATTCTGCACTGACAACATGACTGATGTATCCTAGTAAAAAAAAATTATGTAAAACTAAAACCCACAGATGAAGGATTGTTATCAGTAACAATGATCATTTGGATTTATCATAGTGCCATAAGAACACTCTAAAGTGCTTTGTGTTGCACACTTTAAACAGACCTTATGTGGTGGAAAGTTGATAGATACATGAACGAATCTTTATAGATGGAATCAAATAAACACGATGCATAGTTCGGAGAGAAACTTGGGTTTTTTATGCATACTAATAAATTATCTGAACGACAGGGTTCCAGAAATCCTAAATAGTAGGAGTGCCATGTATGTAGCCCACAAGTGAATCAGATATATGAGAACTCTAGAATTCAAGAAGCTGAATAAAAATGAAAAATCAGAGATCTTACTTCTACGAAACTTCACCGTGGAGTAGAATTCCCATATCTGAGATAGAAAGAGGTAGAGATACAGTTAGAGAAAGAGGTTAAGGGAAAAAAAATTGATAACCAAGAAGTTTCGGTAGACCCAGGTTTAAAGGGCTCTCACAGTGACGTCTTCCTACAGTCCAACTTCTCGTTTCTAACTCTCTCAACTGGTGCGGCGATTACAAACCACCGGTCCACCGTCAAGCCTCTTGGCTGAGTTGGCTCTCGCAACCGATTCCGTCTCACCGCCCGCCGGAACAGGTCTGAGTTCTGTTCATATCAATCGGTATCAAATCAACAAACAAAATAAAAAATCAAACAAAAGCATATAAAACCCATCATCGAGAGGTCGAGAGAAATACCAGTTAATCGGCGATCAAGCCTTTGACGATCTTCGTTCTTCAAAGTAAAAGGAGAGGATGAGAGAGAGAGAGGTGGGGGATGACAGAGAGAGGGGGTATTGCTCGCAGTGCTGTGTATTACGGCGAGGTAGGGAGAGTAAAGGGGAGAAAATACTTGGACGGGACCACATCTACTCCCACAGGAACGAACGGCGCAGATGCAACGCGCATCCCGCGGAGGCCCCAGACCATGCCACCTAGCACACCAGCGTAAAAGACCAAACTGCCCAAGTGCCTAAGGTTGCACTGTTTGCAATCGAGGGGCAAATTCGTCCCAAATTGAAAATTGGACTACCAAAAAACTGCTCCTTTATATATAGGAGGAGGATACAGGTTAGATAACCGTCCAAGAGTTTGAAGTCTCCTAATAAATAAAGAATTAAAGATAATCTATTATACTTGCAACTCTCCTAACAGATAGAGACAAGAAGTCTATCTCATTCTTCTAACCAACCCAATCACATAACCCATGTGGGTTGGGTCTGGTCCAAACCGATCCATTTACTAACAACAAAAACATCCAAGGTTCAAGCTTCTTCACTGGTAATGGAGTGTCTGCTAGGAGGGAAGCTTTAAGCTCGGTCGTAACTTGAGCTATGAGTAAGCTACAAATGAGGGCAATGCACTGATTTGATTTTCTCAAGAAATTGTACAAATGATGTCGGGCACTGTACCACTTAGATTGACGTTCTTATTAATAATGATAAGTGCATTATTCTAACTTTTCCAATTTCCATTGCCTTTCTCAAGTGAAAAACGAAAGCGACGCAATAAGGTTTGTTCCGGATTGAGACAGTAAACAACTATAATGATTTGAGAATATGCATAGAGAGGGGAAAAAAAGGATCAGAGGATATGCAAGAATTATAACTAGAACTTGTGGAATGGCGATTCGTAGTTAAGTTAACGGGCCTTGACTTTACTAAGGCTGAGCAGTAGGGCGCGCCCAACTCATAATTGGAGAGTTCGTAGGTTCAATTCCTACTGGATGCATGCTAATGGGACCCTCAACTACGTCTATAGAAATATCTGATTCTCTATCTTATTGAATAGATTAATATTGTAACGTGTGTAAGACCTGATGCCTTCGCAAAACCAAAATTTGAAGCATGGTTTCCCCCCATGGATATAGTATAAGATAGAAATATATCGATTCTATTTCTTTTATTATAACAATAATAATCTAAACTTTTTATGTAGGCATTGTCAAGTTCCTAACTGCTTTACTGAACTTGCCTTTAGAGCACGTGAAGAAGTCAGAGGAGATAGAGCTTGACCCTCGAGAACAGAGCTGAAAGAAAAACTATCAGATCAAAGCCGGAGATTTTCTCAACTTGCAAGAATGAGAAACAAAGACTTTAAACTGCAACTAGAGGGGCTTCGCACAAGCTACATTACCTTTTCTAAGCCATGTTTAGGGTCCTAGGCCTCAAGCAATGAAGCACATTCCAGTCAAGCGAAACATTAATTACACTATACTATGTGTGCTACTTTCTTCTTAGATGATTCATTATCTGCGACTAACTTAGTTTGCCTCTTCTCACTTAGAAACAGAGGCCAACAACCACAATTGAAGGAAGAAAAATGATGATAATTATCAAATTCTCACAACAAGGCTGAATGAGAAATTTTCCATTGTCCAGACTAAACGTTAATAGGAAAACAATAATACTGAGATTCTATAACATTACTTGACCAAGCTTTCAGTGCATATATATGACTCGTGCACGTGCTATGCATGTGGAGCAGCCAAAGGGGCATTTTTGTATGAGCGTTAATGATGAAGCTTAGTTGCAGGGAGCTCCTAAAGGGGTGCCGCTCCCACCATGGAAGCCCGCTTTTGCACTCCCAACTAAGGAGCTTGTCGGGAGACCGCTCCCATTGAGATGGGAGCTCGCTCCTTTCAAAGATAGGAACCTTTGTATGATCTTTGTATCGAGAAACAGGGATTTATCACTTGGCTTTATTAATTGGTCTTTGATGAACTCATATATCTAGCCTAAGTAATGATATCTTGAAAAGAAAATCATACCATATTGTAACACTAGCCCATTCTTACACTCATGGAGGACTTGGCCCATATTTTTAGTTTCTAAAATGATTGTACTTTTAAAGTAAATAATCTATGCTACATTATTTTTCATAACATATGTACACGCTCCCAACCTTGGGAGCTTCTATATTCCCTCGCTCCCGCTTCCGCTCCCGCACACGCTTCATGCAACTATGGATGAATGTGACCAAATAGTTCTCAAATAATTACTTAAAAGCCACAATAACAGTGTCAAATTGAATTGAATGCTAATCATAATGTACTCAAATAATTACTTAAAATAGCAACACAATCACAGTGTCAAATTGAATTGAATGCTAATCTTATGTGCATTACCATAGGCCAAGAAAACAAATTCATCGTATATTGATTTTTCCAAGGGATGGATAAGTCGAAGGATGTGATGGGTTTGATCACATGAAATCCGAATTCCTTCTCCCATGGGATTGGGAATAGAACCCAATGAGCAACAACTTACACTTCTACTAATCAAACAAAAATTTTAAAAAAATGCTTCTACTTAATCATAAGTCACAACCTCGGTACCTCCGAGAACGTTCTTTTGAAGAAAGAAATCTAGAAATCTACAGGTGTAGCTTCCATTCCAACAAGGTACCATGTAATAATTTTATGTTGTCTTTTTAACTATAACCACTGTCCATATAAGGTATTCATAGCTAAATGTCAAATTTGAGTAACTATTGCCATAACTGGGAGTGCAATGCATAAATTATTTTTCCATTTCCTCGAGAACGCCATTCTTTTAGAAACGAAAATATATGACTTTAGCTCAGAAGTTGGGACGCATTAAAAAGGCAGTAGATGAACCTGGGAAGGATTCTACCGTGTTTTCTATTCTTGAGCAATTATCAGGGCCTGAAAATGGCGCACACAGTTTTTCTTGCTCCTTGGCTGATCTTCCGGTGCCTAAAATCGCGTAAAAAAGCAATTTTTTCTCGGCCATAAAAAAGCAATGTTAGGAGTTAACCAACTAAAAAGGATAATATTAGAACAATTCCAAAATCATAAATTGAAGTATATCATTGAAAAAAGCCAAAAATTGTGATAGGACACTTAAAGCACTATTTATTTCCCTCAATCTATATATATTAATTCCTGTGAAGAGAAAACTATCAAATGTTCCAATTCAAACAAAAGTTGGAGTTTTGCATTTAAAGAGAGCAAATATTCGTCAAAACTACTTCATAAACACATAGAAACAGCAATAAAATGACAAAGCAAAGGTCTCTAAACATTAATGTAAGCAGTGTAACTCTGTAAAAATCAATGCATAATCATTTTTTTATAAGAGAAAAGATTTCATTAACTTGAGCCCGATGAACAAGCCAATAAGGAGAATGGAGAAAAACATCATTGTCAAATAAGTATCCCAACAATGTCGACACATACAACCTATAACAAGAGTAAACAACACCAAAAAGCAGCAACTTGTATCTAGATAATCTATGATGCCCACAACTACAATTTTTATTTTTATTTTTTAAAAGGGCAGATACATTAACTCCCAACATCTACCATAACTCCATAAGTGATGAAATAATACCCATTTTAGTCTTCTGAACCTTATCGAATAAGTGACACATCTCAGCACTAAATCATTTGATCCTCCTCATGTTTTTGACACCTTTAAGGCAGCTGCTGGTAAAGTTCTACTATTGTAAGATACTAAGATATGTCTGAATGGAATCCTTTGTCTTCGACACCTTCAAACCAAATCAAGGAACCCTACTTTTGGATTTGTAATTCCAATCCACGCTAGTTTCTCTACAGCCATTGCTGTTAGAAGTTTTTTTTTTCTCGTTATTGAAATATGTCTAGAACTTGGAAGTAACTTTTCTGGAGGAGAACCTAGACTTGCATAAAAATGTGAAGACAAAGGAATTATATAATAGTTGATTAATGCCATTGCACCATGTGTTCACATGAATCCGTGACAAAAATGCCATTTTGTTCAAGGAAAAATGCAACCAAAGCTGAGAAAAACCCAAAACAGAGAGATAAATCCATTTTTAAAATCACTAAAAGACCTTGAAATGTAACACGTATATATCCAACTGGTTACCGGGCAAAGCACTAGACTTTGCACACCACTAACCAAATTCAAGAAACAAAGAAGACAGGAAGTGATTGCTGCCTCGCATACAAATAGATAGGGATCAAACAATGACCTGATTATCTCTGAGAGAATTGACATGATCTTTTCAGTTGCAATTGACAATAAAGTAATTAGAGATGTTAGCAGACAAAATTGTTCAACATTTTTTTGCAAGTTGGAGAGATCCTCAAATGATCAAGCTTGTAAATTTCCTAAAAAAAACATCTATCTAGACATTTCCACAATGCTGCAGACCCCGAATGAACTGATTGATGAGTATATTGATGTGCCAATAAGAGATCCAAGGCATCCAGTAAACATAGAAAAAGGACCGGACATTTTTGCCTCTATTACCCTTTTCACTTTTATTATTTTAAAAAAGCCCAAGTTACACTATATGTCCCGATGAAGCATGGAAGAGACCGTGGTTGGGAATACAGACACACAAAGAGGGGGGCAGTGAGGAGTTGGGTTGGGTTGGTTGGTTCCAACAGGAGCAATTCATCAAACACCATAAATGCAGTGAGCATTTCTTCTGTCTTCTTGTTGTGGCTAGACTTCATTCACCTAATCATCGTGAATGCAATGTGGCTAGTCCGGTTTTCGCCACAGAACAATCTCAAACTAAAACTAAAACATATTTACGACACATATCAAACTCCTGAGCATGATTTCAAAATTCACCACAAATGAGATACAAAAAGCATAAAATCTAAAATCCTGGAAACTTACAAGTGAAAATCTCCAACCGAAGCTTTTAATATGGAATCAAGGGGATACATAGATTTTGGTTGAAATTTGATGTGTTCAGAGCAAGATTACTATAAGCAAATATTTTCAAAATCTCACATTCCAAATAAATAGCATTGCAAATGTTCAAAGAGACCATCAGACATCTACAAAAAAAAATAACGTTATATGAAAAGGAAAAGGAAGAAAAAAAAACCACAAATAGAAAAAAAATTGTGTGAGTGTGGATTGAAAGAAGGTTGACACTAAATGCCAAGGAACATAAACAGTGTCAGACATTTTCACACCTTGTCATCAAATATGTCAGTATCAAAGCATTCCTCCCTAAGTAGATTCAAAGTGAGGCAATCCTTCAAAGGAATAGAATTAGAAATAGAACATTAGTAACTACATAAAAAGCATAAGATAGGACAAATACGACTAGTCATTCGAAAATAAATGGAAAAGAGAGTAAGAAATGGAAGGAAATGCCAAACAATTTATTATGGTTAGTCTCCTTTTCGAGACCTGATTATAGATTGGACTTCAAACAATAAAAGAGAAACCCAAATACAAAAGTTTGTCACCACCATCAAATTTGAAATCAAGTTGCACCAAAACCAAATGGGATCTTGCACCCAAAAAGAACCAAGTAAATAAACAGAGCTGATTATTTGTGGTACAAAATAAACAGAGCCCATTAATACGTTGAAGGTTCCCCCAACGACTCCACACTTGAAACAATTTGCACTAAATATATATAACTAAGGCTACAAAAAAGAAAGCCCCTCAATTAATCTTGTATCCATTGACAGGAGTTGGAATAAAAACTCTAGTAATGATGCAAAGTTCAATATTTTGATTCCTAAATGGTTGTTCGTCACAAGACAGCATAGACGGCTGTCTTCTCTTTGTAGTTGGGAGAGCTGGATGGGTCAAGGGGTCTATCTACAACCATCAAAAGTGATACAAGCCATCAAGTTCATAATTGAATGTCATTAAGTACTATTCGATGCCCATGACAATTATGCATCTACCACTAATATTTTCGAAGACAATCCTTTTAAGTAATGGGCGAAGCAAGAGCCAAAATAGTGGCCCCAAAGTACCCCAAAAAAAAAAAAAAACAATCATACATTAAACAGTGAGTGTGAAAACTTTCATACCTGACCGTAGTGCAAGTAAGCCACCTTCAGAGGAGCTGAAACAAAGCATTAGTCAATATAAAAAATACAAATGAAAAGAAATGCCAAACTATTTGCCATGGTTAGTATGCTTGCAGTGACCAAATTATAGTTCCAACTCCAAACAATGAAAAAGAAACCTTTATTTTCACTGCCATCTATTTTCAAGCCCACCTACACCGAACCGAAAAGGGATCCTGCACCCAAAAAGAAACTAGTAAAGATAGAGAGCCCTTTACCTCCATTCCATCCATTACAACATCGGGCAGTCATGTGTTAGAAGTAAGAAGTTACAGACTGTAAGTCCAGGTGAGGAAGAAGAAGGAACACCAGCGCTTAAAAACAAAATTATCGAAATCAGTCAAAGTTCACCCAGTAGTCTCAGCATAGGGGAAAAAAAATAGCAGGAGCCTTTGAGTCCTTCGGCTATAACCAATAGTTCAATTCCTACTTGTTCTCTTCTGTACAGTTTACAAAGCCCAAAAGTAACTGTAAAGCTACAGCACAACTGCAACATAGAACCTAATTAAATTACAGGCACAATCAATAGTTCAACCATACTCCTATAAGATATGAAAAACCAAAGTAACTCTGTTCTTGAAAGATTACCTTTAGAACGCTTGTTTGGATTTCCTCACAAGGAAAGTTAACACATTTATGATTCCAGCAGAGCTCCACAAACATAGATTTGTTCCTAAAACACAGGGTCACGCACAAACCTGCACACACATAACACCAGCTTTTTCAGAATTTCAACAATGAAACATAATTTGGTGTGCTTGTCCGTTGTACCAGACAACACCAGCCACCTTCGAAAACATCATCAGTAAAACATAATCCAAGTTAGAGAAACATGCTAGGCTTCAACATGCAAACGAAGACATATACACATTTCTTCGTTTCTTCCATCATTTCCTTTTCCAAGCACACAACATGTGAAAGCAATCAACGGCAATGATTCCAATTACGGCTAAAAACTTTGGAATCCCATAAGTAGCTAAATCTCCACGCCTGGAAAGAATCTACATCCACTCTTATCTAATTCCTGAATAAATACCCACAATTCCACATTTTATCCAAAAGAAAAGCTACAAACTTCATCAATCATAACAACAAAGCATAGCAACAATCAGATCAAGGCCTAGTTCTTTTCATAACTTTGTTATGATTTTCATATTTATGTATCAAGGAAAAAGCCTAAATACACATAACATGGATCTGATCAATCATACGAATGCATTGAATGCTTTAGAATGAGCAATAAAAGCTATGAAAACACCAAGGCCCTCAAACTATATGGCAGAGTACGTATCTGTGCACTCTCATGTGTATCCTTCGCACTTTGAATTACATATCACTTCCATATCAATGCTCAATAGATGAGTTACATAACCCATGTTACAAAACAAGGAGCTTGCAATGTGGCCCTAAACTTGTATAAAAATAAAGGAGCTTTCTCCCTCAGTGTGCAAACCAGCTCCTATAAGGAACTTATTGCACACACTTGGGAATTGAAAAAAACTGCTTAAAACTTCTTCTAAGATGCTACCATTTCTATGCTTTCTAGATTCTGTTTCTGGTTTACAAAATTAGGATTAACCCGTCTAAAATCATGACAAAACCACAAGGAATATTCACTGAACACGATCCAATATCTATGAATTATATTGCACATACAACAAGGAGAATCAACTTCAGATTCTGCTCTAAAGAAAGAGTATTTACCCCTTTAATGTTTTGATAAACTTTACCCCTTTAATATTTTGACAAACTTTACCCCTTTAATGTTTTGACAAACACCCACAAGGAATCCCTGTTCAACCCAATCCAAAATCCTCTAAGTATACTCAAAATATCAGAGAATTAATGAATTCAGATGGTGAGTACCTGACCGATCATCTTATGCTTAAAAAAAGAGAACAAAAGGGACTTAAATAAACCGCCAATAAATATTATTGCTCTTAACAGTAAAAATAAAATGCACCTTTAAATCAGACTTAATTTCAACCAACTTTAAGATAGAATAAGTTCAAGTCAAATACAAACCATCCAATAAATATTTTTCAATGTACCTAATTGGGTAAATCAGGATCATCAAAATCATCTCCTTCATGCTTAACCACTTGAAGTCTCTCATTCTGCCTTGTCTTTCCACGCAGCTGCACCTTAGCCATATACTGCCTTGTTTTCTTGGGATCCATCAGTCGGGGTGGCACTGTAAAATCAACACCAACAAATACATTTAACTGCCTAAATCATAAGTTGATTTTCATTAACAAGAAATACCTGCAATCTGAGGAAAAAAAAGAGAAGCTGATAGGCTTTTTAAGCCTCAGGGAGAAGTTTTGGACATGCAATTGCAATGGATATGAAATAGCAAGCAAAAACAAATAAAAAATTGAATTCCATTTCGCACAATATCCATCTGTATCGTTTCAGCTGTGAGAAAAGCAGACCTACAGGTGGGCAAGGGTGAGAGAGAGGCACGCATAGTTAATGGTCAGAGAGAGAGAGAGAAACAAGGATCCTTCATCTACTGAAATATGACACTTGCAAAAGTGAAATACTTAATAACCACCACAGTTGATGCAATACAAAAACACATTCAGTGTGTGAGTATTGATTCCAATTCCAAGCTGGTTAATTCACAAAACAAACGAAACCTCATTAGGGCACCGAAACTGGGCAAACCCCTGTGGGGATTTAAAGTTTTAGATCTACAAATCCATGAAACCACACTTCTTTCAGATGCATATATACTGAAGAGTAAGCGATTATACCTTTCGCCACCGAGGAACAGGGCTCTGTCTCTCATTTTCAGTATCCCAGCACCGAGCGCACCTGAGGTTTTACGGGGACCACAGTAACGCAATCAACACAGCCTTGGAGCCAGTCGTTGCAGATGAGCATGCGGATGAGGACGGCGAGTTTTGCTCTCTAACGCAATGTCAATAGAGTAAAATTAAAACCTGCAGGCAAAGGGTTTGCAGGACTTTAATGATACACATCGAAATAGAAAAATTGACACCGCACAAAAATATAATGCTACATAAACAGATCACTACAGGAGACGTGCCCCTTTTAGTAGTACAAGAAATTTCAAGTTTCAACAGTATAAATGTCCAGTTTCTCAGTCACACCAAGTGCACTTGACATTAACATGTAATGCCTACATGCAACCGTTAAAACCAACATTGGATGCTATGACCACAGCACATTAGATTGAAATTAAAGATGGTAGGCAGGAGGCAGGAGCTGCAGTTTCAAACAAAATTGGGTGTACGACAAAACTCCTAGAAAGTCTATAAAATAAATAAGATAATCATATTCAGGGGTATATCAACGTCGCTCTACTTACCCAAGTAAAATAATGACCAAAAGCCCAAAAAAAATTATGACCAAAAGCAAAAAAAGTTCACTAAAGACAGAAACAATACCATACAGTTGACTTTCTGGTCTAAGTGTCGTCTAAGTCTTATTAACTTTTTTCAACATCGGCCCACATTTTCATAATTTTCCGCTTCCTCTCGTTGAGACATTATTAATCTCAAAAAAAATTACAACAAAAAGCTCCAAAAAAAAAAAGAGTAAAGAATACTAAAAAAAGTTTTGGACAAAAAGTTGACAAGAACGGAGCCTCATTGAGAAATCACTAGAAAAGATGGAGAGCAGGGGGAGCCTATAATACTGCAAGTAAGCCAATGCTTTGAAGGAGAAAAAACTAAGCACTACTCAATATGAAAAATGCAAATGAAAAGAAATGCAAAACAATTCATTGTGGTTAGTTTGCTTACACCTACCACATTATTGTTCCAACTCTAAGCAATGAAAAATATGCCCTAATCAAGCAGTTTTTCACAACCATCTAATTTCAAGCCCACAGGGCCACATGCACCGAACTCAAGCGCGATCCTACACCCGAAAAGAAACTAGTAATGATGAAAGCCCATTTATCTCCAATCCATGCATAGTTTTAGGCAATGGGCCGTGAAACGAAAGCTGAGAAAGGGCCTCAAAAGACAAGATGAAATTTTCATAGCTTACATAATGAGTGCAGATTGAATGACTTGACATTCAATACAAAGGATTAGACATTGTGATTAATTTGCATACGTTTTCATCGATATGTGGGTAAGAAAGCATTCCTCCCCATACAAATTGAAGGTAAGCCAACGCTTCAAAGGAATAGATATCTAAAAGCATAAGATGATATGACAAATCAATATAGTCATTTGAAAATAGGTAGAAAAGAAAATAAGAAATGGAAAGAGATGCCAAACAATTCATTATGGTTTGTCCTGATACGAGGACCCGTTTATAGTTTAGACTGCAAACGCTAAAAGAGAAATCCAAATCAAGCAGTACTTCACCATCATCTAATTTGAAGCCCAACTACACTGAACCCAAATAGTATCTTGCACCCAAAAATAAACTAGTAAAAAAACAGAGCCCTTTTAATACATTGAAGGTTCCCCCCAACAATTAAAAACTTGAAACAACTTCTACTGAATAGTTATGTAAGGCTACATATACAAAAGGCCCTCAAACTACCATGATCCCCCCAAATTGAACTTGTGTGGGTTGACCCTAGTAGAAACAAAAACTCAATCAAGGATGCAAAGTTATTGCCCTAAGGGTTTATCCACATAAGTCAGCATTCATAGACATCCATAATCACCATAAGTGAAAAAGTCATCAAGTACATAACTCCATTTATGAATTGGACATTTATGCATCTCACAGTTATATTTTCTGAAGACACTCCTTTAATGTAATAGGCAGTCAAGCAAAAAGCCAAAATATTGGCCTCACACAACAAAAGAAAAAAAAAAACTACCATACCTTTAGCAATGAGTGTGAAAACATTCATACCTAACCGTAACACATTATTCCCTCTAATATTGCAAGTAAGCAAATGCTTCAAAGGACCAGAAACAAAGCATTAGTCAATATGGAAAATGCAAAAAAAAAAAAAAAAAAAGAAATGCCAAACAATCCACAGTGGTTGGTATGCTTACACCGACCAAAATGTAATCCAACGAAGATTTTCACCACCATCTAATTTCAAGTCCACCTGCACCGAACCCAAAAGGGATCTTGCACCCAAAAAGACTATGAAAATGGGTTCCTATCTTCATCTACATGAACGTGAATTACCATTAAATTAACTCCAACTGGTCAAAAACCCGTAAAGAGCAACACATTAGAAATTTAGAATCACTCAAAATTTCTTAAAAAATATAAATTACATGCAAAAAGAAAAAAATGCACAAAGTCAACATTTCGGCAAATAAGTTTTCGACCACAAGTCACAAACCCTAATAACGTACTAAAATAAGTCCCTTCTTCCTGGAGCAAAAAAGATGAAACCAAATAAACCCTAATAAGCCACCAGAAACCCGAGTAACCAACTAGAATGAAGAGGCAGAAGAGAAGACAATAATACCGTCTTCCTCATCTTTGTCGTCGCTGACGGAGTCACCGTCAACCGGTTCTCTCTCATCCTCTTCAGCATCGAGCATCGAGTTCATCTGCACGAAACGAGCGAAGAGAAAAAAAAGTGAGGGCCACAGATTTCATAGCGAAAGTTTCAGTTCCACATTTTCGTGGAGTGAGAGTGGGGTTTTTATCTGAGATTCGGTTGTTTCCAGCCATTTTCTGGAGAGAAAATTAGGGCACAAAGAACCCAAGGATTTGTGGGCAGGTGTGATTTGAGCGAAAACCCTAAGAGATCACAGATGCTTCTGAACGAGAAAAATCAGTAATGTCGTGATTTAGAGAGAGGGATTGAGGGAAAAATCAGTAATGTCGTGATTTAAACATATATATATACACACACACACGAACCACCACATTACATACATAAAGAAAAAATGCACAAAATCAACATATCGCCCAATAAGTTTTCCACCACAAGTTGAAGAGACGGCACAAAAAAGAGTATACAGTGGGAAAAACAAAACAAAACAAAAAGGCAGAAGAGAAGGCCATAATACCGTCTTCCTCATCTTCGTCGTCAACCGACGGGGTCACCGTCGACGGGTTCTCTCTCGTCCTCTTCAGCATCGAGTTCATCTGCACGAAACGAGTGAAGAGAAAGAAAACAAAAGGTGAGCGCCACAGATTTCGTAGCGAAAGTTTCGGAAATCTAAATTTTCGTGGGGTGAGAGTGGGGTTTTCACCTTCGTCGTCGTAGATTCGGATGTTTCCGGCCATTTTCTGGAGAGAAAATCGGGGCACGAAGAACCCTAGGGTTTGAGAGCAGGTGTTTGATTCGAGAGCGCAGATGCTTAACGAGAAAATCTGTTGTCGCGATTTAGAGAGAGAGAGAGAGAGGGGGGGCGGGGGAATTGGTTTTTGAACTGTGCTCTCTCACTCACAACGTCCTCCACTCCATGTATAAACAACAAATTAGGAAACATAATTACGTGAAGGATTACTTGTAATTAATGATGATGCGCTCCTCCTGCCCTTTTCCCATGTGCGGTATTTAATGATGCGCTCCCCTCTCTCTCTCTCTCTCTCTCTCTCTCTCTCTCTCTCTCTCTCTCTCTCTCTCAATTTACAACGGTAATTTTTGTCTAAATTCACAAGAAAGTACTACTATGAAATTAACAATAAAAGTTATTGAAATACATTAATTCACACAAGATGACAATAACCACCAACTAGTTAATTCCATTAACTTCAACCTCGTGAATTTTGTTAGTTTGAGCTCATTACTTTCACTGAATTTCAAAACACAATCTCTCGCTTGGTGAATTTCATTAACTTTAAGCTCGTGGATTTGAGCTTCGAGTTAATGAAATTTGCTGAGTTTCAATATACAATAAAACAGTTTTTTCTAGAAATTTATCATATTCGAGCTCATGAATATCACAAGCTACACACTCGTGATTTTTACAAGCTTCGAGGTCATGATTTTTACTAACTTGTGTATTATTTTTAGAAGCACGTATCTCTTGAATTTCACGATGTCAGACCTCATGAATTTCACCATCTCGTAGTTGGTTAAGAATAACTTAAGCACCACGAATCTCGTGAAATTCACGAGCTTAGACCTTGTGAATTTGCAATGCTCTTTTCCTCTAATTAATTTTCTAAAGAATGAATTTTTGCAGTAGCCGAGCCACGAATCGAAGTCGAAGGGCATTGAAGTATGATAATATTTTGGTACGATGATTTTTCATGACCAAACCCAAACATTCAAGATTTTATGAAATAGTTTTGACAAGTTAAAAAATTAATCTCAATTATTGTTTCTATCATATCATTCGACAACAATTATCACATGGTATCATTCCCCATAATTTGGTATTCTCATAAAAATTAATTTGGTATCATTTTTTAATTGCTTCTGTAAAATTCTATCAAAATGATGCTTATATGCTCCCAAAAACAAAAACAAAAAAAGTGGGACATTCGTCCCCACTCTCTACCATTGAATTTTTGTAAGGCTGTGTTTCAGAAAGCCAAAAAGAACTTATTATTTGTTGAAAAAGAAGCCATGTTCCAGAAAAATAAGAAGTTTGCTTCTTATTTGGGAAGAATTTGTATGGGTACCTACGGGCCGGGGGCCAAAATCGTACCGGCGGCCGCGCGTGGCCGTCTCCTATATGCACGAAAAAGGGGTGCTCCGATCAAGCACCCTACACAACTCGGATGCCGTTGATTCCCGCGAAGGCCCCCTCGGTGTTTTTTTATAGAATTTTTGGACGGCTCGGATCGGCCGTCCGGTGGCCGGAGACGGCCACGCGCGGCTGCCGGTACGATTTCCGTCCGGTGGCCGCCAATTACCATACCAACAGTCAATTTTTTTTGTATAAGGCAACTTGAAGCTCAAAAATCATGTGTTTACGCAAATAATTTTCCGATCACTATGGATCTTGTTTGATAGATCTCATTGAGATCTTTAATACGGTACAAATTTTTTTTTTTTTTTCATTTATGTTATATTTGAGTTTGAAAATGTGAAATAAAATTTTTGTTTGGGAAAAATAAGAAGGTGGTCCTTATTTTCGAAAAAGAATGAGTGAAATAAGTACTTATTTTTTAAGAAGCGTTCTGGAACGGAGCCTAAGTATGTATAACACATTCATTTCAATCCCACGTATCGCGCTATTTATGCCTCGATGGCTTGATAGAATATCAAGCCAATGAATGAAGAAATTGAATCGATATCTCTGATTGAATCAAACTTTTCTCTCTACGTACGACTCCCAATAAATTTTTACTCTTATTTTTCTATCTATCTATCTCCACTCATTATCCCAAAAAATTACCTCAAAACCCAACACGAATGTGGTCTTTGTGTTTCCTTATGCTTCAAGTTTATGATGTTCCTTTTCGACACTTCTAATTACACTATACTATGTTTCGAATCTCAAAAAATAAAGTGCGAAAATCATTACTCTATAATTATGGTAATGAAGCAGAAAGTATACCGGGTACAATTGTCCGAACCCGGACTTTTTGTTCGAGAAAAAGTTCTTCCCTAAAGCCCTGAAATTATTCGGGCCGGAGCTCGGTTTGGCCCAGCCCGAGTTTCTCAGCCGTCCAACAAGACGAAAAGCCACAAGAGATTTACCGGTCCTCATTGTACTCAAATTAAGTCAACGTATTTCCGTTGCATCAAAAGAAGAAAAGGATTTGAGTCAACGACTACTCGTTTGTCGTGACTTCGTGAGTAGTCCCGTACTTTCACTCTCTCTTCCACCAAGAATTTTTCAGTGCCGCTCGCTCCCCCCTCTCTCTCATCTCTGGGCTCTCTCTCTCTCTCTGGCAATGGCTATGCCCGCCTCTTTCTCTCTCCTCCTCTCTCTCACCTTCCTCACCACCACATCCCACTTCTCACGCGCATTCTCCCATCCTCATCCCCACCTCCACCAACTACGCGCCTCCATCAGACAATCCACCAGTCCCGCCGCGAACGGCGGAGCGGTGATGCCGGAGCTGTGGTGCGTGGCGATGAACAACGCCAACAGCTCTGCCCTCCAGGCCGCGCTGGACTGGGCCTGCGGCCCGGGTGGCACGGACTGCGGGCCCATCCAGCAAGGCGGGCCCTGCTACGACGCCGGCGACATACTAACAATGGCGTCGTATGCCTTCAACGATTACTTCCTTACACACGGCTTGACTGACGAGAGCTGTAACTTTGGCGGCACGGCGGCTCTCACCTCTCTCAATCCCAGTATGATTTTCGGCTTTTTGAATGTGAGCTCAAAAATTATAATCCCCTTATTTTGTTAATTTAATTTTGTTTCGGTTTCTTATTTCAGGTCATGGTAGCTGCAAATTCCCATCAAGGTAACTGATTATCCGTTCCACTATGGTTCTTATTTTTGAAGTACTTATTTTCCGTTTTACGACGAGATAGGTTATTTTCTCACAATACATCACTTTTAATGGTGGTAAACTGGCCGTTATATTTTTCTTATGTTGTTTTCAAGTTTATTTGGTTACTTACTAAATTGTTAACATCTAAAAGTTGTATACCACACATACAACACGATAAGGATATTCAATAGACTATATAGAGTAAGTAAACAATCAAAATTCTTTACTTTTCTCTACTCCTAACAATCTTACTCTAAAACTATGCAAGAAGTGCCGCAATTTTGGTTTCATAAAAGTTTGGATACGTGATCTCGATTATCCAAAAAGTATCCAAAACTTAGAAAATAATTTTGATGTTGGGGTCCTTGGGGATAATTTTGGGATACGTATAGGAGTATTGGTATCTGATATGGATACCGATACGATACGAACACGACTACCCTCTAGAAGTATCCGTGGTTCATAGGTTGCGATATACTGAGATGCGGAATTTCCATTTTCTACACTGTTCCATTAAAAAAACTGGCATCAATTGGTGAGAAACGAGACAGTCTACATGTGTACTTTTAATTGTAGTGAGATTGCTCACCAGAATAGAATTCAAGAGTTATAAACCTCATCTATATCATGATTTCAAATCCTTTTTTTCCCTTCTTCTTACATATATACAAGCATGATGGTTGAGAAAACATGATATTCTCACCAGGCTAGACACTGCAATACTTACCTACCAAGTTAACATACAGATTTACAATATTACAAATTTACAATAGACTACTGGGCGGATAGAATCACACTTGACATCTGAATAAAAAGATTGATGACTTCTATTTTTTGTTTCATAGCAGTGGAGGCACAAATGTATGACCAGAATATGGAATACTGAAAAGTTGAAAACTATGGATGAGCACTTCCTTAAGGAATATTATGCCAAATTGTAGATTGGGATACTGAATTTTGTAACTAATTATTCAGTATTGTGCAAACTATTCAGTGTCACAAGAACTTAGATGTATCATGTATCCATGTTAATGTTTGTATGGTCTGTTCCAGCTTTACAGTGAACAATGGAAGCTTTACCGGGCCATCAACGACAGCGGGAATCTACCCTGCAAATCTTGATATAAGTGGTGGCAGTTATTTTTCCGGTACATGGTATTGGCCCTTGATAACCATTCATTTATTCTTGGCAATATTTTTTGGGGGACAGTAAAATTCAATCCTGTTCAATTCTATGTAACCTGGAAACATTACAAAACCAAAATTTTTGTTGGAGAAGTAAAATATAAGGTTTTTGGTGTTGGTTTTGCAGACTTTAGTAGATAGATTGGATATACTGAAATATGTTCTTATATTTCAGTATGCAATCCACTTTGCAAAATCAGCCATGGTTGTGTTCGTTAGCAAATCTCAGTATCTGAACATTGGCCGGTAGAAGGAAACAAATTAAAATGACCATTCAAAGTGCCAAACGAAAATTCTATGTGTTCTGTGTCATCTGCTTGTACGGTTTAGGTATGCCTGTTAATTTTGGTTAGGACTTAGGAGTTCAGGTACCATTTAAGTGTTGACATACAGCAGCCAGTATTTCTTTGTCCAGTAATGTAAAAATTATAAGGGCGTTGATTTTGATATACTGATATTTAAGTAACCTCTATAAGCAGATGCTATGGGTCTCTATCCGAACTGGGTTTTTTTTTCTTTTGGACGGCCTTTCCGAACTGGTTTTGCTATGTCTTCAGCGCTCAGAGACATAACCTTGGTTTCTAAGACTCTAATGTACTTGCTAGTTAATACTTTTAGTGCCTGCAGCCTGTTAATCATAGATTTTTGGAGGAGAGCATGTTCAGTTCCGTGCTTGTTTGTTTTGTTTGTTAAACATAGATGCGAAGGGAATGAATATATAATTGTCAGTACAAAAAAACTAGCAGCATTTTTTCTGGTTAGTTTCACGTAGGGGTGTAAATGAACTGAGCAGCTCGCGATCTCAGCTCGGTTCGGCTCGTTAAGGCTCGGCTCGACTCGACTCGGCTCGTTTACTAAATGAGCCGAGCTCGAGTATTCGGCTCGTTTACTAAACGAGCCGAGTGGAGCTCGGCTCGTTCGACAAAAGCTCAGCTCGTTAAGGGAGGCTCGACTCGATTAAAGAGGCTCGTTTAGTAAATGGCTAAGCTCGGCTTGTTAAGGCTCGAGCCGAGCTCGAGCTCGAGTTTTGGGCTCGTTAAGTAAACAAGCCGAGCTCGAGCTCGCCGAAACTTGGCTCGGCTCGGCTCGTTTACACCCCTAGTTTCACGTAACCCTGATATATTTGGTTTCAATATGGGCCTACTTCAAACAAACACCAGTACTGAAAATCGCTTTTAGATACGAAAATATCATGGAGACATCATAGTTGTTGTGTTTTCTTCTCTAAGAAAGTAGATTTCCATATGATTAGTAACAGAGAGGGACTTGATACAAAATAACTGAAAAGAGTTTTACTGTTGGGTGATGGAAGGGAAGTGAATAACCAAGTTCTACACACTAAATTTGAGTCAAAGAGCAAAAGGGAAGAAAAAAAAATAATGAAAAAAAAATCACATATAGCAGATTGATCATTTCAACAACTTCAAAAGTTCCTTTGAGGTCTCATCCTGAAGACCTACACTCTTGACAAAATCTGTTACATCTGCTTTGGATTAATTGGAGCATGCATGATAGTTCACGGTCTGAAGTGATATGCCATCTGTTATGTTTGCAGGCACGGTTTGGAAATAACTGAGACATTTTATTACTAGTAAGTTTAAGGTTTTATGCTAGTTCACTTATTTATCAAGTAAAAATTCATCATATGGTGAGTCCATGCCCTTTTTTGTGTGTGAGCATTATTAGTGCATATGCGTGTGGCACGACACGTCTGTCTCTGTGTGTGTGAGAGAGAGAGAGGGGGGGAGTTGGCTTTTCGGCAGTTGGTCTGCGTGTAGTTTTCCCATTTGTGGGCTCATGTTGGAGCTGTATTGACGATCTAAACCGTTTACTTTATAGAGAGATCATTCCAAACTTTTATCACGTAAAAATCATGTTCATTGGATATTGATTAATATCTTTTGCTGAATACATTTCTTTTTAGGAAAAAATTGGATTAAGTGACATTGGATCAAATTCAAATTTTTTTTTTCATTTTCCTCAAGAGAAATTTGATCTGCAAAGATACTGCTCAATATCTGGTGAACTTGATTTTTGGTATGATTGAAATTCTCAACGAGTTATATATAGTCAACGGTGTAGATCATCAAAACGAACCCAACACATGCTCAGGTGTTGGGTTGCTCCAACTCATCAGAGAACTCTCCCTTAATTTCTTTGTCTTATGGCAAAAACACAATTCGGATCTCTTAAAGATACCATTCATTAGGGAGAAATGACTTGTTAGAGTATCCACAATGCTATAATCAGAAGTAAAAGGTTTTTAAGGTTAACAATATTGGTACAAAATATGGCTCACAATGCTATAATCAAACTTAACAACCTTCTTATAAATAATCAAATTTTGGGTTTTGGATAACCAAAACTAGCAACCAAATTCAATCAAATACACCAATCATTATACAAAAATATTCTATCCCTCTTTCTTTTCGAACAATATTTTAGAAAAAAAAAAATTTACTAAAAAATTGTTTTTTTTTAGAAAACAGTTTTTAAAAAATTGTTTTTTTTTTTCAAAAAAAAGTTTCAAAAACTATTTTCTAGTAAATAGTTTTTATTAGTTTCAAAACTATTTTTAGAAAATTTAGAAAAACTATTTTCTACTATTCACAGTTTTTAGTTTTTTGTAGTTTGAAAATATGATGTGACAAGTTTTGATTATCCAATTTTGATTATGCCATTGTAGACATCTACACTGCCAACCTTAACAATCTCTTAAATGAATAATCAAAAGCTGACGTGACAACTTTTGATTATCAAATTTTGATTATAGCATTGTAGATACCCTTATACCTTAATAGAAAACCTAGTGCTAAATACCAAAAATCCCATTTAATAGAAGAAACTAGCCCCTTTTTTTTTCTTTTCTTTCCCTCCCCCCCCCCCCCGTTTTGAAAGGGAGAACTCTTAGTTGTCATTCATGGTAAATATGACCAGTATGAGAGCAAATCTCATTTTGGGAATTCACCAGAAACCACTCTCTGTAGTTCAAAGCCGTCAAAGATCAACAACTGCTGGGAATTCAACTTTTCAAACTTATAAAATGTTGAAATTAATGCACTTGAGTCAACGATTGAAAAGCAAAGGCTAAAATTAGAGAAATTTTTGGGTTTCGGGCGGATATCACACACATGTGGTATTTTGTTGGCAATTCCAACCGTCTAAACGTGTTTTGGATGGTCTGGATTTTAGAAAGAGAAAAAAAAGGAGAGAGTGCTCGGGTCGGGTGAGAGGAGAGAGAGAGGTAATAAGTCAGGGCCGTCCGCTACGTGGTACCCGCTCGGCACTCAAAAAAATTTATCCTCAAATTAGCTTCTGCACATGGAGCTTTAGTTCACCTGTCCCTATCATGTATTCACAATCACACTCACCTTAGGTAGCCAAACACCTAAAGTCTTTCCTTATGACAATATGACTGGTAAACAAATACAATTCCTAACGTACAGAATCTCAGGCTTTGAACAATATAATCATAGGCCGAACCAAACGTCTCCGAATAAATCCCCTCACCGATTACCCACAAAAAAATATATATATATCCCCTCACCGGCCAGGGACTCGAGTCGATAATTTCATCTATGTTTCTCGTGTAATTATAACAAGGAAAATACAAAATCATATGGAAATTGAGAGAAGGAACAATGGTAGCTGCCTTTGTAACTGATTAATGAAACTCTTTTTACCCAAAATCACTGTCTCTCAATATCTTCTTCCAGTCCACTAGATTGAGTTCGTGGGGACAACCTTTCCCTGCTAAGAATCCTCCGAAAAGAACTCAACCGTGAGCTCGATTCGTTCACTTTGGCCAAGGATTGTGTTGGTTGTATCCCACCATCTGATGACGTCCCTTCCACGCTTCCCAATGTGCAGTTGGTGCCCTCTGGATGCGGAGCAACGGGTGGTGCAGTAGGTGGAGCACCACCGCCTTCCAGCGGCAGTTCACGGAGCTCCGGCACCACCCTCGGCTCCGCCTCTGTCCGACAAATGGGACATGTTGATTGGGAACCAAGCCACTTATCAATACACTCCGCGTGGAAAGTGTGCTTGCAGTTTGGCAGAAGCCTAGCCATTTCATCGTCTTCTAACATGCTCAGACAAACCGCACACTCTGCTTCCCCTTCTCTCTCATCGCCGGCTTCCGTTCTCTTGAAGGAGAATACCGGCAGAGAGGCGATGACGACCGGGTCGAGCCCTGTCTTGGGCGGCTCCACCTGAGAAACCATCAGCCCCAGCTGCCGAATCGCGGCTCTCCGGCGGGCCTGGCGACGGAGGACGTATCTCGCGTATATGTGGAGCATGATGACCAGCACAACCACGACGGATAGCGAAATGATTGCGGTGAGCATGATCTTGTTGTTCAAATCATATTGGTTCCTTCTATGATGTTCGAGATGTTCGAACGGCGGGCTTCGATAGATAGAGCCCCTTTGTGGAGGATGCGGTGGGTGGTCATCGTGCTCGTTGGGAGGCATGGCGGCGTGTGGCGAAGGAGGGGGGTGGCGTTGTCTTGGTTTGGGTGTTTTTTGCAATATGTTGAGGGGGAATGGAAGTATGGAACGAGTCCTCTTATAAATAGTTGTGTCTACATATAGGTGTAAGATGTTGTAATGGTCTTCTTTTCCTTTCATTTGTTGTGTGTGGGACTTGTGATGTGCGTTAGGTGTTGGGTTTTTTTCCAAGGGATGGAAAAGGGGAACAAATTACTAGTGAAAATGACTCCCCAGTTTCGAAGATGTTGACTGTTGAATGACGACTTTCCTAGTTCCAAATTTCCCTCTTTAAGGGGAAGCATTTGCATCGGATCAAAAAAACAAAAAAGCATTTGCTCCTCCATCAGAAAAAGGCAACGCCTAATTGTCCAAGTTTATGGGTCGTTTTAGATTACTAGCATAAAAGATTATTCACGGAATCCGACTGTAGAGCTTTTTGAACTTGTTTTTCACTTCAAGAGCTAATGAAATTTTGTGACAAATATACTGACGCAATTTATGTGGCCGGACTGCAAATGAATTGAGCAGCTCGTGAGCTCGGCTCGGCTCGGCTCGGCTCGGCTCGTTCAGTAAACAATCCAAACTCAAGCTCTAGTTTTCGGCTCTCTAAGGGAGACTAAGCTCGATTAAAGAGACTCGTTTAGTAAATGACTAAGTTCGACTCTTTAATGATCGAGTTCAAGATTTTAGCTTGTTTAGTAAACGAGCCAAGCTCAAGCTCAACAAAGCTCGACTCGGCTCGTTTGCAACCCCACCACCATGTATACTTCCATAATTCCATTAGAGAGGTCAGGGTCAATCTTTGCCAAAAAGAAAGATTGATTATTGGTTCTCCTTAATGGGAGTTATTTGTTTCTTAATTAATGGTTGCAGATACTATATACACTACATTATTTCACGACATAGTTACACTATATTTTATGTGGGGTCCACTCTGGGTCTTGCAAAAATAAAAAAAATACCCATAAATTTTAAAATATTGTTTTATGAGGCTCTGTAAAAAAAAATCATCTTCAACGAATGTCGGTAAGTATTATTTCTGGATTCGTAGAAGCGAAACTGTGCAGTTGAACATCCCTACGGAACGAGAAATAATACTTACCGATATTCATTTGAGCTGATTTTTTATAGGGCCCCATAAAATAATATTTTAAAATTTATGGGTATTTTTTGAATTTTTGTGGGACCCGGTGTGGGCTCCACATAAAATGTAATGTATCATGTGGTAGAACAATGTAGTGTACCTATCTTTAGTGTTTTTTTTACTTATCTTTAGTGTTTTTTTTACTGGGCTTGGTGCGATTGTGGACTTCTCGTTTGGTGTAATTCAGATATTTGTATTTTACAATATTTATGATAATAGAAAAAAATTATGTGATATTACGAAGCAAAAACTAGGCTCCAAAAAGTATGGTACACACACGCCTATAATAATTGAGTAGTAGATATTACTACCGTCTACAGAAATGTTTTATATACTCTGATTGGCAATGGACGAATTAGATTAGTATTGCCCTTGAGATAAGGCCCTTGATTAGTTAGTTAAGACTTCGAGGCTGAACACCTAACGCCTACTATATACTATATTTTTCATAAAATATTGATGATAATTAATCCAATACTAAAAGATTTGTGCTTATTAATTATTATTTTTAGTATAAGCGTGGAAGATTACAAGTATCTGAAGTACATGAAACGGGACATATATGAAGTCACAATCATATACTAGCCCAACCGGGGAAAAAAAAAAAAAAAAAAAACCTCAACTTCAATGAATTGCTGCATTAAAACTTTGAGATAAATGTGCTCCAATTATATAGCTGCATCTCAAAAAAATTCGCATGAATTACCAACTCGATGAGACAAGAAAATGAACGATTGAGAATCTGAGATCAATCAAAGAAGTAGCCCAAGGTGGGCCCAATAGAGGGCAGTTGCCCTCATGCTTAACGTGTTCAAACTTCAATGTAATACTCCATCTGGTTTCCGTTTCTAAAAAACAAGTATGAACACAAATTGAATTCAAACTTTACAATTCAATGTAATCACGTTACCCTTTTCTTAGTTAATTCGGTCTTGCTATTGTCAGCCCACTAGGCTGACGATAAGAACACTAGAAGACAAGAAAAATACGTATGTTTGTGTATTTTTCACACCATTTAATACAAATTCACACATTTACTATTGTCAGCCCATTGGGCTGATTTTAGAATCTTCCTAGTTAATTTTGGGTAAACTTTTGAAATGGTCCCTCTTGTTTCAACCAAGTCTTGGTTTTTGTCCCCCTAATAATAACAATTGCAACGCTTTTAACCCTGAAGTTTGGTTGACGTACCAATTAGGTTCAATAGATAACATTTGCTCCCGATAGAAAAGTGCCCAAGGAAGGGCAGTTTCAACATTTGAGGACTTTTTCCCATGTCTCTCTATTCAACTCCTTAACCGAACTCGATCAAATAAGTTCATAAACGCAGAAGTATATTCAAAATTTCTTATTCTGGTAATATATGTGCAGTAACTTTCACTATCTTATTAGTTGTATTCTAGTGCTTGAGTTTGAGCTCGAACATGGCTCGTTTATATTAATTTGATTTGGCCCAAGTTGAGCTCGTGTTTTCCAGACACTAAAGAAACATAGCTAAAAACTCGAGTACTTCAACTAGTTTTGAACGAACCGAGGTTGAGACTTAGCACTTCAAAGCTCAACTCTACTTTGCCTTGTTTGCAAGCCTACTGCGATCGATGTCTTTCGTACTTCCTCTCCAAATTCTGGAATTATTTGTGTCTCTCTCAACAAATCTTCCCTGTAAATAAACCAAAACATCCATGCCATGGGAAGTACGTAAAATAAACTGAACAACAAAATAAATTTACTTGTAGCTCCTTGAAAGTAATTGAGATAACAAAAATACAAATTTCTTTTAAGTATTTGAACCTTTTCAAACGTTAAGAATGGTTTATGTGGTCGAGTATGGTAGCGTAATTGGGGGGGTTTCTAGGAAAACGAACAGGCCTGTTCCAGAAACCCTCTTAAAAAATAAGCAGCTTATTTCACATTTTCAAACTTAAAAATAATACAAATGAAAAATAATTTTTTAATTTTTTTTGCATCGTATAAAAGATCTTATCGAGATCTTTCAAATAAGATCCATATTGCATATTTTTAAATTAAACCCATAATTTTTTAGCTTGAAATTGCCTTCTTAAAAAATAAGGATTATTTTTTGGTTCTGGAACGGGGCCCAGTCCGTTTACCAGAAAAAAGATGGTCTCGATCGAAAGAGAAAGACAGGTCAACAAATAAGACTTTTGTTCTAAAATGGCATACATATTTGTCAATGTTCTCATTTAATTTAAGGTCTTTTTGTCCAAAACAATGACAACACCATATGACTTTTACCACGAACCCACGTCGACGTTCTCTCTCGCTCTTGAAACAGAAAGTCTACTGGTACAGATTTTTTATCTGTACCAGTGGGTACAAACCCCTTTATCGGTCCATTTTGGGTCTCAAAAAAATAATCAGAGTCGCTCATTTTGTTTGAAATACTTTGCTTATGGTCCTTGCAAAAAATAAGCTCAATCCGGTATCAGTAAGAGCATTTACGAAACATCCAAACTTTGCTCTAGAATTTAGGCTTGAATTCTGAGACAAAGTTGGACGTTTTGTAGGTGTCTTAATCGATATCAGATTGAACTTATTTTTTACAGGGACCATAAGCAAAGTATTTCAAACAAAATAAGCGACTCCGATCATTTTTTTGAGACCCAAAATGGACCGAGAAAGGGGTTTGTACCTACCAGTAACATCATTCTCCTCTTGAAAGGAGGACTTGGAGGGAAGACGTACAAATATCTAGAATGTATTTTGAGGTGGTGGTATGTGCAGAAATAAAAGAGGGGTGGTTAAGTGCACCTTGTCCCGGTCCAATAGACTCGGGTATAAGGTGGATCAGGTTAGCTTCATCAATCTTGTGATCGGTGTTGCGCCAGCGACACCCAGAAACATATAACACACATGCACGCATACAAACACATAGACACAGAGACGGATCCAAAGGGGGTCACGTGCCCCCACTTGAACGCGTACCCCCACTCGAAATTAAATTTTTTTAACATATTTTTGTATAAATTAGCATAATTATAAAAGTGTGCTAACATATAAACATTAGAATTAGTTTTATATCTGAATTTCATTATATGATACATTTATACTTTTTGTTTTACGAGCTGTTTGTCTATTTAGAGCTATTCTTTCTTGATTCTTTTTATTTTTAACCGTTTGGGAGAAATATTTCAAAATAAAGTCATTAACAAAACTAGCTCAATCATTCTAAAACTTGTCGATGTCCATTTAAAACAATACTTTAAATTTTTTTCTGAAATTTTGTCCTCATCTTAATGTAATTTAACTTAAAGTATGCGTTATAAACTTTTGTAGTTAGTAATGTATGCCTTAATTTTGTATGATCTTATTGTGGTGGACTAAAAAAAATGAACTTTCTCTGTTATGATTAACCGGTGCCTCCACTAGACTATATTCCTGGATCCGTCCCTACATAAACACCGAATTTTACGTGGTTTTTAAAAAACAGATGCGTCTGCGGGCAGAGAATTTCAATATGAGAGGAGATTCCAGAGGTTTTACTCACACTAAAACCTATACAGAAAATCTACCGGTGTCTTTCTCTCTCGTACCACTCTCTAAATTTCTGCAGTACCAATTCTCCAATGATCAATCTATACTATACAAGATTTTATAGCGAAATAGAATGCTTTGTCATCAACCAGTGGTTGGAACTTGGAAGTTGGGAGGTGCATGGCAGTTGTGAAAGTGTGGTGTGTTTGGCTAAATAATCTATCATGGATTATTTTTTGTCTTTATTCAAAAAAAAATTCGCATTTTGTTAAGCATCCAACTCCAAACCAATTGGCAAAGAGTGGAGAGGCCGCCCAAGCTCATATACTAGTTTTGGAGGAGATATTTAACCGATGTGGGACAAATCCCAATACTCCCCCGCACGTGCGATCCCTGACTCGCATGTGAAGAGGTCAACAAAGGATCCATAACACACGGATCACAATGAAATGAAATAAAGTGCAACTATGGCACAGACAAATGGAAAAAGCCTCCGAAACCCTAGCTCTGATACCATGTTAAGCATCCAACTCCAAACCAATTGGCAAAGAGTGGAGAGGCCGCCCAAGCTCATATACTAGTTTTGGAGGAGATATTTAACCGATGTGGGACAAATCCCAATACATTTGTTAGTTTTTCGTCAATTTTTTGAGGATTATTGCTTCGTCATAACGAAAGGAATCTAAAAAGTAAAAAAATACGATCAAAAACCAATTTTTTTTGAATAAATACGGAAAAATTGGCTTATTTTTGTCTTTATTCAAAAAAATTTGGATTTTGATTGTAATTTTTTACCTTTTAGATTTCTTCTGTCATGAAGAAACAATAATCTTCAAAAAAATAATGAAAAACTAACAAATGCGATTTTTTTTTGAATAAGGACAAAAATAATCCAGCATGGATTATTTAGCCGAACACAGACTAAAAGGGTTGTTCGGCTTAATAAGCCAAATGGCTTATTTATTTCTCCTTATTCAATTTTTTTTCGCATTTGTTAGTTTTCGATTTTCGTCTTTATTAAAAAATGGATTTTGATCATAATTTTTAACTTTTTAGATTCCTCTCATCATGAAGAAGCAATAATCCACAAAAAGTTGGTGAAAATTTAACAAATGCGAAAAAAAAATTGAATAAATTTTTTTAAAAATTGCCTTTTTACTTATTAGGCCGAACAACCCCTAATTGGGTTTGGCCCCCAATAATCCATTGCCAGCCAAATCGATCCAATCTAACCCAACTTTCTTCCATTGGTACATGTGATTGCTTCTATTGTATTAGGTGCTCTAGAGACTAATTGGATGTATTAAGTAATACTTATGCAAATATACATATAAATATAGGCTAATGATTAATTTTGTCACTCCCCTATTTGTTAACACCACTACCCTTTTTGTTTTTATTAGGGTGAATTTACTAAAATACCCTTGCATTTGGAAATGGTATTTTAGTAAATTCACCATAATAAAAACAAAAAGATGAGTGACATTTTCATTTTCATTTGGAAGGCCTGGTTTTGCATTTTCCAATTCCCATTTTTGGATTTTGAGTGTTTGGTAGGAAGAGGGAAAATGAATTTTGGGTAAAATGGATTTTCCAATTTTGAGTTTCCGGGCAAAAACGGAAAATCTGGTTTTAGGAGCTTTTTGGATTCCAATTTTCCCATTCTTGAATCCAGGTGTGCCAAAAGACAACTCTACCCTCTACCTTTTGGGATAATCTCCATTTTGCCCTCCTTTTTGAAGGAGCCGGGGGCTCTGCCACAGCAGCCCAGACTAAAAACGTCAACGTTTTTGGTTAAAATAAAAACCTTACCATCAATTTGTAATCCTATGGAGCAGAAACGTGATTATGAGAGCCTTAGAGACAAAATTTGATTATGTCTCTTTAGAATAATATGATCAGAATAATAAGATCTTCACACCCGTTCAAACGGATTAAAAATTGGAGTATTTAATTTTTTAACCATATTTTTTAATATATAAACGGTCTCAAAAAATTAAGTGCTCAAATTTTCATTCCGTTTGAATCGGTGCAAAGATCTTGTTATTGTGATCATATTATTCTAAAGGGTTGTAATTCATTTTTATCTCTAGGGCTCTCATATTAAGTACATGTTATTTATTTAGTACTCCGTAGAGCAAAAATGTGATTATGAGAGCCCTATAAACAAAAATTAATTATGACCATTTAGAATAATATGATAAGAATAACAAGATCTCTGCACTGATTCAAACGGAGTGAAAATTTGAGCACTTAATTTTTTGAGACCGTTTATATATTAAAAAATATGGTTAAAAAATTAAATACTCCAATTTTTAATCCGTTTGAACGGGTGTGAAGATCTTATTATTCTGATCATATTATTCTAAAGAGACATAATCAAATTTTGTCTCTAAGGCTCTCATAATCACGTTTCTGCTCCATAAGATTGCAAATTGATGGTAATGAATTTTTTTTAACCAAAACGTTGCCGTTTTTAGTCGTGGGTAGGGGCTGCTGTGCCATGGAGGCAGCAGAGCCCCCAGGGCCGTTTTAGAACGTTATCACTTAACTGATTTTCCTTCACCTTACACCAGTTCTTCACATAACAGTAAACAATAATTGAAATAAAAATATATAATTAAAAAAAAAGGGGACACTTTCCGTTCATGTACATAACCAATTTCGGAAGTAAATTTAAAAAATTGATTAAAACATTATTTATATACATTATACACCATTATTAATAACCGGGGGCAACATAGTAAACAATCAATTCATAATTTATTTTCATTCCATATCTTCCCAACACTCTCCTACTGCAAAATGCATTCTGCACATATCATCCAAACACTCTACCAAATACAAAATACATTCTGATCATAATCCCAAAAGCCAAAAAGACAAAAAGTTGAAAATGAAAAGCCAAAAAGTTGACTCCAAAACACCCTGGGGGGTGGCAAAATCAGCTGCCTAAATATAATGTGGCTGATTAAATTATGTTTGCTGGTTATGTGTCCACGTTAGTGTAAAACTGGGCCCAGATAGCTTCAGCAGAATGGGTTCCCAAGGAAGGGCTTCCTTCAAAGGCCCATATAGATAAACCCACCAAATTAACTCCATTCTTTAGTGGAATTCTCATGAATTTCATCTAAAAACAAATTCACCAAAAGCTCCATTCCTTAGTGGAAATATATACTTTTTGGGTAACAGAGTTAAGTTCTCCCAGAAAGACCGAGCAAATGAATTGCCTCAAAAAAAAAAAAAAAAAAAATTGATCATGGAATTGCCTCAATTTGAAATAGAAGAATGCACGGCGGGCCCGGCCCATGGGTCAGCCAGAGTTAGGTGGTCATGGTGCTCCCGGGGTTTCCATCCTCCATTTCCATTTCTCCATACCTCTCCATACTCTCGGTATGGGCCGTATGGCTCCCACTCCAAAGCCGACACCGAAAATCACAACTGTACATCTCGCAGAATTCGTAGTTAGATACATTTGGAAAAGAAATCAGATTCGTTAGACATTTATAAACATGTAAACAAATCCCATTTTGTTTCAAACATTTGTGCAGTTTAAGTCAATAATCACATTGCTTTCCATTTTGTGAAACAAAATACGATGTGTTTACACGTTTATAAAATGTCCGATGAATTTGATATTTTCATGAACGTAGATAACTGCGAATTCTATGAGATGAACAGTTCTGACCCTCGGCATTGACTCGAGAGTGGAAGCATCAAGGGGAGTATGGAGAGATGCAGCATGGAAATGAATTGATCCCGTTCATATGAGATTAATATACTTAATCATATACCCCACAAGAATGTGTGGTAGAGGAGCCCTAGCTTGAAGCACCATCGGGTGGACTGGGTGGTGCTCCAAGGACAATTCTTGAACTGTTTTCGAGGCTCCAATTTTTTTTTAAATTTTCATTTCACACAGCTCTTCGTTAAATTCTTTCCAAGTCATTACATCATATTCCTCGTTCAAAAATCTTCCCTTTTCTTTTCACTTCTTCAAAATTTGTCCAAAATGCATGTTAAACCGCCGATCACAATTTTTATACAGGAACTCTTAAACGGCCGATCACAATTTTTCCCTACTTTTTTCTCTCTCTTCAAATTCAGCAGAAATGCTCGTTGAAAGGCCTACCAAAATTACAGAAAATGAGATCCTCACAGTTTTTAAGTGCAACTGAAACTTACAGGCTCTTTAAAACCAAATTAGTAAGATCCCATTTCTTGAATGAACTCCTCTTTTTCATTGTTTTACTTTTATCCCAAATCTATTTCCATCAGCGACCACTTTGGTGTCTCCTTTTTTTTGAAGCTCTCTCATGCTTTTTTATTTCCAAAATTGTACACAGAAAACAAAAAGATTCACGTATAATTGAATTCGTTGAGGACTTAATTGTAGGGGCATAATAAACAAACCAACGCCAAATAACCACCAAGCCCAATAACTACCCGCCCCACGTAAGTTTCTCTCCCACTGCAACTTCTACCCTATCGCAAAATCTATCTCTTTCCCCTTTGCTTCACCGCCGAACAGCACCTGTACCCATCTTCCTCTACACTCTCTGCACAAATGGACATTTTCCTGTTGCAGCATCAAGCGTTGGTGCTGGGCATTGATATAGAGATGACAACGAGCAATACAAAATTGGTTTCGTATTCTCTACTTTAATTGTTTATGCTCCTCCCCTCCATTAATTGTTTAATCTTTTTACCAATCTGACGGCATTTTGTTTTTATTTGCGAGAGTAATAAAGTGCAATTTATGTTGTGCTGATGATGATGAAAGTGTGAAATTCGCATGACTGTTGATTGGTATGGAGTTAAAGTGTCCGGAGCCACGGAAAAAGAAGAAGAGATTATTTAGTTGTCAGCATGATGAACTTTCATTATGTATTTATGGATGAATGCACACGCGTATTGTCTGCCACCCTTCATTTTGTTTTATATTATCGCGTGTATAAGTCGATTTTTCACAAAGTATGCATAGTAGCTCCCACTTTTTATTGTTTGATGATTGAATGTTGAAAAAATATGCAGAATTTGACTTGCACATGCATCACGTGTGCCCCGGCCTCTAGTTAAGAGCCCATGGTGATACTGGTGACAGAGCCGCACGCTATGATTTTAAACTGCAACATTATCTGTTGAGCAACGGTTATAGCGGTGACGCATTCATGAATCATGGATTTTGAAAATTTTGAAAAACCATAGTTAGAAAATATCTGTTTTATTGGAGTGATTTGCTTATATATCCCTTCGACTTTTAACGAAAGTTCAATTTAGTACTTCGAGTTTCAATTTCAATAAATAAAACCTTCGATTTGCAAATTGGTTTCAATGACATCCTCCAGTTGGCTTCCGTTAACAAAATTGACGGAAAATGGACATGTGCCCATCACGTGAGCCTTATCCAAGGGCATATTTGCCAATTTCACTCTCCCTTTCCTAACCCTATTGGTTTTGGAGGGAAACCATTGCCTTTATACCGCCATTTTGGACCACCATTATTGACATCCCTTTCTCGAAAGTTCTATTTACCACCAGTCCACCAACTCCCTTGGTTTACAGATATGTTCTTATTAGAAATTTAAACTAGTGATCCTACCAGTGCACGTAGTACTATCAATTTCTCCACATTTTATTTTTTGTGCTTTTTTAAAAATGAGCTTAAGCCTTGTTTGGCTAAAAAAGTCATTGTGGATTATTTTGTCCTTATTCAATTTTTTTTTTGCATTTATTAGTTTTTTGTCAATTTTTTTGTGAATTATTTCTTAGTCATGATGAGAGACATCTAAAAAGCAAAAAATTATGACTGAAACTCAATTTTTTTTTGAATAAAGACAAAAATAAGCCAATAAGCCAATTTTTTTGTCTTGATTAAAAAAGGTTTTGATCATAATTTTTTACTTTTTAGATTCATTTCGTTATGATGAAGCAATAATCTTCAAAAAATTGACAAAAAACTAACAAATGCGATTTTTTTTAATAAGGACAAAAAATGATCCATAATGGATTATTTAGCCGTTAACTTTACTACATCTGTTTCTTTTTTTTCCCAACAAAATGAAACCAACAAACAAAAAGAATTTTAAAAAACACTGATGCTAAGACAACCGACGGGCATGCAGGTTCCACTCCGAGGCTCACACGGAACTACAAAGATGATGATGATCATGTTCAGGGCATTGAAGAAAAAAACACCTACTTGCTGCCATAATGTTCAAGAAAAAAACACCATTTTGCATTATAGCCGTAATGAATTGAAGAAAAAAACACCCACAGGGCATTGAAGAAAAAACACTTGCATTGACCATAATATTCCCTTGGAGAGGGGAATTGGCAAATATGCCCTTGGAGAAGGCTCACGTGATGGGCACATGCCCATTTTCCGTCAATTTTGTTAACGGAAGCCAACTGGAGGATGACATTGAAACCAATTTGCAAATTGAAGGTTTTATTTGTTGAAATTGAAACTTGAAGTACTAAATTGAACTTTCGTTAAAAGTCGAAGGGATAGATAAACAAATCACTCGTTTTATTGGCTTTGAACCAAGTTTATGGAGTAGTTGGATTTGAACGACCCAGGGGAAAACAATAATTATATAACCACACACTTACACATACACTCATATCTTTTGGTGGGGGCCACACATACTGGAGGTGTAGTGTGTGTGGGCCACAATGTGAATGTGAGTGAGTTTGTGTAACAATTTCCATGACCAATTTGAACGAGGATGATATTGGGGCCACTAATAACAATCTCCATGACCAATTTGTAAGATTCCTAAATGTTGACTTTATTATAATGCACGCATTTGAACTTAACTTGAAGACATTAATATTATTTTTTTTGGCGAGAGCAATTTAAAAAGTAAAAATTCAGACCAAAGTTTAAGAAGGTTCACTGATGAGAAAAATATTCTAAAGCATGCAAATAGAATTTTTGAATTATTTGTTTGTCTTTAAACTTTTTTACAAGTTTATTTCATTTATTTTTTATTCATCTCGTCAAGACTAATAAATAAAAGAAAAAAAAAGTTGATGCAAAACTAATTAACAGCAAGTTCAGAAAATAGAAAAATAAGTTTAATAAAAAAGTTAGGCCAAAGCAAAACAAAACGTATTAAGTTAGGCCCCGTTCCAGAAACCCAAATAAGTACTTAAAAAATAAGGACCTATTTTCAAGCTTAAAAATAATGGGCTTACGAAAATAATTTTTCAATTTTTTTTTGTAGGGTTTGATATAAGGGTCATCATCGGGCCGGCCCGGCCCAGCCCGCCAAGTCACTGCCAAGCCCGCCCACGGGCCGGGCTGACCGGGCTTTTTCTTTTTTTCGGGCCGGACGGGCCGGGCTACCTACCATAAATTGAAGCCCAGGCCCGGCCCACGGGCTACCCAATTGACGGGCCAGCGGGCCAAAAGCCAGGCGGGCCAATGGGCGGGCTTAAATTTCCTTGGGCCGAAACTAAATCAAGGGAAAAAAAAGAGGATTTTGTGGGATTTTTGGCTAATGGGCGAGCCCGTGGGCGGGTACCACAGGCGGGCTACCGGGCGGGCTCACGGGCCGGGCCTACGGCCGGGCCGAGTAAAAATTCATAGGCCCGAGCCCGCCCATTACAAACTACGGGCCGGGCCAAGCAGCCCGTTTCACGGGCTCGGGCAGAGTAAAAGTCCGATGGGCCGGGCGGGCTTCGAACGGGCCGCGGGCCTTCGGGCTAAATGACGACCCTTAGTTTGATAGAAATAAGATCCATATTGCATATTTTTATTTTATTTTAGTAAGCCTATTATTTTTAAGCTTGAAAATTACAAATAAGTACTTATTTTTTAAGGAGCCTTACATGAGCAACCAAGCAAGAAATTTAAAATTTAAATTTGCCAGGCTACGAGAACAAACTTGTGCATAGATTCAGATAAAATTCTTCTACAGTAGTGGATCTCACAAACTCACACTTTCAATTAGCAGACCTGTTGTCTTTGAAAAAAAAAATTAGGAGGCCTGTTTTCTATAAGAGAGTTTTGTTCCAAAAACGGAGCCTTTTAAGGGGCGGGGTGGCACGGGTAATCCCCGGTCTTAACTTCCTAAAAAAAAAAAAAAATCAAAATTTTGCATCACAACCTCCCATCAATTTAAACGGCTATTAATTGCTGATGGATGATTAACTTATAAAAACACGTATTTTTTTTTGGGTACGTAATATTTATGATTAGTACTTTTTTTTGGTATTAATACTCTCTCCGTCCCAAAAATAAGCGTTCTGTTCGCAAAATGAAAACTTAAAACAATGCATTTTTGTTCAAGAAATTTCAATTTTCACAAAATACTACTACTAGATTTTAATGAGTTTTTTAAGTTTTGAATTTGTTCGAATAAATACATATTCTTTTGAAATTCTCGATTTACAGAACGGACATTTTTTAGGATTGAGGGAATATATTACGTAACCTTTTTGGATTCCACCTCCAAGTTCGAATTCTGCCTCCTGCCGCCACTGTTTAGATTAATTATGCAACGAATATACGCAGCCATGGAGTCTTTTTTTAGCACTGGATAATAAAACAATATATATCACACCGACTGAAGCCAAATAAAAATGATTTTATTTTGTTTTTTTTTCTGGGTACATAAACGTAACGTCAAATGTTAACTTGAACAACACGCAAGTTTCTTTTTTCGGGTAGTAATTTTTTCACTCCCCGTTGTACAAATGCCTTGTATTGTTTTTTAGTGAAAAAATTACAATTAATATTTTCACATTAAACACAATAAAAGAAATACACAAAAAATAAAGGAGTGTAAAAATCATTTCCCTTTCTTGTTTACCTCAATGTATCCATTCAGTGTCTGAAATCTTTTCTTTCTCTTGAATGTAACCTCTGTTAAGAACATAGATTATAGGAAAAAATTCTTAGCTAATAAATAAATGGCCACAAAGAGAATTATGCGTCAATAAACAGCAATTTAAGATAGGATAAGTCCTCCCCAGTCACTAGACCCGGATTGGAAAATCCTATAGTGCGGCTTCCTGTAGGTCGGTCCATCCTACATGATTCCCGAATCCCACTAGACCCCGTCCAGGTTTGGTACTATATTAGGTCCCTTTGAAGCCCTGTTTTGCTGAGATTATTATTTTTTAAATACTTATTTCCTGCTTTACAAGACATGTTTGGTCATTCTCTCACAATATATCAGCTTTAATTCAAAAAATAAGTATTTATTATAAAATTGAAAATAATCGGAACCATTCATATTTAAATCACGTCGAGATCATTGCCATGTCGAGATGGTTAAATGGGACTGAGGGACTGTGCTGCGCAGCCCCATGCTACGCAGCGTGTTGTGCGGGGCAAATCGCCGCCGCTCCGGTCTTACTTCGATGATCGGAAACATTCACTTCGTAGAACTCGTCGAGCAGAACAAGTATGTAACAAAAATCAGCTCGATTGAATATCATTAAGTGCCTCATTCGAACATTATTATCTTGAAATTATTAAGTGTACCAAAAAATAGTTGATTTTAATATAGTGTTTCGGATCCATTCATTTCAAGATAATAATGTTCGGATGAGGCACTTAATGATATCCGATCGAGCTGATTTTTGGTACACTTGTTCTACTTGACGAGCTTTACGAAGTGAACGTTTTCGATCATCGGAGCGAGACCGAAGCGACGCCGATTTTCTCCGCACAACACGTTGCGCAGCACAGTCCCTCAGTCGGGTTAAATGGGGTTCGATATGATGTGCCAACCTATTTTCGAAGGGAGGAGGCTTGTCAGCAGTTTCGTTGGCAACCAAAATTGGAGCGTCTAGTTGGCCCGTTTTTGGGCTCGGGTTTGTTTTAATGATCTAAACTAGGGGTGAGCAAAAAATCCGTCAAACCGTGAATCCAGTCCAAACCAATCCAAACCGGAAGATTTGGTTTGGGTTTTTAGTAGTATGGTTTGGTCATGGTTTAAAAAAATTAGAAACCGTGTTATATGGTTTAGTTTGTGGATTCACATTTTTGGTTATGGTTCCAAACCGATTCGAACCGTATAATACATACATACATATATATATATATAAATTAATTACTCCCTCCGTCCCTTTTTTAGAGTCCGGTATTCCATTTTGGGCTGTCCCTTAATAAGTGTCTATTTTGTAAAGTTAGTGGGTAAAAGTTGGTGAATTTTTCATTTTGCCCCTAAAAGTAGATTCCATTTTGAAAAGTTAGTGAGTAAAAGTGTAATGATGATGGGTAAGTAGGGAAAGTGAAGGAAAAAGTTGATGTGAAAGGTATAATGATGATGTCTTTTTAATAAGTTGGAATTACGAAGCAAGACACTTAAAAAGGGACGGAGGGAGTATGATTCACCCAATAAATATGGGAGCTTTTAGTCAACTACTTTCTGAATTTATAGATCCCATTAAATCTACTGCAATATTTAATTTTCTTTCACTGCCAAGATAATGATATGAATCTTGATGTAGAGTGATATCACAAGTTGGTTTCTATCATGCTGCTACTAACCTACTATTGCCCTTTTGTTACCTCATTTCAATTCAATAGTTTTAGAAATTATTTTTGGCCTTTTATTTGGTTAAACTATCATAAGATGTTTAGTAGTTGATATTCTTAGTTGGTTCATTTTAGTGACTTACCGGCATTTTATTTTTTTAGTTTAAGATTTGAGGCAATTTTTGGTATCCTACTCTTAATTATTTAGTTAAATTATTAATGCTGTGTTTGGATTGCTTTTTGAAATTTTTTTTGAAAAATAGTAGGAGTAATAAGTGGAGAGAGATAGAGAGATAAATGTAGAAAGTAGGGGGAATCTAGGGAGAATCTAGGGGGAATTTTTTGAAAAATTCTTTTCAAAAATGAAACCAAACAAGGCATAATGCTAAGTATATGTATTTTTTAGGAAGAATCTAGGGGGAATTTTTTGAATGGAATTGGTTTAAATATATGTATTTTTTAATTCATCTTCATAATGTTAAGTATGTTAAATATTTTTTGAAAACAATAGTTTAGTTCAAAGCAAACCGTGGTTTAAAACCGAAACTGAACCGTATTTAAATGGTTTGGATTGGTTTGGTTTTATGCCTTTTGTGGGTTGGTTTGGTTCTCCAAATTCATAATCCGTAAGTATTGGTTTGGTTCTTGGTTTAGTATGAAACCGAACCAATCCGGACCATACTCACCCCTAATCTAAACCGTTCACTTCATAGAGATTGCTGCGAACTCCAATCATGACAAAAAAACATGTTAACCAGAAATCAATACGGAACACATTTTCTTTGAGAAAAACTAGAGAAAAATGGACTCGATCCAGGGTCTCTGAGTCCATTTTTCTAAAAAAAAATTGCTCCGAAAAGATAATTGATACAAATTTACTAAACATGATTTTTGTTACGATTGAACTTCGTAACGAGCTCTACAAAATGAACATTTTAGAAGATTAAAACGGTCTATGCACGAGCCTGAAAACGGGCCTAGTGCACGCTCCAATTGAGGTAAACCAACTGCCGACAAGCCGGCTACTTTCCAAAGAAAGTGTTTCAACATCTACTCATCAATATGCGATACCAACTCTAAAAAGTGAACGATTTTAATCATCCAAAATGGACTTGTAACTAGCCCAACAAAGATGAAACTAGACAAGGAGGGGAGCCAAACCCGGTTTATGGGTGAATATAGGTACCTGATGGAAAGGAGATTTCCAGTTTTTAAGATGAGTCGTCATTGGGAGAAACAGAGGATGGCTCATTGGAACAGTGAATCTGCTGCGGAATCTGAAACTGCAACAGACTCGGGGAAGCGAATTGGCCGCCGGAAATCGAAGAAGAAGGCTGCTGAATTTGGTGGTGATTCATCCAGGCATGAGCCGGAGGGGATGAACAACTGGACTGAAGGGGCCCCCTCTCTGAACCCATTGAGCTTTGGCAAAAGAACTGATGCGGGTTGAACATGTACCCTTCCCTGTTCTCTCCGGTTCCTCCGCCGCCCCCGTCCCACGACGGCTCCGGAAAGTTGGTCTCAAAAGTCGCCGGACCCGACCCTTGAAAAAGGGTCTGGTTCTGATCAGTTGAGGAGTGGAGAGAGAGGCAAAGGTCTTGGGTGTGGAAATTCATTTGCGAAGTCATGGGAAAAAATGATTTCATTGGGTCTTGAATTGATTGGTTCATCTGGAATGACGAATCAGCCCCTGGGGTTTCACCCAGTTGGTGGTGGTTTAGCTGCAATCCATACCCGGAAGAGAATTCTGACTGGTGCCCCCCCAAAATGGTCATTTCACTCGACCCTCCTACACCTGCTGCTGCTGTAGAATCGACCGGGTTCCATGGGGGTAGCTCGGCGAGCTTGTCGATGGCGTTCTTCGCCTTCTTTATGAGCCAGTCTACGGCTTTGCTGGGCCGGTCGTAGCCCAACCGGTCCTGCACGTCATAGAACTGGATCGCGGTGTGGGCCGAGAGACGGACCCTCCTGTCCCTCGGCCCTTTCGCCGTGAACACCTTGCTATGCCGGTCTTTCCGGCCCGTAGACCGGAGGATGTGGCCTCCTTGGACTTGTACTATCTCCCCTCGTCCTCCTCCACCTCCGTTGCTATTCTTCATCATCATTCTATTCCCCTTTTTTCACACCTGATCAAGAAATTTAATGAATCCCTAGCTTTCAACCTTTTTCCTGTTCAGAAAAAAAAAAAGGGGGTGCAACTTTAAACAAGAAACCTGTCGAATGGTTAATTGTTCTTCATCTGGGTATTGCTCTTTTGTCCTCCTCGCTGCTCTGATCGATCTCTCTCTCTCTCTCTCTCGCCAATATTGCGGAGATTGGTTGGAGTGGATGAGAAGCAGCTATCACCACTCTGAGACACTATTGATGCTGCTATTTTTGGTGATCCCAAAGAGGCCTCCTGCTGCCACAATTAAGCCCTGCAGAATTCACATCCGACCCCACTTGGGTTATTTATATGAAGAAAGAGAAGAAACCCGAGATTTTTTGGATAAACAAAGAAACCCGACATTGGTAACGAGGAAAAGTTGTTTTTCAGCTTTTTTGGAGGGGTTTTTAGGGAATATAAATGAGGGGTCTGTACGTAGGGCTGGTGTGAAGGTGGGAAGGAACAGGTTTATTACCCACACTCGTACGACCTTTTCAACAAGTTCAGAGAAGTATAGGAAAGGCAATAGCCAATGGAGGAGGCATTATCAATAACGTAAATGATTTTGCCACTTCTTTTTTTTTTTGTTTACGCTACTTCTCCGGAAGTGTATTTTTGCACCAGAAATATATTCATAGGAGAATGGCGTTAACAAAAAAAAGAGTGACAAAATCAGCAACCCATCAATAAATGAACAAAATTAAAGGTAGTATTAGGTACAAATCCAAGTTTACTGTCATTATTTACATGCATATTTAACATCCTTTTCCCAAGTGGAGGTAGGATCTGCAACACTATGTAGATAGTCTTATTATCATTTACTTTCTTCGTCTCTTTTTAAGTATTTAATTTTGTATTTTTAATTTATTAAAAATATATCTTCATTATATTTTTTACATTAATTTTTTCATTCACTTTTCAAAATTATCCTACACTTTTACCCCATTAACTTTTCAAAAGGACAAAACAATAATTATATAAACTTTTATCTATCAATTTTTCAAAATGAACATTTATTAAAGGACAACCTAAAATAGAATACTGGCTATTATTTGGGAACGGAGGGGGTATAAAAGAGGATGCAAGTGTGGAACCGCTTTTCCACCATCTCTCGTAGAACCAATTGGTGTTAGGAAGAGTTTCAATTAAGTCTTTTATGGTATTCGACATTGTACCTGCGAGTTTGATTTTAGAGCAGTTGCAGAGAGTAGTATTGTGTAACCAAATCCATGGGGGCACTCCGGGTCCAACAAATTCTCCCTCACGACGACGCTCCCGCGATTCAAATCCATGACTTCCTAGCTTTGATAGCACTTGTCGGATTGCTTTTTCATCATCTCTCCTAGAACCAATTGGTGTTAAGGAAGGCTCCAATTAAATATTTTATAGTATTTGACATTGCATCCGCAAGTCTATTTTTAGAGCAGTCGTAGGGAATGACATTGTGTAACCAAATCCATGAAGGCACTCCGAACCTAACAATAAGAATAGATGTAAACTTAAACATGTCTCTCAAATAGCTCATAAATGAATCTTGTCGTTTACGGCGAGTACAATTCACTAAGTAAACTCTTTATATTACTCCCTAGCCTCCATACCAATTTAATAGTTCTTCGCTTTATTCTAACCAAATAAAAAATTAGTTATATCTTTAAATCGGTAATGAATTTTATATTCAATATGGATTTTGTTTTATAGATCTCGATAGTTTTATAATACAATATTTTTAAAATCACATAAAATATTATAAATTACAATATATAATTAATCAATTAAAAAGTGATACGAACTCCGAAAAAAGTTTGTTAAATTGGGACGGAGGGAGTAATAAATTGTGTAATTGATAAAAAAAACATTCTTTCCTGTCCCAATTTGCTTGTCTACTTTAACTATATTTCGAATCTCTAAAAAAGTTATCTATAATTTTCAAGTATAATATTTTTTACATACAAAATGAATCTTTTTTGATAAATTTCAACTAGTTCTATTCACAAAATTTATACTAATGTATTACAAATAAATTGTAAGATTGTATTACAAATAAATTGTAAGATATAAATAAATGGTTTTTTAAGCGGTGAAACTACCCAAAGGGCTACAAACACCCAAACATCCGGAGCCCTCGGTTGGGAAAACTAATCCTCAACTTTTGGGTTATCTCTATGGATTGGATAGGAATTCACTAGCTAGTACAGTGAAGCAAAACCCATAAAGGGTAGACAGAGTTCCACATAGGGAACTAACATAAAGTAAAAGAGGAGAAACCCGTTCAAAAAAATCTCCCACTGCTAGGAAACTCGCCTTTCGCTCCACAACCAACCGCCAACAGAGATGAAGGTGACAACAGTAATTTGACCAGCCTCACCGTTCTCCCCTCGTAGCAGAATCGGCTTTTGCAACCACCTACAACCATCGAAAACCACAAACCGCAAAGAAAGGAAAATAAATTTCCTGCAAAACAAGTACTCCGTATTTGCCAAAAGAAAGGAAGTCTTATTTTTCAGTAAGATCTTGTCAAAAGAACACACAGGAAATTAAATTTTACAGTATTTTCTTTTACTTCACCTCACTTCACTTTTTTCTGGGAACCAATTTTCCATTCAACATTCCCGACAATTGAACGGAGCTTTAGGAGACAACAGGGTCCCCGAGTTCCGGTTCGCACTAGATATTAGTCCTACACATATCTTTTGAGCTAGCCCGTCATAGGAGTAATTTTCTTTCTCGTGTCATATTCCATTATTGATGAGATTAATCAGCTAATCTATAGCCAACAATCAAACAACCCCTATGCCATTATTGTCTGTATCCCCGAAATTTCTCTCCATCTACAGGAAATCACAAAATGTTGCATGGAATAATTACTTAGGAGTGTTTGGTAACGTTTTTATATTTAGTTATTATTTTTACTTTTTTTGAAAACTTCTAAAGAAAACTAGTTTTTTAACATGTTTCTAATTTTTTTTTTCATAAACTTTTTTAGAGTTTGTGTAAATTATGAAAACTACAAATAAGTGTTATACCCAATTTTGGAAACAGGAGATCTCGCTGTTTTTATTTCATCTCGTCGAGCCTGATCATTTCCTTCTTTCTCTCGCGATGGCATCCAGTACCAGTACGCTCCTCCCTCCCTCCCGCCCTCTCTCGTCTCTCTCTCTCCCTCTTCCCCTCTCTCTCGTCACTTGCAAAACCTAGATCTCCATCTCTTTGGGTTTGTGTGTTTGGTCTATTGATATTCGTTCCTTTTTATGAAACTCATTCTCCAGTTGTCTATGTATAATCTATGTTGTTCTTGTAAATTAATTGAAGAATACAAGCTTATTCAACTATTTTGAGAAGAAAATAGAATTTTTAATTGTTGCCGCAATTTGATTTAAATCGTATTGAAACATTGGCTAGTGACAGTTAGTGAGAATATGTCTCATATAATCAGTGGACACAATATATACTTTCTTCATCTTTTGCATGTTCCATTTTTATGTCATTTATGGATAGGAACTGAACACTACTAGAGCCTTAACTCCATAGAAACTAAGTGGTTCATCCATATTTTTCCTAAAACTGTCTAATGGATGTCTAGAGTGTTTCAATTTACTGAATATGTGTCCTCAATAATGGATGTCCAGAGTGTAAGAATTGATATGAGTTATGTGTCAAATAATTGCCTGGGCTTTGATTGAACTGCATTTTTTCCAAGCTTTATTTTCTTTTAACTTCATTCTTTGGTTTTCTCTAATTTCATTCAATTTAAAGAATAAAAAAATACGAAAACAAAATGATACTACCAAACATGTTTTGTGTTTTCATTTTTTACTATTTATAAAAAAAAATTACCAAACATGTTTTTTGTTTTGGTTTTAAAAAAAAAAAAAAACTTGATTCTACTTCTAGTTTCTTGAAAACAAAGAACTAAAAACGTTACCAAACATTAGTTTTGTTTTCCTTCATATTATATAATAAATTTTCTTCACATATATACTTATTCAAGCTTCGTTAATTAGAAATGCCAAGCTAGCACAATTGGTAAGTTCATGTCCCTTCTCCGTGATCGCCTAGGTTCGAGCTCCAAGAGGGGCGAGATTCGAAATTTCAGATTTTAAGACTATGGATAATCTTTGAGTCTCCCGTTGACTAACAATCCACTAACAGGGGCTAATTGTACAATATTGGCAAAAAAAAAAAACTTTGCTAGTTATTCAAGCTTCATTCAGGTCGGTTTGGTTAGGTACCAAGTCGATCCAAATGAACTTTTCATGAGCTTACACAAAAATTCGATTTATGAATACCTTTTACGCAGTCAAAGAGCTCGTGCCCGTCTATTTATGTTTCTCAGTCAAAGTGCCTTTTTTTTTTTTTTTTTAATAATGACGATTTACTCCATGAAAAAATCTGGAAAGACATTTTTTAATAATATGTGAATTAAAAAATAATTCAACAATAATTCTATGGGTATTGATGGGGAGTGCATCGATGGTGCACAGATCATTACGTGCAGTCCATTTTGTGGTCCCGCATAAATGATTCAATCTTTCATTAAATTTAAAATAATATTTTGAGTGGCTTTGTGAAATTTCAACTTAGGATACATTTAAGTTGTTGATCCAATGGTTAAACTTTAATTTTCTTCAAAATTCATTCCTAAATTCTAAATGACAAATCGGACATTAGATGAAGCACGTACAGTTATCCGATGGGGCTAAATTCTTATGGAGCTACTGAAAAAATTATTTTGAATTTACTAAACAACTTGGATTGTTTGCTTGAGACCGTGGAGTGGGCCCCACATCTGATATGTGCCCTATCGTGCATTCCGATCAGTACCCGCAGTAGCATTCGTAGTTCTGTTCAGTTATACTCCCTCCGTCCCAATTTACTTGTCATTTTTTGAAGTTCGTGCCACTTTTCAATTAATTATATCTTGTAATTTATAATGTTTTATGTGATTTCGAAAACATTGAATTATAGAACAAATCGAGATCTATCAAACAAGATCCATATTGGATTTAAAATTTATTACCACTTTAAAGATATAACTAGTTTTTTAATCCAGTTAGAATAAAACTGGGACAATTAAATTGGGACGGAAGGAGTACAAGTTGAGAACTAATTTGCTAGTTCATAGGGATTGCTGAATTAAAAGATTAGCTCCAAGGTTGATAACCCTCTCCGACCCACTCTCATTCAAGCTCTGATAATGATGGATCTCTAACAGTATAATTTGCGGAATCGGAGACCCTAATAGCCTGTTTGAATGATAGATTTGTTTTAAGTGGATAAAGAAGGAGGATTGATGTAAAAGAAGGATGGACTCTACTCCTTTTTTTTTGTTGTTGACAAAAGTGAGACGTACTGTATTGATAAAGCCCAACGGCACTTATACAACGAAATTCATTATAGATAACTTGGACAAAACCAAACTAATTATCTAACTGATACAAAATGAGAAAGAACGAGGCGATTGATGCCTTTCATCCCCAGCCCAGGCATGACCTGACGCATCTTCTGCTGAGCAGAAAATTCATATATCCTATAGCAGTCTCAAAAAGAGATACATTGCTAGCCAAGAAAAAAAAACAACAAGAATCCAGACGATCAGATGAATTTCGACCAGAAATAAGCGCACTAATGAATTTCTAGCAAACCATCGATCAATAGATGCATATTAATCTTCTCGAGCCCGAACAGTAAACAAATCACCCAAATGCGAACTTTATTACTCTCACAAGGAGAGACAAAACTCTCATAAGGAGAGACAAAACTCCCACAATGAGAGACAAAACTCCCCCAAATCTTGCTCTAAATCCAGCCGCCCAAAAACCGCCGAACTGATCGCAACCCTCACTGCCTCCACCACTGCTGCCACAAGGGCTCCGGCGACGGATTACATGCGGACAAACGACTCCGGTGACGGTGGAGCCCGTCGAACAGAGAGGGTCAGATCTAAGGGAGGAGAAAACAAAAAGAAAAAAACTATAAGAAAAATGGGGAAGAAAGAGGAGAGTGGATGGAGGAGGAGGAGCCCGGGGGAGGAGGGAGAGGGGCGCCTCCTCCCCCCGGCAAAAAAGCAAGGCGGTTGTGGCTTCTCAAAATTGCCTTAGAGCTCTCAAAACCCTTAGAGGAGGCGGCTGTGCGGAAAATTGACCAGTCAGACTCTACTCCTAAGAAAGGTGGATTTGTATATCCTGTGTTTGGATGATTTTTTGAAAAGAGGGCTTTGAAGGGTGGGTATGATGGGATGAGATGTCAAATAACTAAATTGCCCCCACTTTAATTTTTTAATGCTCAAAATTGGTTTATTTCAGAATAAATTGATATTTACAATTGATTTTAGGATAAAATAATTTCATTTTAGATTACAAATGTTGAAAACATGTTTTTAATTATAAAAATATAATTGGAAAAAAAAATTATAATTTTATATTATGTGGATTTACTTTTTGGAAAAATACAATGTATGTAATATGGTAGTGTCTCAAAATTTAGAAAACACCCTACCGGTTACCAATATCTGATTGAGCTAATTTTTTTACAAGGGCTTCAAAATAAATATTTTGAACATCCTCATAAAAAAACAGCTCAGTCGAATATCGATAAGGGTGTTTACAAAATATACAGTACACACAAGCCAGGGGTAGGAATGTAAAGCCTCGACCCAAATGACCCAAATCCACCGGCTTGGTGAACGACAGGGGGCAGCCCCATCATTCCATATCAGGGCGCAAGTGGATTTTGTAATCTACGTACCCTCAACCCAAATCCACTTGCATTTCCGGAGATCAAATCCACCCACAAATGATGCATCCAAATAGGCTGTAGTTGCACTGTAGGGCATAATCCCAATCGTCTAAAAGCGTTTTAAATGGTCCGAATTAAAGAAAAACTCTTCCAGAGAAGAGACTATTCTTCCATAGAAGTATTTTTTTTTTTAATTCCGAACTGTTGATTGCTGAAATGGACGGCTGGCGTAGGCACTACGGCCCTGTATTGCAAGGGGTGCACTACAGGACCCCGAATCCTTCCATAATTTGCTAGTTCCTACTTTCTATAGTTATATACTTTTGTGGTTTCAGTTGAAAGTGACGCAATTTTTTGGTATAGAAATGGGAGAAATGAAGATTACGGACTAAGAGCATCCGCATTAGGGTCTTTAGATTACCTTTTTCGCCAGAGTAGCGAGCAAAATCTTTAAAAGGTCCAGCCATCAATCTCGCCTTACCTTTTCTACTTTTTAAAATTGCTACAATTCATCGCTAGCAACGAGCCACTGTACGCACGTTAAAAATTATATGGCCTAAAAAGTCCAAATCTTACAATTAAGCACATAAAAAAAAAACCTAACTCACCAAGAGTGGGAGGATCTATCTACAGTACTACTCTGCTGATGCTTCCGGCTCGCCTTAAGTTGCATGTCCAAATAAGGATAAAAAAGAAAAAGAAACGCCCGAATAACTAAAGACAAATTGTCAATTTAATTCTTAGTAATTGCAAAAAGCCAAAAAACATAGAACACTTTTTTGGTAGATATTTTCCTTCAACCCTTAGCTAGGACAAGGAACGTCGGATGGAAAATGTATTTTGAAGAATAAGATTAATTTAGACCAAGAAAATTGATATTCAAAGATTCCTTGTGACCATGACTATTGGATTGTTCTCTTTAATTTATCTCCCAAAAGTCCTTTGAATGTAGTAATATCAAGCCGCCCAATTCCTTTTTGATGAGACAAGTGGATTTCAGTCCAGGAAAGTTGAAAATGATACTTTTACTAGCTAGTTAATTTCAAAAGAAAGAAATGGTTGAAAATGAGAGTATTCTAGTGGAGTCATATTTATTTTGTTAGTATTTATTATTTTTTCTATCCATAATGGTCATATATCCATATGTATATATATGCCGCCAAGAGGCTCATCCCTTTGGCATATCCCCCACAATCATTGTAATAATTCAAGAAACCTATCTCTAAATATTACTCTCTCCGTCCCTAAATAAATGTCCGGCCCACAAACCTAAGCCTTTAAATAGGTGAATTCTTTTCATTCAAAAATTTTGAAAAAAAATACATAAATATCCGGCCCGCAAACCTAAGCCTTTAAATAGGTGAATTCTTTTCGTTCAAAAATTTTGAAAAAAATACCTTCCAGGGGGAATATATCAGCTTTGAATAAAGAATGATTCTAAAAATACCCATTGGAATATTTACTTGGAATAAATATTCCGAATAAATGGTGGACAACTATTGCTATACTGAATTTCTATGTCAATAGAATAGTTAGATTTACTAGTCACAACAATAAGGCACTACATCAATTATGTGAACTCCGTAAAAATTAAATCCAAAAACAAAATAAAACAACCTTAGAAATACCACGACCGGATAAAGAAACAAGTTTAATAATGAAATCTATACAAGACAACTAAGAATCAGTTCTTGTCTTTGGGAAGAATATTTGATCTTTTTACTCCAAGTAGAGAGTGAACAAGCCTGACCAACTAGAACCCTAAGTACTAGTCACATCATTTTTTTTAATCGGCGAAAAAATGAATTTATTAATTATTAGTATAGGTAAAAAAACTAAAAGAAATGCGAGCATAAACGACATCACTACAGGAAAAACCTTGCAGCTCAGTCACATCATTGTGATAAAGAAAATGCTACAATACACGCCCTCATTTAGCTGTATACCAAAATTCATAGCATTTTTATGAAAACTTGCAGCACAGATAAATACATGGTGAAAATTCAGACCTCCACTTAATGGGCCTATTTTTGGACTTACTTTTTCTTGAAATATTGTCAGGAATTTATATAGAAAAATATTACGAATTCAAAATGGATTCAAGGGGTCCATTAACGTACAGGTCTATGGGTGTTATTATGTTTAAATTTGGTTGGTCGACGTACAGGTCTATGGGTGTTATGTTTAAATTTGGTTGGTCAATTTTCTTGTACTTTTATTGATATTTACAGGTTGCTTAATTTATACAGTACTCAAATTTACTGACTCTATTAATTTTATTGTACAAAGGTACGGAGATATTCAGCTAATTAAGGTCGTAGCTCACAATTTAACACTTTCTTCAAAAATTTAAACCCACTTCACGTGATCTACATGCAACTACTCCGTAGTACAATAGCAGCCGCTGCAATGAGTACAGATTCGTACTAATCGCTTTAAATTTGGAGGCCGTCTCGGGTCTCGTAAAAGATCATTAAAGTGTTCATTTTGTTCAAGATATTTGGTTCAGCTAGGGTTTCATGCAAAGATCAACTCAATGTCATATCGTTGGGGGCATTTACGGGACATCAAACTTTGTCCCGGAATTCAGTCCTAAATTTTGAAGTGAAATTGAATGTATTGTAAACGTCTTTGCCGATATCGATTGAGCTTATTTTTTACTCCGTATTGAGGAAACCTAAACAATATGTTTTAACCAATATGAATGGCTCTGATCGTATTTGTGAGATCCAAGACGGGTCTCAAAGTAATCTGTATGCTCGGGTACAGAACCCTGTCTATACCCACATCGTTTCTGGTACAATAAGTGGTTAGGTTTGCTACTCCATTATTGGGAAAAAAAAAAGGTTCACTTTCTATGAATTTCCTACAATCTGCTCAACAATATTGTACTACTTACAATTGAATTGAATAACGAGGCCAGTATGGACCTTTGGGCTCCCTTTGGGAGTGAGAGATCGCGGGTTCGATTCATATGGATAGGAGATCAACCAGCCTTGTGGTAATACTAACTTCTAACACCCCCACTGATATATACAATGTTGACCAAAAAAAAAAAAAAGAATCACTTGGTATGAAATAACACAATATTTTTTTTATTGTTTTAGATTTGGCGAAAGTAATTGAATGGTGTCAACTAATTTGGTGTCGTTCTCTCCTATGGAGCTTATGGGGCTTTTCGATTTTTTGGCATTTGTCCTTATTAAAAAGAAATTGTGTTTGGTGGTTCTGCGTCAAACTTTTATGGATTATTAACAAATTTATGGTTACCATGAGGTTGAGTCACCAAAACGCCCCAAAATTGGGCACAGAAAGAGCCACTGCATTCCTCTTCCAGATTAATTTATTGAAGTTTCTATAAATATCCATTACCAAAAGGAAAAAGAATTCACCAATTCACCACTGGAGGTTAATTTGTCCGATCATTAACCTCAGAACTCTGGAATTAGTCAAGTACGCACAAGTTAATTAGCTCATCTACTGTTTATCGGGGAAAAAAAAAACGGTATCTCTCGATGTGACAATTTGCACGAAATTTGGAACCATAGAGACTTTATGCATCAATTCGTTACTATATCTTTACATTGTGTGCCAATGTGAATGGAACTCTTGATTGATTTAAGGAATTCAAAACGATAAAGCTGCATGATTAGGCTGCGTCCGTCAATTGGCCAAACCTCTCTCTCTCTCTCTGGATAAAGCATACTAGCTAGTAAAAGAGACAGTGTGAGAATATCTCTCTCTCTCTCTCTCTCTACTATACACTTGGATAAAGCATGCTAGCTTGTAAAAGGGACAGTGTGAGAGTAAAGACAAATGGCAAAAGCTTTTCACCATTCTTGAGCTGTGGAAAACGTGGTGACGGTCACCAAGCTAGAGAGGGGCGTGATCCGAGATGATTGATCAGCGCCCACTGAAATTTATGAGTCAGAGAGAGACATGGGATATCTCAAAGGAGAGATCTAATTTTGGAATTTATGATCATTGAAACAATAATGCTAGCTAGCTGCTGTGGAAGATGCCAACATGTCTTTGTCTTCGCAATTATACTCTTGCATTCATACGGGCAGGCGGCAGCTCGACCCAACTAACCTGTATTACACGGCACTCGGAAAGCCACACCTTATTCCCAGCATTTCTTGTGGAGCATACGCGTCGTTGTTGTAACGTGTTGTCCTTCTTTGCGACTAGTGGTGCGCGTAATGTCCAATGTCCTAAAAGGCATAGAAGTACACAACACCTTTAATTATATATATCTATATATATATGGAGAGGGTTCAAGAGTCAATACTTTTTTTTGAACGGCGAAAGAGGATATTATATTAATAAAGAAATCAAGCTCTAAGAATTGACAAAAAATCAATCCGAACAATGCCCAACAAGGCCACCCCCAAAAGGACCCAACGAAACAAAAATCACAAATCGAGAAGACACCCCCACAACCCCACAGACAAAGACACTCCCACCTCCCACACAGAACAAGACACCCACCCACCCAAAAACCAAGACACTTCGCAACCCAAATTTCAGCATTCAAGACTAAAAAAGCGACCTGCAATGAAATAAAAAGCTAGGTCTGCCCTGCCACTTTGTCAGCTCTGTCCAAGTCTTCAACTACCATATCTGCAAATTTGCTTTGAAGAGACAATACTTTTGACAACGACACTAGATCTCAACCATTGCTTTGAACGGTCTAGATTAAAATTTAAAATGGGCACTCTCTCTCTCTCTCCCCCCGTGCTCTCTCTCTCTCTCTCTCCATTTTTATTTTAAATCTTAAAATGTCTATTACTTTTGTTTTACAACTTCAATTTTTATAAAATTTATATATTTGAAATTTACTTGAAAAAAATCTATTAAATAAGATCCGTAATGGGTGGAAAATTCTGTAAAACCATTTTTTAACTTTTCCATGTGAATAAATTTTTTGGGGATTATGTAGAGGAATTGGAAAAACTAAATTTTGACATCTTCTCAATATTCCTTTTTTTTTCAATATAACCCCAATAAACTACATTATTGATTATAATTTATAAACTACATTATTTCTTAAAACAATTGGGAACAACAGTAAGAAGCTTAGAAAAAAATTTGAACAAAAGCTATTGTTAATGCACGGGAAAAATTACGAACGGGGAAACACAACAGATGGAGTCGGTAATGCACTAAGAAAATTACGAAACAGCTGCAAGTCTATAGTTCAACTAGAAGCAAGATTATCACCGAGTACTGTGCTTTCAACAAAAGCTATCGTTGCCAGAAAGCTATCGTCCTTGGAGCCGTCTCACCAGAAATTAGGGCTTGGATTGGGGATGAGAGAGGGAGAAAGAGAGAGAGTTATAGAAGCCGAGATTCATTGCCGGAGGGTTGGATTCAGATGCTCGTCGACGTCTTTAGTTCCAACGTGAGGGAGCATGAGGAACTTTAGCATGGAGCCATGGAGTTTAGAACTGGACAGGAGGGAGAGAGAGGGAGAGAGAGAGAGAGAGAGAGAGAGAGAGAGAGAGAGAGAGAGAGAGAGAGAGAGAGAGAGAGAGAGAGAGTGTGTGTGTGTGTGTGCCCATTTTAAGTTTTAATCTGAGCTGTCCAAAGCAATGGCCGAGATCTATTGTCAATTGTTTTGTCAAAAGTATTGTATCTTGAACCATCCCCCTATATATATAGTACCAATTGTTTCCAAGAAGCTTGATTCGACAAGTACTGGTGTACATGAGATTCAAGATGTCAGGAGTTCGGATTTACGGAAACGTTATTGTGAAAGACGAATTGATGTTGCTATACGCATTGTCATTCACTACGGCATATATGAAAACTGGTTTGATGTCGAATGTTGTAAAAAAAAAATGTGAAAATTGTTCTCAAATTAAGAGAATTGCTTTGGAGAGAGATGCATGTTGAACCCTGTATTTGATATACTATTTACAATATTGTGTCAGGGAAAATAACTTCGTGTAATAGAAGGAAATAGAAATATGTAGGAGCAAATGCTTTCGTCTTTGTAACTAACTCCAACTGTGTGATATACACTCACCAGAGTCATGATGCCAGAATTATTAATTATCCTGACAGTCATTTCAGTAGCCAAGCATAGATTAACTTATAAAGACGTCTAATTCGCGAATCAAAATTTAAGTCAATCAAATGGGGCTGCACAGTATCGATATTCAATATTATGTACGCCCCTTTTTCCTCTCGTTCTCTTCTCTCTCTAGAACCTCTCTTGCTTAGGGTTTCAGGGGCGGCAAGAGAGGGGGGGAGCTGAGATCTGTGAGTCTCCCCCCTCTCAGTGAGGTTTTCCTCCTGTTTTTCAGGTTTTTCTCTCTTTTCCCTCTTGTTTTGAGATCTGTTCTCCCTCCTCTGAACCCACAGACTCCCCCACCTACCCAGTTCCGCCACCGCCTCCGCCGCCGCCTTCATCAGTTGCCGCCTTCATCACCTATATCGCCTACTTCGCCTTCCTCCACCAGTGGCTGCCGAACCACCAACATCGCCTCACCCTTCGACGCCTTCATCACCTGTCCCAGATCTGCTTGATGCCGCCTCCGCCAGCTCTCCGTCTCGCCGCCACTCTCCGCCTGCTGCACCACCTCCGCCTCGCCCAGCCCCGCCATCGCTCACTGTCGCGCTGCCTCATCCAGCCCCGTCACCGTCCCCTGCCGCGCTGCCTCACCCAGCCCAGTCAACGATCCCCACCGCACCGCCTGTCCGCTCTTCCTCCATCAGTCACCCTCTCCGCCGCCGCCTTGGATCGACTCTCACCTCCTGCCAGTCTCCGGCCTGTTATTTGTAAGCCCCCTTGCCCCTCCTCGCGCTACCTCAAATCTGGGCCTTTTGCCGCCCTCGGAAACCTCTGGTATCTGTCGGCGAGATTTGTTGTTGGTGTCCGGCGGTGCTCCGGTGGCCCTCGGGCTTTTAGATGTTTTTTCTTTTTCAATTGTATTAACAGGTTGTGTACTGGTCTGGTGTTGTTTGTCGGTCCCTGCGCGGACCGTTCTTTGCCCGCTAAGGGTTTGGTCTACTATATCTCAGAGATTCCTATCCAGTCCCCATGGATATCCCATCTGTTGCGGTTTCTACCCAACTTAGGGCTCCGGACTTGGCTCTTGTTAGCCTTTGGGCTGTTTTCTGTTTCAATGAAAGCCTTCGAGGCGTAATTTCGGATCAAAAAAAAAAAAAAAATGGGGCTGCACAGTAGTAGTAGGAGTAATTAACTTTTGGTATCGTTGTTGGAATGCTTTTCATGGCCACGTGTGCGTGTGTGTGCGTGTGAGAGAGAGAGAGAGAGAGAGAGAGAGAGAGAGAGAGAGAGAGGGGGCATCAACTTGGTCTTGCGAAGTCGCATTGTTCAAAAGTAGTGCAAGGAAAGGACTTGATTGGAAGGAGCATCTATGGACTAGTTGCATTTTTTTTACTATTATAGGTATTCGGGTTAATTTACGCCAATCTCAATTAATTTTGTAAAAAAAATTCCACCGTCTAAAGATTTGATAGCAATAAAGTTAGAGCAAAGGCTCCTAAAAATTTAATAGCGCTTAAGAGGTTTCAAACTGTAGATCTAAATTAGAAGAAAAAAAAAACCCATATGCCTGGGGTTTATCGTACCTCGATCCATATATTTTCTCCCATCTTGATATCTGATCTAGAGCAACATGCCCCCATTTATTTGACCTTCATGTTCGGAATTTTCATTTTTTTTTTTTGAACAGCGAAGAAAAATTTATTAACCACATTTAATTTTGGAGGAATGCATGTAAAGATCTGTAGAATTGATGTTAAATTGTAGAGACATGAAATCTCTCATAAATCCATCCACAATATTGATAGTCGTGCTCGCAGTTAATTAGAGGCACTTCTAATCTAAAACTCCAGATGCTAACTTCGTACCAAACCAAACCAAATAAATCAAGCCTTAAGTCTCAATTAATTAGGGTCAGTTAAATGAATCCTTTTTTATCTAGTCTTAATCGGATTCATGTGAGAGATATATAAGACTCGAACAGGATACAGACGGAGTTATTTAGTTTACTCAATCACGAGGGAACTTTGAATTGTTAATTTCTCATTTTTTCTGTTTAATCCTTGCAAGAAAATTTTGCAAAATTTACATGTTTTTACAAGCTGATCTGTGACTGAACACAGCTTCAGAGTGTACAGAAACCTAAAGTTTCTACTGAATGGATCTGGGAGTTTGAACTGGTGACTATGACTTGTTAGCAAGTGGAGCAAGAGGGGGTTGTCAATTTAAGCATCTCCAAGTCTCAACCAACAACATATGTGTGTGAATGTGAAGTTCTTTAATTCTGTATCTGGTTTTGGGATAAGTACTTGGCATCCAGCATTCTCTACTAATTGTTCTTTTCTCTGAATGAGAAGACAAATCACATATACAAACTCCTAGCTAGTTAGAGAGGGCTGGGTGCTTAGTCACATAATCTTTTAATAGGACCCTCGCTCTGCACTCATGCTTTCAATCCTTGTTTTCACGAATTTCAGTAGTTTGAGAAATTTTTGAAAGACGTTATCACACTCACGCTCGCTCTATCTCCTGCCTGCGCACACACATTATGTGACTTAGGCTGGGCGTAAATGTCCTAATCAATATCAATGTTTCTCTTAAATACCCGTTCTCTTGAACTTAATTACTTAAATATGAGAGTTTTGTTCTTATTTGAATTTTTTTTTTGCATTTGTTAGTTTTGCGTCAAATTTTTGTAGGTTATTAATCCATCTCGACGAGATGAATCGGAAAAGTAAATTTTTTTACTTTTACCCAAGTATTTTGATAAATAACCACTTTCTAAAAGTGGTGTTATTTCTCAAAATACTTGGGTAAAAGTAAAAAAAATTTACTTTTCCAATACCTCTCGTCAAAACGAATCAATAACCCACAAAAGTTTTGCGCAAAACTAACAAATGCAAAATAAATTCAAATAAGGACAATTTCCAGATATAAGTTAAGTTCAAGAGAACATGGCTGGTAACAACTCCATCAAACATCGCAATCATGGACCCCCGGACCGTGAATTCCGTGTATATGTATGTCTCACCCCATATGAGAGGACATTACAAATAATCGTTAAATGAAAACCTTATGCAGATACATATATACAGGATCAGTGGATGTTAATTTGGATATTGCACAGGAGCTTCTCAGAGCAGCTGATCAATATCTGAAATAGGCTCGGAGTACTTAAAAATGTCAAATTTTTAACAAGGGCAGGGCTTATAAACGAGCAAGACTTTCCGCATGGAAATTTTTAGCAAGGTTTACTAACGGTTCTTCTAGAATATTCCAGAATCATCTATCTGTTTTACTTCGTAGGTCGGCTATGCTACCCCAATGACAGGTGCAAACTGCAAAGGGGCCTACACCAGAGAAAAAAACCAAACAAACATTGGCACCCGGCCTTTAGACCAAACAAAACCAGGAAAATGAAGCTAAGTCTCAAGAACGCTGCTAAAGTTACAGCAAATGATGCACAGCAACCGCGCACAGATCGTTATTGCGCCTGTTTCGGGTTCCGCAAAGATGATCGAAACCGCTCATTTTGTTCAAAATATTTCGTTTAGGGTCTTTGTAAAAAATCACTTCAATCCGATATCAAAAAGGGCGTTTACGAATCATCTAACTTTCTTCAAAATTTAGCCTATATTTTGAAGCAAAGTTGGATGATTCGTACACTCCCTTCTCGATATCGGATTGAGGTGATTTCTTAAAGGAACCCTAAACGAAGTATTTTGAACAAAATGAGCGGCTCTGGTCATCTTTGCGGGACCCAAGACGGACGCAAAAGCGATTTGTGCACGGTTGCTGTGCATCATTTGTTGTACTTGTATCTTTACTGAAGTCTCATGATCAATTTGAGAGAAGACCAACCCTGGGAAAGCTATATATGCCAATATGTGCAGACCATTTCAGTTCTCCTCATATTTCTCCAAGAAATGAGATATGCTCTCACATTAGTTTCTATCCTTAAAATGACTTCAATCAACACCATTGCTTTTAGGCTGGAATTATAAAAATCCTCCCATTTGTTTCACCGGGGAAATGGTATAGAAGCACAGAACAGCTGCTATGGAAAGTTTAAAGACCAGACGCTATATATCGGCACTTTCCTCCTCTGAGTCCTAGCCCAGTTAGTTTCTTGAGGACGAGATAAGCGAGGTCTCTGAATCTGTTTTCTCCGAAAGTGAAAATTAATAAATCGGGAAGGCTTGAGTGGTTTTTCTTCTTGTTGCGAGTGTGCTAGGACTGGACTACAGTCTGAATTCGTGTTGAGGCCTGCATGTCTTAATCTGACTTCTACTAGAACGATTGTATACGACCAAAGGGTAACGCCGTAAAATGGTTCGTGGTTTGCCTTATTAGTTTTATCTTGTCTCATTTTCTTTAAATTTTCCATAAGGGTTGGGAAATTTTAAGTCCTTTTCATGTTGAGTACAAGGAATGCGAAGTTAATCAGTACAAGGAATTGTAATGGAAATGGATTGAATGGTAAAAAATTGACTACTTTGCTAGCTAGAAAGTAAAGATAATTGAATTAATTTCCGACGTACCCACAAAAAAAGAAGATAATTGAATTATTTTGAATAAGTGCAGGGCTTGGTTGGTGCTGGACTCTTTTCTAAGTCTTCACTTCTTGTATTTTTAGGTAGGAGCTCCAAACTTGAGCTGCTTCCACGCATGGCTACCAAGTGTCTCATGTCTTGCTCCTCACTCAAGAATAACGGTTGCAAGGCTATAGTTGAAGGCCTTCTTTTCTGCACGGGAACTTGCCAAAAAAGAAATATTCTTTTTCCTTTTCTCCTCACGCACCCACCAAGGCTAATGGCCGAAATGTTTACTAGGACTAACAAACATTTTTGTTGCCTTGGAGTCCTCATTTGTGGGCCATTTTATGGCTTTAAGGAATTTTATATGAAGATCTTATACAAAAAGGACTCATGGGAGCTCACAATTCACTTTTCCTTCCTTCTTTCCACATGCTTATCAAAAAGATGACAGACGTGAGTTAAAATCTTTCTGAAAAATGGCCTAAATGCCCTCCCAAAGGAGGCAATCAACTAAAGGCCCTCTTTTTTTTGACTGTGCATCCGAATTTTATTCATTACTCTTTATCTTACCGTATTTAGTTGGACCACTTCCTTTTTGGGCCAAATAAATCTAAAGATGGGCCAAGGCCTGAAACACTAATTTGGGCTTTAATTAATTGGATCATGCTCTAAATATTAATGCGGCCCATTAATTTTCAAAATTAATTTAGCCCTCCCAAAATCAATTTGGCCCAATGTGGTCCACTATAAATTCAATCAAGGTCCAAAATAAAATTTTCAGCCATTAATTGATTAATAAATCCCTTTTTAAAATTTGGCCATATTTGGGTATATCCAGAATGGCATTCTTCCTTAGTAAATGAATACCAACTGGGGAAGAGAAGGAACATGCAAAGAATAAGTCAGCATGAGATTCAATCCCGTTACCACACAAAACACATCCAGCATTTGCTATCGTACCCTAGTTATGTAATCTATCCCAATTGGACAGCGTTTCTAAGAGGATCATCCTGATCGAATGACAGTCATCTAAGCACATACTGTCGAAACCAAACAATCTTGTAGCAGGTCACTTCAAGATAAAGAGTTCTTGCGTTTATGAGTCTGATCCGCCTAAGGTTCTTCTGTGTGCGCGTAGGTCCAATCTGTTGAGAGTATCTATGGAGTTCGCACTACATCGCATGGACCCAATATATATTAAATGACTCATATATATCTACTTAAAAGCTAAGTCTTGTAAGTGATGAGTCATCTAATTGTATATTAAAATTCAACCCATTTTTATTCATCCGATGTGGGACTTAATCCTTAACACATGTTCCCAACAATCTCCTCCTCGTGTGTGACCATGCATTGGGCCTAACTCCCACTCGATTTGATCCATTTGACTCCCTCTTGATTCTTGATCTATTACCATTCTCCAAAACTATGTCCAAACCCGAGCTTATTCACTGCACCCACTCAATCGAAAGCCACCATACTCCATGAGAGCCACCTTGCTGCCAGCCACTGGCCGCACGCACAAGAAATTTCCTGCTCCATTGAGAGTTACAATGGATTTTTCCACTCCTCCTAGAGTTTTCGTGCAAACCCACGACCACCAATGCTTGCAGAAGAGTCTGCCCATAGATCGTCAGCCATTGGCCCTGATACCACTTTTTGGGAGTCCAATCCACCCTAGATTCTCCTGCGTGCATGTAGGTCCAATCCATTAAAGAGTATCCAAAGTCCAACCCTTTTTTATTTATCCGATCAATGAAGGACTCAAATCTTTCGCACATATTCTCAACACTTGCTGCATTCAACAATTGCAAAATCCACGTGTTCCCTAGACACGTACATTCCAATGCTGTGCTCTGGCACCTAACCAACGTAGCTCCACATGGTGCTCCATCCATCCTCCCCCTCCATGGCCCAAATAACTCCACCACAAGTTGCCACCGCAACAGCATCACAGCTCACAACAATGCCCTTCTCACAAGGAACCCGAGTAGATCCACCATAACCGCCGCCGCCGACCCGATTCCAACCACCTCCACAAAACACCTCACTACCAAGCCCTAACACACAGGGGTGGAGCTATGTTGGGGCGTGGGGGGACCCCGGCCCCCCGCTCCCGAGTTTTATTTTTTTATACTATGTATATATCTGATTTTGAATATTACTAATATTTACTCGTGTATAACTACTTATAATCTTAATAATTTTAGTTTGATTGGATTAAAAATCGGTTATTTTATATTTTCATTTCTTAATTTCTTTCATAAATAAAAAATAAGCACGTGACAGTTGAAATAGCTTAAAGAAAAAATAAAATAATTAATATACTTTAACTGCATTAGGCCAGAATTATTTCATTATACAAATGTAATGTATTGAAAAAGCAAAAAATTTATGATATAATAGATATACGTTACGATAAAATTTTATGTCTACTAATCCTCAGGATCAAAATCCTAACTCCGCCACTTCAAAATCCTGACTTCGCCACTGCTAACACAACCACAACCATAGAGAATCCCCTTAAATGCTAACCCCCACTCCTAGCTGTAGTTATCAACCCCAAAATAAAAAACACTCAAATCTGAATCTAAAAAAAATCCACAAAGATTCCTACAGTTGCCGTCCTAATTCATTGTAATCTCCGCTGCTAGCACTCTGAAGATCAACCTCAAGTCAAACCTAAATCGGATATAGCCCCCACCATTGTTGAAAAATAAGTATTAAAAACTGAAGCTAAAAGCTGAAAAAATAAGTACTAAAAATTGAAGTTAAAAATTGAAAAATTAAGTACTAAAAACTGGATGTTAAAAGAATTTTTTTAAAAATTCTTCCTAGATTATTCCTAAATTCCTCTTACTTTCAATATTTCTCTCTCTATCTCTCTCCATTTATTACCCCTACTTTTTTTCAAAAAACTTTTCAAAAACCAAACCAAACACAGCATAAATGTTTTAATTTGAAAAGCTCTTTGATAAAAATATCAAAAATTGAATTAAAACACTACAAGCAGTGTTTGTTTGTAAATCTTTATATATCAGATGCATAATTTTAATTAAATCTTTATACAAGCAAACGCTACTCAGATGCATAATTTTGTTTCTATTATTGTGCGTAATTTAGAAACTCTGGAAAATTAACTTTTGATAATTCAAAGTTCATAATTATGTTTCAAAATCTATAATCTACCAAAACCCATTATAAATCATTCTCTTTACTGTACAAAGGAAAATGTAAAACAATCATTCTACAACCACAAATATTTATACAAATATTTACACAAATATACTCATATTTATATTGGGACTCACACACTATGTCTCCAGTGTATAAGCCCTACCAAAATATGTGAATGTATGTATAAAGTGTTTGTGTGAATGTGTGTGTCTACATAATTACTCTATTGAAAGTAAAAACCCAGATTTTCTTCCATTTTAAGTATTCTACGCCTCGCGCCCAAAATGAATTTGCCGTGCCAAAATCAGGGGAGCCCGCCAACGTTATTTTTACTCCCCCGTAGCCTTCCAAAATTTGAACTCTCCCTCTCCTCTCCTCTCTCTCTCTCACTGAAAACTTGGCCTTGTGAGAATTGAAAACAAATTTCAAACTGAAATAACATGAGTTTGAATCCTCCCTCCCTGCCTCTAAAAAAATCCTGATTTTGAACACTCTAAAACACCAAAAAGTTTTGGAGAGAGAGAGAGAAGTAAAATTAAACTTTGAATCATCCCTCCAAAACAAACCCCCCATTCACCCACCACTACATATAGGTATAGCTCTCACTCCACAATCCCCATCTCTCCATCTCACTAGCAAACTCCCTTCTCTCTCTCTCTCTAGCGTCAGAAATGGAGGTTAACTCTTCTTCTTGTCAACACAACAACAAAGAGAATATCCCACCGTTTCCTCAAAATCAGATCCATTCAGCTCCTCCAGTGGTTCAAACTTGTTCCGCAAAGAACGCCAAGAGAAGGTTGAGGAGGCCTCTAAGGGACATAACCCACCTTTTCAACTCCCAAATCCAATCAAATTTGGCTCGGGACACCGGTTTCCAGCTCCCTTCCCCTGTTCCAGCTCCTGCTTTGAATTTTCGAAAGCGAAAGGCGATTGATGACATTGATTCAATGCACCAAATCAATTCCAAGTCGTTAAGGATGAATTTCAGATAGCTCCTATTTATTATTTTTCTCTAAATTTTACAGCTATACTCAATCGTATAACGCTCAAGATTTGTTGAGAGCCTCTCTTTTTTTCCCCCTATTTTTATATTGGACTTGAGAGAATCTTACCTTTGTTCAATATCTAGTTGTCGTTACATGCAGCTGAATTGTGTTTTCCTTTCCGAAATTTACTCAAACTGATCAGTTTGAGTGTATGATTTGAATTCATTTTTGTCGAGTTTATGCAGTATATGAGGAATTTGAAAACTTAAGGCCTCATTTAGTTAAGGTTCAGTACTTATTTTTTATTTTATGAAACAGATAATTCTTTCACAATATATTATTTTTAATTCAAAAAATAAGCAATTTTTGTTGGCAGAACGAGACCAATCTAATACATTTCATGTGTTTACTTTTGTCCATCGCGTTATTTATGATCACTTTTTGAGAAATTTAATAAAAACTTGCTTGGTTGAGGATTTGTTATACTTATTTTTCTCAGATTATTTTCAAAAAACAACTACGCTTCATAGTAAATAGTAGTAGGGTGAGGCCGAACCGATCAATTCAGGGAGAATATGTAAAACCCTGACCAAGACAATGGGACGACCAGATTGGTTCGAGGTCATTCGGTTTGGTCGGGGAATTCAGATTTTTCGGTTGTTTTGGGTTGGGCTCAAAACACTTTGGCCCATAAAAATATTTGGGACCAAATGCAAAAACAAAAATAATGAACAAAAAATGGTACTACTATATACTATATCTTAAAATAAATGGGCTGGAGGCCCAAAACTTGGCCAAGACAACCAAAAATACCATGTTGGGTCCAAACCGGAGTATATATGTTAGTACTGGAGTATGTTTTTCAGGTCAGGTTCGGGCAGGGGTGGACCCACCATAGGGCACGTGAGGTCACGTGTTTCCATGCCATTTTTAAAAAAAATATTTCCCGGAATTTTGTGTATATATATATATTATATATGCTAACATGTGCAATAAGTTGTAGTTTGGTGCAATGGTAAGCAACCTATAAGGAACTCGTAGCGAGAGTTCGATCCCTATCGTTGCACTCTGTTGTTTTTTGGGTGCGGTGGTGGGCAAATAACTTTGCGTCTGGTTAGTTTTCATTGTCCTAGTCTGGTTAGTTTTCATTGTCCTGGTTTGGTTTGGTAGCTGCCTCTGATCGGTTGTCTGCCCGTCGTGGCCGCGGAGCTGCGTTTATTTTCAACGATTGCCCTTCCGCGGCCAGAACTCCACGTGCCAGCAGGAGTTTGCTCTTTGGAGTGGCGTCCATGCCTGTGAAAGGAAATCACTTTGTGTTTTTGCTTCGCGGTTTCGCCGGCGTTGTGGCTTTTGGATTACTGCATTGGGGAAGACAGATTTCACTGTGTTGCACTGATCACTACGATTAGGGTTTTGATTCTCGAAGGGAATTGTTGTCTGGATTCATACTCCACGTGTCCCGACCCTGCCTTTGAGTGAGTGGCGGTGTGAAGAGGTCCCTGGTCTTAGGCTACAATGAGTCCTTCCAGTTCTTCTTGTTGTACCTTTTCGTGGTTTTGATTGAAATCTGTAGATACCGTATGGCGTTTTGATTATGAATGAAATTCGAGCGGATCAAAAAAAAAAGGTTCTCCCAAATTCTTGAAACCAAATTGAACAAGAAAAACAAAATCCCCTATCTATTGATCTGGTTTGTTCAGCTTTGCATTCTGTATATATTTCAGTAAGGAGAGAGATTAGTCTGGTTTGTTCTCCTACGCCTATACATATTTTAAGAGAGAGAGAGAGAGAGAGAGAGAGAGAAGCTGGATCCTAATATTATGTCACTACAAAAATACAACTCAGAGTGCACTGAACTGCAGAAAACAAATTGAAACATACAACTCAAAGTGCAGACTGGTTCTGTTTTTGCTGCATATTTAAGTGCAGATTTGAACCAAAATGCAGCAATTGGGTTAAACCAAAACTAGAGACAGATTTAGCTTTGAAACTGAACCAAATTTCATAATCTAAGCAGCCAAAAAATGTAGCAAAATTGCAGCTTTGCTGAAAAAACAGATGTAGAACCGAGCAAGGATGGACCGACCAAGGATAGAATTGAACCGAGCAAGGATGAACGTAACCCTAAATGTATGGCATTTGATCGGAGGAAAAGAGGAGAGACAAAGAGAGGATGAGAAGGGACTTTTTCTTTTTCACTAGGTGTGAGACTTGAAATATCTATTTTACCCCTAGCTGAAAAACTAATTTGGGCTTTAATTAATTGGACCATGCTCTAAATATTAATGCATCCGATTAATTTTCAAAATTAATTAGCCCTCCCAAATTCAATTCGGCCCTTCCAAATTCAATTTGGCCCAATGTGGTCCACTACAAATTCAATCAAGGCCCAAAATAAAATTTTCAGCCATTAATTAATTAATAAATCCCTTTTTAAAATTTGGCCATATTTGGGTATATCCAGAATCGCATTCTTCCTTAGTAAATGAATGCAAACTGGGGAAGAGAAGGAACATGCAAAGAATAAGTCAGCATGAGATTCAATCCCGTCACCACACAAAACACATCCAGCATTTGCTATCATACCCTAGTTATGTAATCTATCCCAATTGGACAGCGTTTCTAAGAGGATCATCCTGAATGACAGTCATCTAAGCACATAATGTTGAAACCAAACAATCTTGTAGCAGGTCACTTCAAGATCAAGATCAATAGTTCTTGCGTTTGGGAGTCTGATCCGCCTGAGGTTCTTCTGTGTGCGCGTGGGTCCAATCCGTTGAGAGTATCTCCGGAGTTCGCACTACATCATCTGGACCCAATATATATTAAATGACTCATATCTACTTAAATGTTTAGCTTTATAAGTGATGAGTTATCTAATTGTATATTAAGGTCCAACCCATTTTTATTTATCCAATGTGGGACTTAATCCTTCACACATATTCCCAACAATCTCCTCCTCGTGTGTGACCATGCATTGGGCCTAACTCCCATTCGATTTGACTCCCCCTTGATTCTTGATCCATTACCATTCTCCAAAACTATGTCCAAACCCGGGCTTATTCATTGCACCCACTCCATTGAAAGCCACCATACTCCACGAGAGCCACCTTGCTCCCGGCCGCACACACAAGAAATTTCCTGCTCCATTGAGAGTTACAATGGATTTTTCCACTCCTCCTAGAGTTTTCGTGCAAGCCCACGACCACCGATACTTGTAGAAGAATCTGCCCATAGATCGTCAGCCATTGGCCCTGATACCACTTTTTGGGAGTCTGATCCGCCTGAGATTCTCCTACGTGTGCGTAGGCCCAATCCATTGAAGAGTATCCAAGGTAGGGGTGAGCAAAAAATCCATCAAACCGTGAATCCAGTCCAAACCAATCCAAACCGAAAGATTTGGTTCGGTTTTTTAGTAGTGTGGTTTGATCATGGTTTAAAAAAATTAAAATCCGCATTATATGGTTTGGTTTGTGGATTTATGTTCACGGTTATGGTTCCAAACCAATCCGAACCATATAATATGTATAAAATAAGTTGGGTGCTACCATGCTGCTGCTACTGCCATTTTATTAATTGCCTCATTTCAATTCTATAGTTTTAGGAATTATCTTTGGCATTTTATTTGGTTAAACTATCTTAAGATGTTTAGTAAGTGGTATTCTTAGTTGGTTCATTTTAGTGACTTACCAGTATTTCATTTTATTAGTTTGAGGCAAATGTTAGTACTCTAGTCTAAAATTAGTTGATTGATGTTAGTTTGTTTGGTAATTTGAATGAAATTGATTTTAACATAAGTTTTTTAAATTTATCTTCGTAATTTTAAGTACTTCAAATATATTTTGAAGATGATAGCTTAGTTCAAAACAAACCGTGGTTAAAACCGAAACTGAACCGTAGTTTAATGGATTAGATTGGATTGGTTTGGTTTTATGCCTATTGTGGGTTGGTTTGGTTTTGTAAATTTATAATCTGTAGGTATTGGTTTGATTCTTGGTTTACTATAAAACCGAACCAATCCGGACCATGCTCACCCCTAATCCAAGGTCCAACCCTTTTTTATTTATCCAATCAATGAAGGACTCAAATCTTTCGCACATATTCTCAACACTTGCTGCATTCAACAATTGCAAAATTCACGTGTTCCCTAGACACGTACATTCCAATGCTGCGCTCTGGCACCTAACCAACGTAGCTCCAGGGCCGACCCTGATATTTCGGAGGCCTAAAGCGAATTTAAAAGATGAGGCCCTAGGTTGTTTGGCAAAAAGATTCAACATAGGTGGCTAATATAAGGTAAAAAGATTCAACATAGTATTTTATAGTCTCGTAATTCAACTAAAATAAAATTCTAATTCTATTAGAAAAAAAAGAGAGAATCAAACGTAATGAAGTACCGCTCATATACTGAGTTTTTTCTCTAAGTAATCATGTTATTAACTTTAATTATAAGAATATTAGTTTTAACAATTAGAGAATTATCTTATTTTAAAAAAATTTATCAAAATTTGTTGAGTGAAAGTAAGTTATTTTGGTTTTATAATGTTTTATTTGTGAATTTGATACTAAAAGTTAAAAATTAAAATAAAATAAATGAAAACATTTACGTTGTGCAAGAGATTTGAACCACTAAGACATAATTAATTTATAATACAAGAGGTGCAAGAGTTGTATATTCTTTACACCCAAATCTCACATAAAATATGAAAAAAAATTACTTTACACTATCAACAATGGTAGAAAAAACCCCTAGCGGTGGCGGCAATAGAGTGGTGGTTGTGAGGGTGGTAGAAAAAACCCCTAGCAACAATGGTGTTGCCGACAGTGGTAGCTATAGGAGTAGTGATGGTAGTTATAGTGGTGATGGCGCCGGAGTGATGGTGGTGGTAGTAATTGCACCGACCGTGGAGTTCTACTAATGGCGGGAGTGGAATCGGGGTGGTAATGGCAGCGATGGTAGAGCAATGGTGGTGATAGTGGCAATGGTAGTGGTGGTAGTGGCAATGGTAGTTGCGGTGGCAGCTGCGGTACGTGATGAGCAGTGATGATGGTAGTAGTGTTAACAGTGATGGAATGGTGGTAATAGTGATAACACTGATATATAAAGACTAAAAAATTAAGTCATAATTAAATAGGTATCAGGTGATGCACTTAAAATATAGTATGAAAAAATATGGCTACCTCCGTCCCAATTTAATTGTCACTTTTTGGAGTTCGTGCCACTTTTCAATTGATTATATCTTGTAGTAATTTATAATATTTTAGGTGATTTTGAAAACATTGTATTATAGAACAAATCGAGATCTATCAAACAAGATTCATATTAGATATAAAATTCATTACCAATTTAAAGATATAATTAGTTTTTTTATCCAGTTAGAATAGAACTGAGACAAGTAAATTGGGACGGAGGGAGTACATTTAATTTTAAGTGTTGAATTGAGTTATCAAACAATCTTTAAATTCAAGCTTATTCGAAAACATCATAAAGAAAGGAGAAATGTGGGAGAAAGGGAAGGAGAAAACTCATTAATAGACAAAAACAAAAGAAATGAATAAGGGAATTTTTTGAATATATGCAAAAAATAATAATAAGGGTCTTATACAAGCAAACACTACTCAGATGCATAATTTTGTTTCTATTATTGTGCGTAATTTAGAAACTCTGGAAAATTAACTTTTGACAATTCAAAGTTCATAATTATGTTTCAAAACCTATAATCTACCAAAACTCATTATAAATCATTCTCTGTACTGTACAAAGAAAAAGGTAAAACAATCATTCTACAACCATAAATATTTATACAAATATTTACATAAACACACTCATATTCACATTGAGGCCCACACACACTACGCCTCCAATGTATGAGCCCCACGGCCCCACCAAAAAATGTGAATGTATGTGTAAAATGTTTGTTTGAATGTGTGTGACTATATAATTATTGAAAGTAAATTCCCAGATTTTCTTCTATTTTAAGTATTCTACGCGCCCAAAATGAATTTGCCGTGCCAAAATCAGGGGAGCCCGCGAACGTTATTTTTACTCCCCCGTAGCCTTCCAAAATTTGAACTCTCCCTCTCCTCTCCTCTCTCTCTCTCACTGAAAACTTGACCTTGTGAGAATTGAAAACAAATTTCAAACTGAAAATAACATGAGTTTGAATCCTCCCTCCCTTCCTCTAAAATCCTGATTTTGAACACTCTAAAACACCAAAAAGTTTTGGAGAGAGAGAGAGAGAAGCAAAATTAAACTTTGAATCATCCCTCCAAAACAAACCCCCCCCCCATTACATATAGCTCTCACTCCACAACACCCATCTCACCATCTCTCTCTCTCTCTCTCTCTCTCTCTAGCGTCAGAAATGGAGGTTGCCTCTTCTTCTTGTCAACACAACGACAAAGAGAACATCCCACCGTTTGCTCAAAACCAGATCCATTCAGCTCCTCCAGTGGTTCAAACTTGTTCCGCAAAGAACGCCAAGAGAAGGTTGAGGAGGCCTCTAAGGGACATAACCCACCTTTTCAACTCCCAAATCCAATCAAATTTGGCTCGGGACACCGGTTTCCAGCTCCCTTCCCCTGTTCCAGCTCCTGCTTTGAATTTTCGAAAGCGAAAGGCGATTGATGACATTGATTCAATGCACCAAATGAATTCCAAGTCGTTAAGGATGAATTTCAGATAGCTCCTATTTATTATTTTTCTCTAAATTTTACAGTTATACTCAATCGTATAACGCTCAAGATTTGTTGAGAGCCTCTCTTTTTTTCCCCCTTTTTTTATATTGGACTTGAGAGAATCTTACCTTTGTTCAATATCCAGTTGTCGTTACATGCAGCTGAATTGTGTTCTCCTTTCCGAAATTTACTTAAACTGATCAGTTTGAGTGTACGATTTGAATTCATTTTCGACGAGTTTATGCAGTATATGAGGAATCTGAAAACTTAAGACCTCGTTTAGTTAAGGTTCAGTATTTATTTTTTTATTTTACAAGACCGGTTATTCTCTCACAATACATCACTTTGAATTCAAAAGATAAGTAATTTTCCTTGGCGGAACGAGACCAATCTAATACATTCCATGTGTTTACTTTTGTCCTTTGCGTTATTTATGATCACTTTTTGAGATATTTAATAAAAACTTGCTTGGTTGAGGATTTGTTATACTTATTTTTCTCAGATTATTTTCGAAAAACAACTACGCTTCATAGTAAATAGTAGTAGGGTGAGGCCGAACCGATCAATTCAGGGAGAATATGTAAAACCCTGACCAAGACAATGGGATGACCAGATTGGTTCGAGGTCGTTCGGTCCAGTCGGGGAATTCAGATTTTTCGGTTGTTTTGGGTTGAGCTCAAAACACTTTGGCCCATAAAAATATTTGGGACCAAATGCAAAAACAAAAATAATGAACAAAAAATGGTACTATATACTATATCTTAAAATAAATGGGCTGGAGGCCCAAAACTTGGCCTAGACAACCAAAAATACCATGTTGGGTCCAAACCGGGGTATATATGTATGTTAGTACTACGTTTTTTCGGTCAGGTTCGGGTGAAATTTCAGGCAACAGCAATCGAACTAAAATTCAAAATTTTCTCCCTCAAAAATCGAAACCGACCAAATTCCGATAATTCCTATCGGTTTTTCTCAGTTGGTTCGGGGTGGTCAATTAAATTTTCACCCCTAGGAAAGAATATCAAAACAGGGCCGGCTCTAACTTATTAGGGGTTGGAAGCAAAACGCATAACAAAAACAAAATACTCCACAAAACTATGCTGTCACTTTCTCCAATGCGGCTCCAAACTGCACAAGATATTTTAACAAGATGACTTGTGAATTATCCTATGTTTGAGCTGATACCAGGGGAAAACATTGACTATTTCATCATTCATATTTCATACCTTGTTCAAAAGCAAGTACTATTTTGTGATTCATATCTTGTTCAGTTTTTAGAAAGAAAAAAAAAAAATCTAAATAGTTTTAACAAGATGACTTGTGAAATAGTCTTTGAGCTGATGCCTGGGGAAAACATTGACTATTTCATCCTTCATAATTTCATACCTTGTTCAGGAGCAAATACTATTTTGTGATTCATATCTCGTTCAGTTTTTAGAAAAATAAACAATAAATATTTTTGCTCTCATCAACAATTTGCAATTTCCTTTCAAATGGGGACCATAAGAACAGCCAACATGAGCGCAATGAGTTCATACCCCAATAAAGATAACAGAAAATTCTATCTCATCTACCAAATTCATGAAACAAAATCAGAATCAGCTGTGGAGCTTTATTTATGCAGTCTCTTGCTTTAGACACAATATTGTTTGACGAAACATATAATCCCCCAATTACGCCCATTAAACCAAAATCTTGGTTACTAATCGTGGATTCAGACAATCATGGTGCTCACTGCTTGGGATCTGGTTCCGAAGGAGTCGTTCTGTCTTGAAATACCCTTCCATGCGATACAGACTTCGTCTCCACTGTTGGGAGATATGAACCCTAATATTTGGAAGAATGAAGACTTTCGACCATGTTATGCTTGAGAAGACGCGCTTGCTAACTGATGGAAAGTGTCCAGAGCACGACTAGTGTCTTTGCTGCAGTAGGGTAACCCATTCCTGGTAGAAAGAAATGAGAATGAAGTAGAGTGTCGTGTGTTACTCGTGTAACAAAGTTGAAACAAATGACTACCCATACTGGGTTAAGAGATGGTGGTGCTAGTGGAGATTTCATGAATCCCTGAACAATTAAGGAAAAACGATTGATTTCTGTGCAGGCGGAGATTATATTAACTATCTGAGCAAGTCAGCAAATTAGCATATCTGGTAATTGGTACATACAAGTGTGCCTGTGATCGAGTCATTAGCAAAGAAGAGTGGTCCCTGCTAGTGAAGTTACATGAATCCTTATTAATTACTACATTTCACCTAGGGCTTTGGTTGATTATCCACAACATTGCATAGGAAAATGATTCTCGAGAAAAATGAACCAGAGGAAAAAACGAACGAAAAAGAAATTAGCAATATTTAATTTTCCACCATCTATTCAGTTTAAAGGAAGTTCATGCACTAAAAAAAAAAGGAAGAAGAAGAGAAAGTAACATCTTTCAAGATACATAAATCCTTAAAGGAAACAATTATGATAGCGCCCTCCATTTCCTGCAATTATTCAGTATGTATAAACAGGAAACGCATATCGTTTTTGTTTTCATTTCTCTACCCTTTCCCCTCCCAAGTTTATCTGTTTCTCAAACTTGGGCAAACATCACTCAACAGTTCAAATGATGGGTAATTGAAAGCAACAGGTTGGAACAAGTTGGAACAAGTTGGAGATTACATTAATCCACAATAGATTGCACGTAGTAGCTCATCAGCTTGTGCTCCAAAAACGGAATGAATAAGTGCCAGCGTCAGACATTGGCGCAAGTGGACATTATATGAATCTGTATTCATTGCTTTCCAGCTTTGGTTCAAAATGAGGAAAGTTTAAACAATTCACCTTGCACACTTAATTCTGTACGGATAAATTCACTTACTTGGAGATGCCAGACTAGCACACCATGAAGGCAGCTGACTACCGCACAGCCGACTGAGAGGTTGATTCAGCTCAAAGAAAAGACATCCCGGAGATGTCATGTCTTAATTGAAAGTAATTATCTGCAAGTCATAGATTTTGAACAAGGTAAGGAACCTTTAATTCCAAGGTACAAGTAGTACAAAAAAGCATACTCACTCTATCTCACATACTTTGGTAAGAAGCTTTGAGACTATGTTTTCCATATCTGATGCCGGATAATTAGAGCATCTCCAACCCATGGCCCAAATCCTACGTGGATTAGAAACGGTAACTTTTGGCATCCTCATTTGATCCCACTCTGATGCCAAATAGAGTGTCAAATCCAACGTTGATTTGGCTATAGACCATTTGCTTCAAATTTGACTCCTCACGCCAAATCTACTTTTGGCTTTTTGGAATTCAAAAAGTATGTGTTTTGCACTTTAATACTTTGAATTTGACATCAAGGTTAGAGATGGAGGTTTGTTGGTGTCAAATTTGGAGATGTCAGATTACCCATAAACCTTCAAATAAATTTGGCATCTTCAAATTTGACATAATGGCTGGAGATATACAAACTAGTTGACAACCATAAATGTTGCTAGAACGACAAGAAGCATTATTGCTCAATTGGCCAAATAATGAAGATTATGTACAGTGCATGGTTTATACGCTATAAATATCTGTAACCGATGTCATGGGTCATTAATTTTCATGGTGGTTCATTTTTAGAAGTTCAATAAATCAATACCTGGCTCAAAAATTAACAGAAGACCAAAGAATGCACGAAAGAACACTATCCGCCTGTGTAAAGAGAAGTGTCAATATCATGACACAATGGTACACAAGCTCACCCGCTCGATTCCAAGTTTACATTATCCACTTCTAGATTCTCTGCATCACGCTGTCTGTTACAGGCTTCAAGAAATCTACGCCATATCATGGCATTTGGAGGGAAAGGCATGCCAAGAATTAATCGCTCTGCTTCCTTCAGATCTCCATATCTAGTCAATAAGTCCACCATAAGTTGATAGTGATCGAAGTCTGGTTCAATCCTGTAAGTCATATTCATTTCCCCAAAAAGTTGCTTTCCTTCTTTCACCAACCCACCATGTCTGCATGCTGAAAGCACAGCTAGAAAAGCAACTCTATCTGGCGTAAAACCAACTGCTTCCATTTCTCTGAACATTTGTAATGCCTTGTATGATTGACCATGAAGCCCTAGTGTTGAAATTACAACAGTCCATGAGATAAGATTTCTATCTGCCATTTCATCGAATATTTTCAGACAACTCTCGATGCTCCCACATTTTCCATACATGTCTATAATTATGTTGGAAACAAATGTGTCGCAACGTTTGGAATCCGTTTTTATGATGAGGCCATGGAGCGAACTACCCAAAGCTAGATTGCAAAGGTTAGTGCAAACACTCAAGAGGCTAACATAAGTATACTTGTCAGGATGAATCTGAGCCACCCGCATGTGTCCAAGAAGTTCAAAAGCCTCCTTGTAATCGCCATTGCGGGAGCAAGCTGCAATCAAGATGTTCCAAGATACAATGTCCGGTTCCTCAAGTAGAGAATACAATTCTTGTGTCTTATGATATTGGCCTGTCCTATTGTAAATTCCAGCAATCACATTAGATGGGACAACAGGAAGTTGTGTGTCATTAGCAGGAAGTAAAATCAAGGCATCGGATATCAGACCACTTTTGGCATATGAGGTAATGAGAGAGCATGATACATACCCATTCCCGTGGTAACCCATTTTTATTATCAAAGAATGAAGCTGCTGCAACTCTATAGTTTCGGATGACTTGAGTAGAGTAGAAAATGATAACTCATTTGGCTGACAACCGAATTGAATCATTTCACACAGCAGCTGAACAGGGGAGAAACAGCATTTCTGCGAGTACCCCCAAATCAAAGCGTTCCAAGAAACCACATTCTTCTCATCTATATCATCGAAACAACGCTGTGCATCCCCCAACCAATCAGTTTTAGCATATAAATCAACCAATGCACTACCTACAAATATATCACGATCTAACATGTGTTTAATTGCCATACCATGGATCAGTTTTCCATACATCAGATTCTCTGATCTGGTACAGGAGTTAATAACACTAACAAATGTCGTCCTGTTAGGCCAGACTCCATCAAGACACATTTTCAAGTAGAGCTCTAGCGCTTTGCCTGGACTCTCACTTTTTGTCAGTGCACCAATTATTGTATTCCAAGACACAACATCCCGGATAGAAGCCTCCCCAAATACTTTCTCAGCTATGCATGGCCCAGAGCACTTTACATACATATTGAGCAGAGCATTTAGAACCAAAACATTGCAAACCAACCCATTTTTCACCAATAAACCATGTACTTGCTCTCCTAATTCTAGGTCCCGCTCCCACAAAAATCCCGATAACACACCAACAAAAGAATATTCTGTCAACGCCCATTCCATCTTCATGATCTCGCAGAACATAACTATTGACTCTTCAGCAAACCCGTGATGGCCAAACAAAGATATCATCGTGTTCCACGTAACCAAATTCTTCCGAGGCATGTCTTCAAAAGCTTTAAGACATTCGTCTAAGCACCCGTGCTTCCCGAACAGACCCAACAATGCAGTCCCTGCAAAAGCATCAGGGTAAAGCAACCCACTCTTCAGAACCAATGCCTGCAAGTAAAACCCTCTATAGAGATCCAAAGACTGGCACGACAAAAGACCCCCGAACGTGAATTGGGTGGGCTCATACCCACACAACCTCATCTCAGAAAACAATTTCCAAGCTTCCTCTGCATCCCCACAACGGCTATAACAACCAATCATGGTATTGTATGAGACAGTGTTTCGTCGAGGCATTTCATCAAACACCTTGCGAGCAAGAAATAGCTCACCAAACGACGCGTAGGCCAAGATGATATTGTTGTTAAGGAAGATGGGTTGTGGGCAATTCCAGCCGGTCGTAATGGCGAGTGCGTGGAGAGACTTGGTGGCGTCGAGTGATCTGATTCTTGGGAATTCTTTGAGTAGGTGAAGAAGAATACGTTGGTGATGGAATTCTCCATGGAAGTGCTGAGGAGTGATTGTATGTTGAGATTGACAATGTTGAAGGGGGACTGTGAGGAGATTTGGTGGAGATATAGAAAGGGTTTTGGTTAAGTTGAAGAGCAGATGTACGGACCTTGATGAAGCTGCCTTTCTCATGCAGACTAGGCGGCCAACAATGGACTGTGTTTACGTATTGTTTAGAGTAACACTAATACTTTGGTGACAACAATTGACTATGTAAAATTTCAGCTTCGACAAAGTTAAGAGAATATATGATCTTATTTACCCAAAAAATAATGAGAATAAATTATTTACACCGCCGGTGTAAATATTTGTTTTCTCTAAATCAATTACATTGTGCCACGTTGCAAAACAGTGGTCCCAATCAATAAAACATGGCGACGTATTGCAATATAATTGATTTAGAGAAAACAAATGTTTACATCAGTTGTGTAAAGAATTTAATCTCAAAAATAATATAGGATCTTAAATACCAAAAGAAAAATGGGGAACTTAATTAGCCATCCTTTTTATCCTACTTATTTAGGTGTTCTCCTAATGTGTTTAAATACTTATCTTTCCATCCTCAAATTCAATTAAATCCTAAACTACCCTTTCTTTCTCCTAATTTTTCAAATCTTTCTTTCTCTCTCTCTCTCTCTCTTTTTATCTTTTCTAATTATCTCAATTCTCTCTTCTCTTTCAAACATTTCTCTCACCTAATCTTTTGAATTTTTTCTCTCTCCTAATCTTCTCTCTCATATTTTCATTCCCCTAAAATCTAAAAAGAAAATACGACTCTTACAAAAACGAATGTGTAAGCTGCAAAACATGGCAAAACCTGATCGAGGTAGATGAACAAGACAAGATCAATTAAAAAACATGGCAAGTTTTGAGAAGTGTAGGTTTCGATTGAGATAGATGAACAAAACATGATCAAATAAAAAATATGACAAAAATCAGAAAACATGACAAGTTTTGAAAAGTGTAAGTTCCAATCGAGGTAGATGAACAAAACATGATCAAATAAAAAATATGACAAAAATCATAAAATATGACAAGTTTTGAGAAGTGTAGGTTTCAATCGAGGTAGATGAACAAAATATGATCAAATAAAAAATGTGACAAAAATAAAAAAAGATGACAAATTTTGAGAAGTGTAGGTTTAATACATATTGCATACACATCACAAAAGCATGTGTGAAATGATATTAATCTGATCAAAACATCTATTAATTCAAATAAAACAAAACAAGCGATCATTTGAAATGCCAAAAGAAGTAATGATAAGAAGATAAGAAATGGGACCTTCGTATTGAACGGATTGACGCTGGTGGGACGGGTACGTTTCCCTACAGTCCAGCCCACGAAGACGACATGGGGAGTTTTTTCGCAAGAGGAGATGTTGGATATGGATTTGGCGGCGACATAGCGGTACTCGGAGGGGGTGAGGTGGTGATTGATCATCTCGCCAAGGAGGTGGTGGTGTGCTACTCCATTTGTGGGGCCAGGGTTTGGGTGGGGGAAAATAATTTGGTGCAATTGAATTGGTGGGTAAGAGGAACGGATTGGTTTCAAATGGGAGCCTAATCCCTATAATAAGGGGATTGTAAATGTCTGGTATTTTATATATATAGTAGTATTAGGGAAACAACTTAAATAAGAGTCCTGCCCATATAGATAGGGGTATAATAGGGCAAGAATGCATTTTGAGGATGGACACATAAGTATTCAAACCCCTATGGATGGGCACCTAAATAAGATCTCCATATAGGATGTCTATTTAATTTTCTCAAGAAAAATTAAACGTTGGATCAATTACTTATATCAATCGGATCAATCTGAAATTTTATAAGTAAACTCATAAAATAATTTAATAAATAATGAATGATTTGAATTGTTTGTGCGGAACTCTAAAATAAAACCCACATATGATCCCATCCATACTGTTTTGGTTTCGGATGTGATAACTTTGAAAGTTGAAAAAAATGAAGGAATGAAATTATGAAAATAAAAAGGTTATACATGGAAATAGGTGAAAGGGTATAGTTGTCTCAATAGATTCAGATTGACCTGACCTAGATAAGAGTGGTAGTTGGTCTTAAGTATTAAATTATCATTAGAACCTTGCTACTGGCACAGCATATGTGCACAGATTGTGCACAGATTGTGTTGTGGGGCCTACTAAGGGTCTCATACAAATAATTCGATCCGTTAATTTTGTTTAAAACATTTTTTCAAGGGCCTCCGCAAAAAATTAGCTCAATCCGATACCTATAAGTACTTGATCTAATCATCTAACTTTTCATTCGGGTTTTTAAAGAATGAAAAGTCAGACGATTAGATCAAGTACTTGTAGGTGTCAGATTAAGCTAATTTTTCCTGGGGGCACTTGAAAAAATATTTTAAACATAATGAACGGCTCGGATTATTTATATGGGCCCCACAACGCGATTTGTGCACAATCTGTGCATAGATCTGCTGTGCTAGTAGACTTTCTGTTATCATTAATGCTTGCCGTAAGAGCATGTACACTATTTGCAACACTGTTACACACACAGACTTTTGCATTCAAATTGTGCACAGATCACGGTGTGGGGCCCACTACAGATCTCACACAAAAGATCCGAGTTGTTCATTAAATGTAAAACATTTTTTCAAGAGTCCCCATGAAAAATCAGCTCAATCCGATACCTATAGATATTCGATCCAATCATCCAACTTTTCATTAAGATTCCCGGAGAATGAAACGTTAGATGATTGGATTGATCTCTTATAGGTATTGGATTGAGCTAATTTTTCACAAAGACCACTTGAAAAAATGTTTTGTATTTAATGAACGGTTTGGATTATTTGTGTGGGACCTGTAGTGGATCCCACATCATGATCTATGCAAGATTTGTGTGCAAATAATCTGTGTGTACACTTACTGCACTATTTGATAGGTAAAAATGCTAATCAACAATGCACTTTTTACATTTTAGCTACACATATTTCTTTAACACTACAATAATACTCTCATTTTACCTATTATTTATTAAAATACTATTTCTTTTTCCTTTCCCTTTTTCTTTTCTTCTTCTTCAAGAAAAGGACAGAGGAGAGAGGGGCAAGCTTGGGAGATAATAGTATTATAAATGGTATTAATTACAATAATACTCTCATTTAACCTATCATTTATTAAAATACTATTTCTTGCCTTTCTTTTTCTTTTTCCTTTCTCTTTTTCTTTTTCTTTTCTTCTTCTTCAAGAAAAGGACAGAGGAGAGAGGGGCGGAGATAATAGTAGATCTCATAATAGTATTATAAATGGCTTTTTCCCCTTTTAAAATATGCAAGACAAAAACCAATAAAACTATGCGTACATCATTTAGTGTACACTAAATGTACACCGCTTTCTACAAGACCCATTAAGAGATTCCATACAAATGATCGGAGCTGTTCAACTTTTTCAAAACATTTTTTTGAGCATCCATGTAAAAGATCAGCTCCGTTGAATATTGATAAATGCTTGATTGGTTCTACGTCCAATTTGATGACAAAAAATTGGGCGTGGAATCAATCAAGCCTTTACCGATATTCCACGGAGCTGATTTTTAATAAGAATGCTTAAAAGATATTTTAAAAAAATTGAACGGAGCCGATCATTCATATGGGACCCCTAAGTGGGTCTCGTAGAAGGCGGTGTACACCAAATGGTATACCCATAGCAGGGCTCGACAAAAACCCAGTTGGGTAATGGATACTTTTCTCTTTTCTATGTTTTCAATTTGATTGAGGTCCATACATCGCATTTCATTCAAAAAAAAATAAGGAGGTGTATTCAAATTTTATCCCCCGAGGCCTGAGTAGCAAAAAGTAAACAAAACATCGGATATAACCCGACCTAGATTTCTATATCAGAAATCCGGGCAAAAGTCATATCCGACTTCCATATCCCGTTAGCAAACTTGTTAACAAAAGCCTTCATCAATCCTATTTCAAGCTGTCAGATCTTGATCTAATGGTCCAGATTTGGTTTGGACAAAGATCCAGAAGCCAAGAATGATTTGGGAGTTTAACGTATTGATCTGTCCAAATCCTCACCGTTCAATTGCTTTCCATCAAACAAGCTGAGGTGGCGTTCCATTTTTTTTAAAAAGAAGGTAATTTCAAGGTAAAAAAACATATGTTGACGCAAATAATTTTCCTACCAATATGGATCTTGTTTGATAGATCTCATTGAGATCTTTTAAACGGTGCAAAAAAAATTGAAAAAATAATTTTCTTCGTTATATTTGAATTTGAAATTACTTTCTTTTTAAAAAAGAAGGTTTTGGGAGAAAACGGAAAGAGACATGAGCTGTTTCAGACCTCAAAAAGTGGGAAACACAAGTTCCCAAAAATAAAAACCCCTCTCTCAAACGTAATCTTACAAGTTACAAGCAACGGGTTTGTAACTCAATAACACTACTCACATCTTTTCATTTGAAATGTGAGAGCGTGAGTGTTTGGTGTGATGGTGCTATCGAGCAGCATCCGACCGTTCATCTCTTTAAGGATGGCTCGGATTGAATCGGAGCACATACAAATCTGAATTGTCGATTGCTCAGCAAAGATCTGAGTCGTTAATTATCGAGATGAACGACCGGCTTGGATGCTCGGCACTAGTGCCAAGCACCCTCGCTTGATAGCATCTCTCAATCCTCCCACCCATATGCCGCTTAACAGTATCTCTTCCCATCCTTGAGTAGTCTAGACTCCAACCCTGAGTAGACTAGACATCTATCGAGTGGAAAAAAAAAACACGTATCCTTCCAACTCTGGCAAACACAAGTTCCAAAAAGTCAAAACCCTAGACGTATAGCCACTTCACAGAGGTGTGCTTTTGGATCCAATTTTAATTTTTTTCATTTTTTGCGTGTGCCGATCATGTATCTATTAAAATTCGATGAACATAATTTTCGACAAAATTACCGTTCTCGCCAAACTCTATAAAATGGGCGGAGTTCATCATCAAAATGTACTAAAAAAATAGCCAAAAACTTAAAAACGGACAAGACCATCACCTCACCTATACCTGGGATATATAAAAGTTTCTCCCACCGAGGATTCCCTGTCTGACACAATCCGGACAGGGGCCTGTCCCATCTTTTGGAGCTGTTGATCTCGTAAATCAACGGTTGAGATATGCCGAACGTCGTTTTAGAGCAAAAAATATTCGACATATCTCAATCGTTGATTTACGAGATCAATTGTTCCGAGAGAGGGGTCTGATTTACGAGATCAATTGTTCCGAGAGATGGGACAGACCCCTGTCCGTCCGGATTGGGTCGGACAGGGGATCTGGACTCAGTTTCTCCACTTCACAACCTCCGCGAATCCCGCCCCCAAACCAAACCCCAACCCCCAAGATAAATACACACACCTCAGTGGCCTCAGTTCTCACGCCTCTTCCTCTTCCTAGACGGCTGAATCCTGAATATTGGTACGGCCAGGATCCTCTCCTGTCCTCCCCGGGGACCGGAGAGGATCCCTGTTCCGTATTGATTTTCTCTCTTTTTCCAATTTCTGTCTCGATTAGTCCTTAGCTTTCTACTCCGTTACCGATTCGCCGGCGGTACACCGATCGAGGCCAGGATCCGTGTCAACCGGATCGGAAGAAGCCCGAAGAAATCAAACAGGTAATGGTCGGTCACGGATCCAACAGCTATTCTTTTCTTCGAGGAACAATCTATGTTTTGTTTTCTGTCCTAGATATTCCCCTTTGTTCTTCCTTATTTTTGCTTTCCACGAAAAAGTAATCATTTTCTTCGTTTATTTTGCAAATCTGAAAATTTTCAGATTGTTTTAGTTTTCGCGTTCATTTTTGGAGCCGGATTCTCTCCCGTAACTGTCTGGACAGTTGCTGAGACAAACCCCATAATGGTATTCTTACCGGTAAGAATACATTGTAATGTGAGAAAAAAGTGAGACTATCGAGACAGTAACTAGAGAGGATCCCAACCCTTCATTTTTACCCCACCCCCTTGACTATCAAGGACAGGGCCTGGCCGGCCGGCCGGCCGTCTTGATAGAATCAATCAAAATTCCATCGATCGTAGATTGTAGCATTACGTAGTAGCCAGTGATTGCCTTATCATTGTGGTAAAAGTAGATCAAAAGATGTGTCTGATCTTTATTATGTTATTGCATAGCTATTGGTTTAGCCATCTTATTCGGTCCTTTCTTATGTCTTGAAAACATGGAGGTTGGTCAATATAATCAGCTGGTTCTGTTTTTTGAATGTGTTAGACTTCTACGGACGGATTAAATTTCTTTACATTCTTGAGGATCTGTTCACTTTCAACTTCTTCCCCATTTGGTACTTTTGTTCTCAGATTTTCCAGAGATTAGATGAGCCTTTGATGCAAGGACTATAGGGAATATTGTGGAGCGAGCATGAAAGGATTGACTTTTGAATGATTGGCAAATCTTGCTTAGTTTTGTCACTCAATCCTTTTTAAATAGATCAATTGAATGTTACAGTTTGGGTAGTTCTAATGAATAAGGTCACCACGCTAATTCTAATCAGCTTCTTTCTTTCTATTCTTGACTTCCGTCAAGTATACTTCAAACTCAGGTGTGAAAGTGGTTGTGTTTAGGTCGGGTGATGTTAGGTAAGAAAGTGGTTGTGTTTAGGTTGGGACCGTTGGGTTATGTTAGTCCACGATCTCTTACTTATTCCTTCTACTTTTCTTGTCCTCTTCCTTTTCTAGTGTTTGAGGTTCGGAATGACTGGGTCAGTTGTTACTCCAATTTAATCAGAAGTGTTGTGTGATTAGTTTGAAATGCTATTGTTGGTTAATCTTATGCATTGCTTATTAGGGAGACCAAATGTATACACTTTACACCAATGATCATGAGGGATGCAGAACAAGTAGGAACAAAGGAACATTGTCCGAGACAATTATGGAGTATGGGCCATCATTCACAACACAAACTGTTGTAGTATAGCTTTGGAATGGGCCGATTTCGTGTAATGTAGTTATGCCAATTTACTAGGCTTATCAAGTGAAAAAGATAATGTCCAACTTTCGACCTTTCTGAAAGTTTGGTGTGGAGGTTTCTTAATGTTTGGTGTATGAATCAAACTACTTTATGCCAACTAATTCGTGGCCTTTTTTCCCTTTCCAGGAGTTCCTTCTATGTTCCAACAATTTGAAGAACTTGGGAGCTTTCATGAATGTCTGAGAGAGCGGGATCATCTATGTTGTGGGGTAAACCACCTATGAAATCTATTTCGTTCGATCTCTTTTTATTTTCAATTTCTTGTAGTTTCTTTTGTATACCTAGATAGTAGCAAGGGGTAAATTGATAGAAAAATTATTGAGATTGAATGTGACTAAACCATGCGAGGGTTTAATAAATTCTTCAAATTGAGATTGAGTTGATTTTTGCTTATGTTGTTGCTCTTTAATTTTTTTGGTCTTAATTTGTGTCCAACTTGGTTTAGGTTGGAGTTGCATTATCGGCATTGAAAATTCAACATGCAAATTGTGCATATCAGAGTGCAATATGCATGAGGGCTTGCGGACACAAGATTTTCCGAATGGGAAAGTGCCTGACATTTTGCTAGTCTATACATATTGAAGAACAGTTCCGTTTTCCTTGGAATTTGAAGACATGTGGCTATGATGATCACAACGTTTGGGGAAGCTATTTAATGCATAAGGATTTGTGTACGTTGGTTGATCAATTCATGCAATAAGGGCAAGGTATTATTGATCTGTTGCTGACAAATTGAATTCAAAGTATTAGTTTTTCCATGGCATTAGAATAACATAAATTGCCACGAAAATTTGAACTACGAATCTCAGAAGGTGCCTCATCCGCAAATGATTATCTTCCAAAGAGTAAGCAGTAATGCTAGCAGAGCCACCAAGGTGTAGCAAAAGCAACGGTGCCCATATGATCCATTGCTATTTTCATGATCGCCTTGGGCATCTGAGAGCTTGCCGAGAGCAACTGTTGCCGCTGGCATTAAGTAGGCCAACCAAACTAGGGCACTAATCCATGGTGATGATATATACTTTCTACGATTGCCGAATATGGAAAGAATGACTTGTAAAGTGAGACTGAGTAGAACTAGTATTCGAAGGTATTACACATCCCAGAGTCTCCTTACCCATATTAAGAATCGGATCCATGTTAAGAGTGAGATGAATTTGATTTTGGCATTGGTGAGGAGACTCTGGGACGTGTGAGACCTCCAGATACTGGTTCTACTCAGTCTCACTTCACAAATCATTATTTCCATATTTGGCAATCGTAGAAAATATATATCATCATTATGGATAAGTGTCCTAGCTTGGTCAGCCTACTTAATGGCTGATGGTGGCAACAATTGCTCTTGGCAAGTTCTTAGATGCCCAAGGCGATCATGAAAATAGCAATGGATTATGGGCCATATGGGCACCGTTGCTTTTGCTACACCTTGGTGGCCCTGACAACGCAACTGCTTACTCTTTGGAAGATAATCATTTATGGGATTAGTGGTTCAAATTTTCGTGGCGATTTATTTTATTCTAATGTCATGGAAAAATTCATGGTTCTCGTTCATGTTGATCCGGTGTTAGTAGTGGGAATTATCAAGTACGGGGAGACTACGTGGGTTCATGTTGATCCGGTGTTAGTAGCGGGAATTATCAAGTACGGGGAGACTACGTGGATTCTCAAGTCGGTGAGCGACGATAAATACAAAGATATTATACCCTTTGGTGATATTGGAGACGATATTGGAGACTATTATGATATTACGAACCCTTTCCCATGGGTTAATATCGAAGTTACTAATAACTTGTGTGATGCAGTGGAGGTTTAAATGGGACTCCTGTATGATTCTTTATATACAAAGGCAACCAAAGTATATGGCAAGGGAGGTTGTGTTTGCAACCAAAGTATATAGCAAGGGAGGTTGTATTTTGCTTTGTATCAGCTTTGGATGTACTGCGATTGTGTTGGAAGGATTGATCTTTCAACTTTTACTTTTCAAGATCAGGGAAGAAGATGATCATGATCAGGAGAATTGGCATGGGATTGATATTGCAATCACAGGGAGTATTCAACCACTCCTTTTGGATTTTCGTTATTTATGTGCTAGTTTTGAGTTTGTAAGAGTGGTCGAAGTACCAAGACCTGATGTTAAACTTGCCCATAATCTCGCAGGGCAGCCATGCTCAGTTTGTAATTCTGTTATCATCTACGGGATGATATTTTGCTCAAAAATGAAAATCCTAGGAGCTCTAGCTTTGGAGATTTATTCTGCCATCGTAATATTTTCGCTTTGGCTAATTGTGTCGGATTTTCATGGCTTTTCTACATGAAAAAAAATCCGGTCTTGAATGATGGGGCAATGATCTACTACTTGATCGTTGTCTCAAAGTTAGCGAGCCTGATGTTCAAAAGTGGACGTAGGGATTAAGCTTTCAATTTTGCTATCCGGCATCAAGAACCCGAATCCTTTCGTTTGATTTTCTTAAGTATGTGACTTTTTGCTTTCGTTTTTTCTTTGCATGTTGATTGGGTTACATGGCTTTCTACTTGGTTATTCTGATTCTGGGTTTTGTGGGCCGGCCGTGACAATGTCGAAAATCACTTTTTTTTTTTTTTAAACAACTTTAAAAATTCGTTCACACTTATTGGTGTTCTCCCTTTTCATATTATGTTTGACTTATAATGAACTAGAGATTATGGTGTATCCTCATTAACAGAAGATAAAATAGAATATTTGAAAAACTTATAATGAACTAGAGATTATGGTGTATTAACAGAAGATAAAATAGAATATTTGAAAAACGAGACTGCAAACTACCATTTTTCTTAGGATTAGTATGGTATGTATTCCCTGTAAATATAAATTTCTTGGCCGGCCATTGATCATAACTAGGTTTTGGGTAATGATTTTAGCACTCCAAACTTTCTTACAAATGTACTCCAATTTTTTTTTCTTTATTGATTGTAAACTACGTACCATTTTTCTTAGGATTAGTACGTATAGTATGTATTCCTTGTAAATATAAATTTCTTGGCCGGCCATTGATCGTAACTAGGTTTTGGGTAATGATTTTAGCACTCCAAACTTTCTTACAAATGTACTCCAATTTTTTTTCTTTATTGATTGTAAACTACTCTCTCCGTCCCTATTTAATTGTCCACTACAGTTTTGCGTGCATTTTCAACGGCTTATATCTCTCGACGTATATTATGTTTTATGTTTTTTAAATCATTGTCTTATAGAAAAAATTAAGATCTATCAAACAAGATCCATATTGCATATTTTTAGCAATATACATCGAGAGATATAAACCGTTGAAAATACACGTAAAATCGTAGTGGACAATTAAATAGGGACGGAGGGAGTACCATTTTTCTTAGGATTAGTATAGTATGTATTCCCTGTAAATATAAATTTCTTGGCTGGCCATTGATCGTAACTAGGTTTTGGGTAATGATTTTAGCACTCCAAACTTTCTTACAAATGCACTCCAATTTTTTTTTCCTTTAATGCTTAAAATTACAACCAACACAAGCACTAGAAACTAAATTTTCAAACACATTTACAACAAAGTGAAGTGTAAACAAACCTAGAAAACATAAATACCTCGGATCAACGAAATGTGGGCTAAGAGCATCTCTGACCAAGCTCTATATCTCTTTATTTTGGACATATCAAATGGACTCCAACCAAGCTCTATTTTGAAGCTCCAAAATGGAGACTTCATTTTGGGTCTTCAAATATAGAGACCCCAAAAAATGAAACTCATCTTATTTTTACATAATTTGGACCAAATTATAGATAATGACAAATACACCAATATTAGATATTTTTAGTGGAAAATTCAAAAAATGATAATTTGAATTTTGAAAGAATTTTGATCAAAGTTTTTTGTTGTTGAAAGAATGTTGATAAATTTTGGAGAGAAAGTTAGGGGATTGTGAAAATGTAGATTTGTGGTTAGAGTGTGTATGTAATACTAGTAATAAGTTCCAAAATTACTTTTGAATTAAAACTAATATTTTGAGTCTCGGTTGAAGATTCTAAAGTAACCGTGCATGAGAAAAATTATTCAATGCCCCAGGGCACGTGGTGCCCCAATTCTCCTCTCTACCACTCGTTTATAGTATGATTTTTATCACAAAGTATATAGAACCTACACAAATATGTTACGTATATACGTGGAGGGTGACTTGGGACATTGAATAATTGTAAAGAATATGAGTATATACATTCACGTACATACACCGCGTAAATACGTATTTTGAGCCCGTCTCGGGTCCCACAAAAATGATCTGAGTCACTTGTTTTGTTCAAAATAGTTTCGTTTAAGGTTCTTGTTAAAAATTAACTTTTTCAAATATCGGTATAGACGTTTACAAAATATCCAATTTTGCTTCAGAATTTAAGCCTTTAATGATATCCGAAAAAGTTAATTTTTTTTAAAAACCCTAAAAACACTGTTTTGAACAAAACGAACGAATCGGGTCTTTTTTTTTAAGGACCCGAGACATGAACCCATTGGGCATAGAATAATGGCCGACTGTCATCACCAACCTTACCTGACAGCAACCCCGTGGCATTAATCACAGACTAGAAACATTTCGAAGCGTATATCTATCCTCTATTCCTATTCCTATCACTGTCGCTTCGTGTAGAAGACCTTGAACGTGTCCTCCTCCTGGCATTATCCCTCGTCACCACATCCTATACAAATACCCAACCGAACCACAGACGGAGAGAGAGAGAGAGAGAGCGCACTCTAGACCACATCTCAGAAGAATAGTACTAGAGAGAGAGAGAGAGAGAGAGCATCATGTGCTGCGGAGGACAAGACGGAGATTGCAGGCCGCTGGGCTTCCTACTGGGCCTGCCCTTCGCCTTCCTTGCTTGTCTCATCTCCCTCGTCGGCATCATTATCTGGATCGTCGGGTAGACCCTTCTCTCTCTCTCTCAATTTACAATTTGGTTCTCGTAATACACATAGACGACGTCTGCACACACACACACACACTGTAGATGGGTACGTATATATGATCTGATTAGGTGTTTGAATGTGGCACGATCTGAATCTAATATGGTTGATTAATTCTCAAAACACGCGCGCAGGTTGTTGTTGACATGTATATGCCCGTGTTGTCTGTGCGTTACGGTCATCGTTGAGTTGGCCTTGGAGCTCATCAAAGCCCCCATTCACGTCATCGAGTGGTTCACTGCTCAGATCCCCTGTTAACCTTTCTTTTCTCAATTTTCCTTTCTTGTTTAATTACCTTTTTTTTTTCATTTTCAGATTTCCCCTTCATTTTTTACTTTTTCTACGTACGTACTACTATGTCTTTGGGGTTCGTTGTGGAACTGATTGCGATTCCAGCGTTGTTTTGGTGATATTCTCTGTGTTGATTATTGGCGTTTAATTCATACTTATGACTTGGTTTTACTTCTGAGATTTCTCCTTTCCATTGACTTTTTTGGTGTGTTTGTGTATCCGTATGGAAATTGATCGGTGAATATTGAGAGGTGCGGGTTGTCTTGCTACAAGGGATTACTTGTAGCTTTCTTTGACCTCTCGGGCTCACTGTTTGTTTCGATATAAAATATTTTATGTAAAATATTTTTTCAGAAAATAAACTTCAAATTTTTATTTTTGGGTATTTGGTTGATATAAGAAAAATATTTTTAGAAAGAGAGAGAGCAGTGAGAATTCTAGTAGAAGGTGCAGCGGGTTCATTTCGGAAAACAACTTACAGAAGACTTAAGGTAAGTCCCTTTCATCCAATTAATGAAAAATGTTTTACATGTAAAATATTTTTCTCATTTTTTATACAATCAAATACCGTAAAATAGATGAAATATTTTACTGAAAAATATTTTACGCTCAAACAAATAGAGGCCCAATTTGTGGTTTGAAATACTTGGTCTAATCTTATTTGTTACTACTAATTTGGAGTGATGACCGGCGAGAGTTCAATTGTTTATTGATCTTAAGACCAATGACGTTCGTTTAAACATACACAAATGTCTTCGATGGAGTAATTTTTTGCGGGGATGATGTATGTACACATTGAGATTTACAAAACGAACATCTTAGGTCGTGATGGGTGTTATATTGGGATCCGGGATGTTGCCAAGCACCCCGGTGCCAAGCGGGTGCCGAGCCCATCTGGCCGTTCATTTCAGCACGAACAGTTCGGATTGAATCTGAACGCATACAAATCTGAACCGTCTATTGCTCGGTCAAGATATAAACCATCTATTGTCACCGCTGCCAAGCACATGTGCTTGGCAGTATCTCCCAAGCACATAGTATCTCCCAATCTGATTTTGTGTATGCATGCCTATACTGGTTTTGATGGTTCATCTTATAAGTAAGCTGTTTATGGGCTCATTCCATTTCACGCTGAAGAATTTGGCACATTGTCATGGAATCAAATCAAGCTCCTCTTGTGCGATGATTACTCATACAAGGCAATATAACGGATACATGACCGGGGCTCAATCAGGATAGATACATAAAACTTGATGAGTAATGTTTTGCGAATTTCTTTTTTTTTTCTTTGTTCTTTGTTCTTTTTTTTTTTTCCATTCGTTAATCCTAATCTATTCTATTCTAGGAGACGGGGAGGGGGATGAGTGCTACGGGAATCGAACTTTGCTCATATACATGTGAGTATAAGGGAGGCACCAACTGCACTCCACTCCACTTCACTTGCATGTTTTGCGAATTTCACAAAGCCTTGAGATAAAGTACTTGCTTAAGGTCTTATTTTAGTTAATTGGAAAATGCAGGTCGACACCCAGTCGATTTATGTGAAAAAGAGATTATCTTATTTTGAATATAATTAAGTGATTAAAAAATAAAGGTGAAAGTACACGGAGACCCCTTCAACTATGACTTTTTCCCAGAGAGATCCCATAACATTTAAAATCGCCCATACAGATCCCTTCAACTATAACCGTTAACCAATTAACACCCTTCTGGCAAAAAGATTGTTAAGATGAAGGGGTCAACGCGGACAATTTTTATAACTGAGGGGTCAATGTGGGAGATTTTTTAGGGTTAAAACTGTTATTTCGCCTCATTCCGTTGAAAGAGTTGGTCAATTTTTTATTTTATATAGTTGAGGGAGTTTGTATGGACGGTTTTAAATTTTAGGGGATTTCTCCGTGAGACAAAAGCATAGTTGAGGGGGTATCTGTGTACTTTCACCGAAAATAAAAGTCCAAGATCAACTCGGTAGGTTCTAGTAACTTATTTAAAAGGATTTTCCATAAAAATAAAAACTTAGTATTTAAAAGGAGTTTGACCAAATAAAGCACGTCATTGATCATCCTTCAGATGATGTGTCCCATTTTTCTTCAAAAAATCTTACGAATGGATTATAAAATTAGAATATTCCTTACCAACCATAACAAGTAGAATAAAAGTTTGTCCTATTTTCCGCTGTACGCACAAACACTCTTGGGTACAAAAGGCATAACATGTGCCATACAAACACTCTTGTGTACGAAAGGCATAACATGTGCCATGCATCATATAAATTAAGTGCAATTTCATTCATCCACTTAGAAAGTACGTAAAAGTTACTCTTATTTCATGGAACTCACACAGAGTTTCCATTGTGATGATTATAGTCTTTCATTTTATAGAGACTAGTTACTAACAATTTCGCAAAAATATTAGCTCAATCCCCTACAGTAAGTATTAGGTCAAATACCTCTTGTTTTGGTTTAAAATTTTAAGTCCTAAATTTTAGACCGTAATTCCAATATTTGGGTCGAGCAATTGAACTCATTCAATCATCGAAGTGGTGCACGATATGGTGATCACAAAGAGTGAGTAGTGTTCACACATTTTTTTTTTTTTGGAGTGTGCACGAAATTTAACTCCGTAGCACTCTATACGTCTCCTACCATTCGCCTATTATCGAATTTTTAATTGGCTAAAAAATAGAAGAATAGGAGACATATTCGCATAGTTTTTGAAATTTTGTTCCACAGATAAAAAAAAAACAAGTCATGAAAATACCTCTCTTTTTGTTTAATTTAAGGCACAATACTCAAGATGAAAAAAAAAGAAAAAGAAAAGAAGAGACGGATGGAGTAGGGAAGGAACATCAAATTGTTTTATATTTCTTGTTTCTTACGTTAGCTCTTTTGATTTTATTTTATTTTTTGGGGAGAATATGGAGGGGTGTAGGGTTATTGGCCATAATGGCATGGGTCTGACTTATGAAATCTATCTAATAAAATAGAAGGGTTGTCCTATGTGGCATCTTTTGTTTTAGGTGGCATGCACACACGTTCACACATTTCGGCACACACGTTCACTGTAATGTGATTAACAAATTAAGTGCTCCATTTTTCAATTCGGTTGAACCGGTGCGTAGTGCCGTAGGTACGGGCAAACACTAGTCGTACTATATTATATAATTCGCTAATGAAGAGCCACTTATTAAATTAGTCCCTAATAAAAATTTGGATAAACAGGTCTTAAGTCTGAACTAATCCATTTTCCGTTTTCAAAAGAGAGCGAATCTCAACTACTTTTTTTTTTTTTTTTCAACAGTTGAGAGGTAGTATTCATCAAGAAAGTGTCTTATTTTCGGTTGTGCTGTAAAGAGCGCGTTTACAACACCAACCAATCACAGCTTTCTATTCGCGTAATCAATGACTGAGATTCTTTTTCAATTATGACTGGTCACAATTAACTCTTCTCCGAAAAAGTTTTATTAACATCTTGACCGTCCAAATCACTTTTACACGGTTACGATTGATTGCTGTAAACACTTGTTTGATGGCTAGGGTTTGAACAATTATTGGTCGAGTGTCGAATCTCAACTACTTATTCTGTCCTTTTCTGTAACTATGCCATTTTTTTCTTATTTGTTTGTTCAATAAATTATAATGAGTTGTTACTTGTTACACAGTATATAATGGAGCAGGAGGTGGCATCAGCACACATAAGCAAAATATAAGTTCAAATTCTATTCCATCATCACCACTTGTGGGCTCCACCATGCGTATATTGTAGTAATCTTAACCGTTCATCTTGTAGGGCTCGTAAAGTAATAAATATCCACAAAAAAAAGCTTTATCGGACATTGATAGGTATATAAAAAATAGAATTTTGGTTTATATAATCGACGGTAGATAAATTTTTCGATCAACCTGATTTTTTGCATGGATGTACTGCTCTAGAGGCTCTTTAATTAAGATGAATGGTTTAGATTACTGCAAAAATTGCAAAGGGGGCCCGCAAAATAATTCAAACTCGAACAAACAAAATGAGTACATGAACAAAAATATTCGTGTGCGTACCATATGCAACCAAATAAGAGTGTGAATTATAACGTTTTCGTATAAAATATATGTATAGGTGTATATTCGAAAAAAGAACAATTAAACTAAGTGCACCGATCATCTAGTATGCTTGCTTTATAATTAGGGGAATATTGGCGAAACCCTACTCCTCCTGGGAACGATGTTCCAGTGTCTACTAACAGACGCGACTCAAGTGAGCCTTAAAAATATATTCATGATATGGATCATGAAAATAATTTTATGACATCAGATATATGATGTAAATGCATGTAGAAATTAAAATAATTATCTAGGAGTGCTGCGGTGAGCAAATTACTACAGGACCCCGAATACGCTGAACAAAGAGTCAAATTTTTCATTCGAAATAATAGACTTTTTCAACATTTTCGTTTCTCTGTTAGGTTTTGATTTTGTTGAGATCCTTAGGCAAACAGCTACCTAATCGACCGGTACATATAAGGGTGATCGTGACTCAAACACAGAAGCACCTCTAGGCATTTACTTGGCAAATGCACTTAACAAATTTGGTACTACCAGTTATCTGCATGTGGTCGAGCCGAGGATGATAAAAGTAGGCGATAAGTATGAAACTCCACCACGTAGCCTTTTCCCCATAAGAAAAGCCCTCAAGGGGACTTCGATTGCTGCTGGTGTGGTTTCATCAAATTTGATGGTGACAGAGCTGTGGGTGAGGATTATGCACATATGATTTCTTTCGGGGGATTGTTTTGTGGCTAATCCGGATTTTCCTAAGCGTTATGAGCTCGAGGCCTCTCTGAACAAGCACGACAAGGGCAAGTTCTAATAAACTATGAGTCCGCATGTTGGTTACACTGACTACGTACCCATTGCTTGAATTCATGCCGAAAGTGATCTGTTTATGCTCAATGATGGTAAGGGAATTGTTTTCTAATCAGTGTTTGTGTGTGTAAAATATGGTATCAAGTACTACTAAATGGAGACATCGCAAATGAAAACAAAATTGCGAAACTTCTGCATATATAGATTGCTTTGTATCATGTAAAGCTTGATGGTTTTCCCTGTTTGTTGATGTTGCAAGGATTGTGTGACTTGTGTGTGCAATCAGTTTTGAGTTGTGTGGAGATTTGTATGTGCTGGCTGCTATTTCTCTCCGTCTAAGACAACGTACACCACCACTCCTAATACACTATTCTCCACCAGTAGAAATCCCACCTTCTTAAGCATTCGACAATGCTTCGGGCACATATCTTGCTGTTCGGTGTGTGTGGATCCCATATGCATCTTGTAAGATCCACGTGTTGGAAATTTTACAGAATTTCGGATGAATGAAATCGGGCTACTGGAGGGTCTCCCGATGCAACCGTGCATGTTCCGGGTTCATTGTATCTGGACGCACCACAATCAATAGACGTATTGATGTGTAGATTGAGTAACTCCCGTAACCCCTCCCCATGATGTGTATTCACTCCCGTAACCTCCCTCCTTGATGGCAGAATTCATTCACGGAATTAACTCCAGCGGTTACAGAATTGAATCTCATTTGTGCAGCTCTATAGTCAGTAGTCACCTATATGGCTATATATTCTGTATCCCCTTTTTAGAAGTGGTCACAAGTTCTCCCATATCCTCATTATATCATTCTTGTGTGAGAGAGAGACAGACATTCATTCAGTTCACCAAGGCAGTCGACGGTGGTGTTCCGAAGTTTGCGGTTTAGCCGAGCCAACCCTGGGAGGAAGACACCAACGAATCCTACAGCACCCTCGGTAGGCGGTGAATCTTTCTTAAGGAGACTGTGGTATCACATAGACTCGGTTCTTGTTTCATGAGAAATTCAGTTTGTATCTCGTTCATTATAATCTGTCTATAGTTTATGTATTCTGTAAATTCGGAATTATCAATGGAATTGTTATTTGGAATTCTGTGATTGCTGTATTTTTCCCAACAAGCTTAAGAAATTCGGCAAAAACAAGATATTTCAAATAACAATTTCATTGATAACTTCGCAATTACAAAATACATAAACGATACAGATTATAATGAACGAGATACAAATTGTATTTCAGAAACACAAGTCGAGTCCTGTGTGATACCGCAGTCTTCTTAAGAAAGATTCACCGCCTACCGAGGGTGTTGTAGGATTCGTCGGAGTCTTCCTCCTAGGGTTGGCTCGGCTAAACCACAAGCCTCCGGAACACCTCCGTCGACTGTCTTAGCGAATTGACTATTGCCTGCCTCTCTCTCACGCAAAGAGCGAATTTCAGAGTCTCTGGAGTTGGTGAATTTCTGGTATCTTGCACGTGCATCGGCCAGTTAGCGCTTCTATAAGCATTCTCTCTTATTGTCCTCTCTTCCAATTTCGATAATGTTTCATACACAGATCCGGCTGTTTCGGTATGTGTGGATCCCACGTGCATCTTGTGAGATCCACATGCATCGGCCAGTCAGCGCTGCTATAAGCATTCTCTCTTATTGTCCTCTCTTCCAATGAATAAGAGAGAATTCGTATGTATCACGAAAATTACATTAAACTGCAAACGTCTAACGATAACCAAATCATACAAACAAGCTAAAAAAACTACTCAATAAAGAAAATCCGTTAACGAGGGATAAACAATCGAGCTTCACTTCTGGCAAGACGACTCTCTGACCTTAAATTATAGAACTATAGAAGAGTGTTCAATTGGCCTAACCTAGTTGGATGGAGCCCTTCATCATTCTTGCCCAAAAGAATGCAACACTTTACAATTCAAGCAATGACATTGGTATACCCTAATGCCTAGTAAAATGGAAATCGAGATAGAAATCCATATCACGGAGACAGTGATACGTCTTCCCAATAAGCTAATACAGTGTTACCGATTCTTGCGTTCAACTAATGAGAGCAGCATAGAGGAGCTGGTTCCAAGTATCCGGCACCCCCGGAAGACACCAGTGGCTGCAATCCTTGCCACTGTGCTGCCCGCTGTAAATGGTTGGGTGCGCATCCTTGCGATATTGTGAGAGGGTTGTCACGTCGAGCAAATAAACCTTCCTAGTCCGGCTCAATACCTTGTTCACAACTGCTGTGGCCAAAGGTACGCCTGCAGGGTACTTTGTGCCGAAGAATGGTTCCTCCTCCCCGTAACATGACTTTGATGGTTCATTCCAATCTTTCCCTCTGGTTTTAAAAACAAGTATCAAATAATTGAAGCGATCAATTGCAATATTTAACTCTACCTTCTGTACGTGCTTGTATTTTCGGAAGCATGAAATCGTCAAATAAATATTAAATGTAGATTTGCTGTGAGGTGTCTTGTATTTGTTGAACTCAAAGTTACTGAAGAGGCCTCTTACGGAGCCAAGAGCTCGGAGGCATACGTAATGTACTTTTGGAGTTAGGGCTTGCGATTTTGTGAGAGAACTTCACAGAAACAGAGAGATACAGTAGGGAGGATGAGGTTGGAGCGTTGTTATCTTTATTGTGCGATAGTGGATTCTTTCTCCCTTCCCTCATGGATGCAGTTGCACTGACGAACCACGTATATATTGTGTTCTTGTGTATGTGTGACTGTTTCGTTTCCTTTATTGTTCGTGGTAGATCGACATAGCTTGTTTCCGCATAACAAGGATTCGAAAGGTACAAAGGAAAAGTATGCGATAAAACTATATATGATGCATGCATGTCTTCATCTTAGGGAAAGAAAAAAGCATAATAACTAGTAGATCACTGAAAGTGGAGAATTGGCTTACTCATAATGTGTAGGGGAAATTCCCTGGAAGAACACTTTGGTTTTGGAAGAGTCGACGTTTCGGTTGACCCATCTCGCCCATGTGGTTAGCCCTTTGTAATAAGCAACCAAACGGTTCATATCTTTGTAGAATTTGGCCCCTTCTTGCATATAGTCCCAACTGCAATAAAATTCCAAAATTAAACTTCCAAAATGGGTACACTTACTATCTGTTATCGATCTGCTGAAAAAGGCGTGAAGTAGTCGTACGGCTGAGTTCTTCCGGTGTGTGTCCACCAGTGCCAAGAGTTAAAAATGAGCATGTCCATGCCTCTCCATGCCCTGCCTTGCCGGATTGAGTCCAATTTCAAAACCCATCCCCCCTTTTCGTTTACGAGATCTACTAGATACGGTGAGCGATACAGTAATAACTTGACTCCATAATCCTGCATATGAAGTTCAGGCAAATGTAGTTATGAAGTATCATGATGGTTACTCGAAATGGTATAAGACCGATGTTCAATAACGTATCGAAGCCGAACAGTCGCACAAACTTTTAACAAAGTCTGGACAGTCACATCTTCAACCGACTATATCTACTGGTGAGGTACGTGTGCGGCTCTTAGAGGCTTAGAGCATTGCTGCATTGTCATAGATAGAGCTGGCGGGCTACAGTGCTAAAAAAGGATTACTCTTGACAATGGTCTCCAGTGATACATGATATGTATAGACAAGAGTTTAGCTATAGCCCTTCAGAAAAGATATAGAGACCAAATCTTGCACCACATTTGGCAAAACTATAATTTGCCAATAGATTTGAATCTCCAGTGGACTATTAGAGATGGAATTTTAAGAGATCAAGTTATGGCTAGCTTTGGCAAGGGAAATGGCTCAAGTCTTGTCATGTTCTTGGAAAATAGTGTTCCTCTCGCAAAGAGATCGAGACCGGAGCTTCGGGGTAATGCGTACCTGTTGATCCAAATACTAAATATACCATCTTACTCCTGGTAATGGTAAATGCAAAGTTCATTACTGAGAAAGAATCAAAATGTCAACAACGCTACGTATAGTACGACTAGAGAACGAAACCCCATAATTGGAAGAAGTAATCAAACCTTGCCTCTATCAAGATTGACCCTAAAACTTCCTACTTGAGACTGGGCACGGGTGACCAATTACTATCCTGATCAGTTATGGTCTACAAAGTTCGGTAGCGTTCACCATTGAAATTTAACGGCTTTTTTGTTCTTGATAGTGACAAAAGAGAAGAAAATATGCTAAATTCGTAGCTTCGTTATTTAGGTATGTGAAAATGAACCACACCATCCGAGCCCGATACGGTCAACTAGGTTGGGTGGGGTTAAATCCAAGCTCTCGCTAAATCTTTTGGGATGGTACGTAGGTGCAATTTCTAACAAATCCGGCCCCGGGAGCACGTTATAATCTATCATAGTTTACTTGTTAAAGTACAACCAAATCCTACAACTCCCACAATTCTCTCACACTAATACACAATCCTACAACTCCCACGCTAAATGTGAGAGAGATTGTGTATTAGTTTGCGTAAGTGATTGTGGTTGTAGGCTTATTTAACTTAAATGGTTTTTTTGAGAGAGCTTAACCGGTCATCTGACAAGGGGTGTCAATGTAATTACAAAGTGTAAGGGTGTATGAATTGTGATTCTTGATGAAATCAAGGGAGTGTACTAAAATTAACCCGAAGCAGATTCACAAATTAAATAGGAAAACCAAAGACAAGTGATCCAGATGCTTCCGCCTGTTTCCATGAGAGAGAGGGGACCACACAATTTCGGGCTATCTGTAGGGACTCCACCGCACATATATGGCTATATCGGGACCGAAGCTAAGATCCTACCATGTATGTGTGGTGTTATGAGTATGTTTATCCCAAATAAAAGGCTCAGACCACTTGCATCTTGGCCCTTGTTCAACTAAGTCCGAATTTCCACTAGTGAACCAACCCCTTGTTGTACCACACAATAGTTGTCCACACAAAGTTTCTCAGTCTAAGTTTGTCTGGCCCCGTTTCGCTAAGGTTCTTATTTTTTAAGTACTTATTTTCCGCATTATAAGACAAATCATTCTTTCATAATACATCACATTTAATTCAAAAAATAAGTACTTATTTGAAAAATAAATATTTGCTTATTTGAAAAACAAATACTTATTTAAATTAGTAAAACACAGTGACACAACATGAGTTGCATTCAATATTTCTACACTGACCCAGTGACCCCCTCTCACGAGGAATGTGGTCCAGAATTAATTATTATCCATGTCAAATTTCACAGAAACGGATAAAAATCATTCAACTAATCGAAAAAAGTACTATTTTGGAAAAAAGTCTACACAGTTTTTTTTTTCTTCCCCAAAATGGTTGGAATTTTATTGAATACAAATCGAATGGTACATCATCGGAAATGGTTATCGTGTTCAATAGAATTCAACAACTAAACAAGAGGTCTAGGTTTCCATATCTAAAGCCTCACAAACCCAAACTAGCTAAAACATGTGCAACCGAATTAGCAGGTTTACAAATAAACGGGAACTCACCCCGCCTAAAATGAAGCACTGCAGGTTAATCATAAAGTTACAAAGGCCAAAAAAGAATTAAAATTGCTATAAGTTTAATTGAAGTGGAGTCAGTTAATCCTACGGTAGAAAACTGGTTAATCAATTCATTTTCACGAGCTGACCTCTTCAAATGCACCCAAATGAACTTTAATTTGAAGTTTCAATTTCCATATTGTCTTTCTAGTCACAAAAGTTGCAACGCCACAAAACATTATTACAACAACACAAAATTGATTTTGGCACTCCACTTTTAGCCATGAACACTTCATTTTTTTGTCCTTTTTTCTATTTGAAATTACCAAATTACCTTTTAAAACGGATGAACATAAGCAAAATAAAGAATAATTTGAAAATTTTCACATAAGATAAAGACAAAAAATTGAGTGATAACGAAGAGTGTCAAAATCAATTTCCATTTAGGGAATGTCATCAACTTTTTAAAAAGTTGGTCTTTCGTTTCTTTTTAGACGTATATTGGATGAAGGAAACAATACTCCAAATTACTGTCGGATCAAAAAAACAATACTATAAAAATTACTGGGAAAGCAATCAGGAATGTGAGATATCAGCTCAAAAGACAAGACAAAACAAAGCATAGCACAACTGGCAATTTCCTTTCCTGTCTGCTTTGCCTACTTTTTTTCACCCTTCATATTGTCAAACAACTGTCTCATCTGTTATTTCCCATTGAACAAAAAAAAAACCCTGTCTCATGTGGGACAAAAACAACCCGTCCATGGCCACCGACAGTGGCTGCACCGGTCCCATCGTTGTGCGGGACTCACTTTGAGTTCCGCACGGATGTTCCGTGCCGTTTAATAAATTTTAAAAAAATCGAATGGACCTAGGGAAAATCAGTTCAATCCGATGTGTATAAGTGCTCGATCCAATCTTTTCAATTTTCATTCAAATTACCGGATATCGAAATCTAAATGAAAAAAAAAGAAAAAAGAAAGATCGGGAAGATACGAAGGAAATTTTTAGGTAATCCTGAATTATAATGTGGCGTTGGGGTGGTCGAGGCAAATGAAAACGAGCAACATACACGTGGATCACCCGTGTCCTCTACTCGCTAAACAAGTTAAAGTGTGTCATCATGTCTCACACGCATGGACAAAGCCATAATTTAAGGTTAGGAGCGGCAAAAATATGGAGTTCGCCTTCGCCAGTTAGGCAAAGAGAGATACTAGTATTAAATATAATCCGGAGCTCAAAATACTACGTTATACATATGTAATCTTACATTCGAGGCTATCGTTTTATATGAAAGAAGTGTAATTAGAGTACATGTGCTTCCTAGCTTGGATTCAGGTTCTGTTCAATAAGCATTTGTTTTTGAAATTAATAGTAATGCATTATGAGAAAAAAACTTGTCTAAAAAATATAAGTATTTAAAAAATAAGAACCGTGACAAAACGGAGTCGGCAAAATTAAAGGGTTAGTGGGTTACTACTACTATTTTATTTGATTGTTCTAAAAAGATGTACTCCCTCCGTTCCTAAATGAGAGTCCCTCTTTGGAATTCTAAATTTTTTAGGCGATATGCAATCATTATACCTACTTTCCACAATTACCCCTATATTCTACCTATTTTGCACCATTTGAATTCAAATAAGAGGGTTACTTTCGAAAAATTATGAAATTTCCACTTCTATTTTTGGAAAGGGACAATCATTTTGGAACATCCCAAAATGGAATAAGGAACTCTCAATTTGTAACGGAGGGAGTACAACAAAATCAAACGTGGTGGACCACGTGACAATAATTTCAAATAGAGTATTTGCGCAGTCTAATCAGACTTCGATTAACGCATTGATCAGACATTCCAATCAGATAAAGATTTTGACTGAAATTAGCGGATTTGGAGACAGACAAAGACAAAGACAAAAACATGGAGTAATTATGCTGTGTTTGGTTTGATTTTTAAATTTTTTTTTGAAAAATAATAGGAATAATAAGTGGAGAGATAAAGAGAAAAATATTAAGACTCTGTCAAAAGACACAAGAAGTGAATGCACTGCAAACAATAAATTTGGCTAAGTTAACTTCACACGAAAATAATTCATACGGAGCAATAAATGTGGACCGTGCTAGTGAACGGTGAGTTTGTGGTCCCTTTGTTAAGTGTGTCGAGTGCGGACGCTGGTTGTAAAAAGAAAGAAAGAATTCACACGAAAACAGAGCAACAAAATACCAAACTCACCTCAAATGTAACTGAGCCAAGCAAGCCATTCTTCATGAAAGTGGTCTTAGCCTTTGGAACCCATGAATGAATCATGCAACTCAGTGACTCCCACATGTTCAAACTCAGCGAGTCACCCACAAACATAATCTTCTTCCCCCTCCACCTCTCCAAAAACTCCAACCCATTAAACCTGCACCATTTTTACATATGCATACCCATTTTATACAAATAATGGTAGAAAGAGAAAATGTAGAGAGAGAGAGAGAGTGTGTGTGTGAGAGAGAGAGAGAGAGAGAGAGAGAGAGAGAGAGAGAGAGTACCTTGGTAGGTCACATGAGAAGGGCTGCCACCTGTAATTTTGGTACATTTTATCAGCTCTGCCGTACTTTTGGCAGTTGAATTCTGGATCTATGAAGGGACAAGTGGAGTAGTCGTAGAGAGGGTATGAGGAATCGTATACCCATTTGCCGCTGAAATAATTGCACCCACGGGCAAGCTTCCTAGCGGTAAAACTGCTGCTAGAATTATTATCAATGAATTGCTCTGCTTTTGTTTGTTCTGAAAACAGAAACAGAGAAAGATACAAAAACAGAGCTTTGAATTGGAAACCCATCTTGGACCCAAGAGTTGTCTGTCAAATGTGTACAACTACTGGCATATATTTTGTACTCCTATACAAGTGTGTTTGTGTGTGTGTGTGTGTGAAAGAGAGAGAGAGTGAGAGAGAGAGAGAGAGAGAGAGAGGAGCTACGGCTGCACATGGTTTCCACTTTTCCACCTCAAAGTCATTTTTACTTTCTGACATCAATTGTGCAATCTTTTGGATTTGATTTTTGAGTACTGTGGGGTTGGTTTGAATTATTTTCTTTTGAAAGACATAAGGGAGGAAACAATAGTCCTTTTTCTTGGTATAAACTATAAAAGTGTTGTCCCTACAAAATGTAACAGGAAAAAGGCGTTCATTGTTCAAGGAATTTTGGAGAAATAGAAATAGGGTAAATTGTAATAATATTAAGAGTTTAGGAACACAATTCTAAAATATAGGAATAGTTATGGACATAATAGGGTTTGGTGTATGTGGGCCCATATACACACATCTATTTTTTCTGTAAATAAATGGATCCTAATTGTACTACTCCAAAATCGAAATTGTAAATTGATCTGCAAATAAATGCACTCATGTGTATGTCTCGTAAGTCCATATACAATTCTTTTCAAGGAGAGATAACCAGTGCGTATATAAATACATATACATATAAAAAATATGGGAAAATGACGGTTCAGGATGTGTTTTGATAATTAATACTCGTCAAGGACAAGCCAATAACATTTTTTAATGCTGAAAATGTTATTGGCATGTATTAATTATCAAAACACGTCATTGGCCGTCATTTTCCCAAAAAATATTGGTGCTTTCAAGTAGTAAAATGGGAATTTTTTTGACAGGTGCACTATATAGAGTTATTGGAAGCCAATAAGTTCACCTTAACGTTTTGTAAGACCGAAAGCCCACACGGCTAATATAAACACTCCCAATGACAATAATTCCCTTTATATGTAATCAAGAAAAAAAAGGTTCAATTCGAATTCAGTTGAGAGGGATAGAGATAGAGAACAATAGAGAGAGAAACGTTCCCGTTCCAACAGAGAGCAGATTTGTGCCCCCGTTGCCCGTTGGCTTCGTCGACGTCGTCCTTGCCTTCCTCGCCGTCTTCAGTTCCTTTGTCAACATCATCTTCCTTGTCCTTCCAGTTGGTAAGTTTAGGTGCCTTGGTCAAGTTACACATAATGAACCTTAGGCCATTTTTTATTTTATTTTATAGTATTTATTACTATGGAGATTGATTCAACAAATTGTTTCAAGGGGTTTTGTGATACATATGTGCCTTAAGTTTTTAAGGGTAAATATGGAAATTCAATAATTTAATCACATTCTACTTGTGCAAACAAATATGATACTAACAATCCCATTATCTAATCTCGTGTGAAACAAACATGAAAGGTAGACTAGCAACCTGACTATGAATCCTACTCACTACAATTTTAATCCCATTTCATTACCAATCTCACCAAATCTATCACAATTATCAGAAGAGGCGCCCTCAAAGTATTGCTCTGCTCGGTGTACTAACCTCATTTGAAGCTAGCTTCAAACAAATGCTGGAGATTTGAGAAATCTATCGTTTTCCATTAGAGTATGATCTGAAGTACGGTAAATTACAATAAACCTCCCTCCAATATTGTCCGTAAACAAGTTGTTTCTTCATGCGTAAACTCGAACACTTAACCCTTAATGTATTTGAGTCTTTACAGTTTATAGCTTCTGTCAGCATTTTGTTAGGGTTTGGGATAGGAAATGTGCTATGGACATGACGTTTTTTGTTTTTGTTTTTTTAAATTAAAAGTCAATGATGGAAATGCCTTGAATTATTTACTTTTCCGTTCTCCAAATCCAAAAATGCCTTGGGCCGGGCCTGCCAGGAAAAAAACAATTACTACAACCTGAACCACAAGGGCATTTCCGGCCTAAACTAAACAAAGAAAGAAAAGGACACATTTATAGCCCATATGAGTTTATAATAATACTAGGACGAAGGAGGCCTCTGAAACCCAAATCTCTCCAGCACCCAGGCCCAATATACTTGTTTGGAAGAAGAAGCACAATCAAAACTAAAAACTGATCCACTACCATTTCAATAGTCTATCCCTTGTTGAAAGCCTATTCCAGCAAACCAACCAAGCAACAGAAGCCCGGTTTTGCCTAATAAGTCAAATGGCTTTTTTTTTTTGTCCTCATTCAAAAAAGATCGCATTTATTATTTTTTTGTCAATTTTTGTGTGGATTATTGCTTTGTTATGACAAGAGGAATCTAAAAAATAAAAAAAAATACGATCGAAATTCAATTTTTTTTGAATAAAGAGATGAAAAAATTGGCTTTGTGGGTGGTGGCTTCTCTTCAAACTCCTTCGGATCGCTCCTCCTCCGCTCCGTTGCAAACCTGCACTAAGGTGTGAGGCTGTTGCCTCTCAACTCTCGCCCCTCTGACGAGCAAGTTAGAATACATGAGAGAGAGTGTGTACTTTAGAACGGTATCAGATTGCGTACCTCCTCTAGGGTTTATCCCTCCACTTATATAGGTGAGCGTACTTGCCCTCCAAGCTAAGAGTGACCATGACGCACGACACATGCCCATGATGTTATGGGTAACCGCCTCTCTTCTTAGACATTCCAGGTCCCTTTGGAATCAACAAGAGGAATCTCCACATGGCCTTCGCATGGGTCAAACCGACCCGATCGGCCAACCCGGCCTACGTGCCCGACCTGTAGCCTCGGTCATTGGGCTTACAAACTGGGCCATAAATTGGTGGGTTGGAACCTTCGGTCCGGCCCACCTCCCCTCAGATGTTCTCTTGCGTGACCTGGGTTTTAGCCCAGGTCACGCACACAGGGCTAGCTAGGCATGCCCAATCTCTGGCTTTGCTCGCTTCCCTTCCATGGGCCTGCCTTATGGACCAATTTGGTTCGGCCCACCACAAGCTTATTGGTTTATTTTTGTCTTTATTCAAAAAATTTAGGCTTCTATCATAATTTTTTACTTTTTAGATTCCTCTCGTCATGACGAAGCAATAATCCACAAAAAATTGACGAAAAACTAACTAATACTAAATAAATGAATATGAACAAAAAAATAAACCATTTGGCTTATTAGGCCAAACGACATAATGTATTGAGAGTGCCAAGCTACTTTATCTCTACGGGTCCTATATAATACTAGCACAATTGCCTAGCAGAGTTGATCACAGAAGAATTGCCAATTATTCTCTCATTTTTCAAAGACATTCGGGAATAGAGAAAGAGGGCTGTTGTTCATAATAATATATGCCTGATAGATGTGTTGCTGTGTCTAGGCATTTCCGTTCACCAATATTCCAAATGATAGAAGACACTTTAACTAGAATAGAACTTCCCATTTTAACTAGAAGTGCGTATCACGGTGGCAAGCGATTTTACGGTGGTTAGGTGTTTCAAGAAGTGCATATGTAGGTGGCAAGCGGTAAGTTACGATGCGGTGGCAAATATATTTGATTTGGATCTTGAGAAAAGCTTTTGAGAATAATCAGAGAAGCGAGATGAATAATGAAAATTTATTAAGGATGCGCAAGAATTTTGAGACTCTGCGAACAAGCCACATGCTAGAGTTCTTGAGCACTGCAGTGGGTGTTCTTGAGCAGTGTGTTGTTGTACAGTTGGCATCATGACAAGTGGAGTATTACTTTTTTTCCTTTTTTAATTCGTTTGTTGACTATGTTGTTTCACTTGTTTGTATGGTCTCTTTCTATTTTCATAAAAATGGAGAGACGGAGCGATGCCGATACGTGGAGTTTTTGCTGCGCATTGTTAATTTACTTTTCAAACCTCTCTAAGGTCTACTTCCGTTTCGTTTTACGAGACATATTATTCTCTCACGATACATCATTTTTAGTTCAAAAATAACTATTCCCATTCCAAATTAAATGTCAATTTTTGATATCCATACCAATTTCAACTCCTTAGAGCATCTCCAATAGGCTAAGCAAAGGAGGGTTTTCAGCAAAATGACTAGTCAAAGCCCAAAAACCCCTTCCCAGCAGACTAGCTCCAGGCTCGGGGATTTGGTTGCGCGCTACAGTAGCTCGTCTGGCCTGGCGTGGTACTGTAGCTCTCGTCTGTGGCTATTTCTTCTCCCGCTCTCACTTTCCCTCGCTTTCTCTCATGACTCATCTCCATTCTCCTGTCCAACAGTTCTCTACTTCTCTCGGTTTTCCTCCTTTTCTCATCTCCATTTCAACAAGCAGATTCATTGCTGGTGGATTTGCTGAGATTTTTCATCCTCCTAACATCAAGACAAGGTATGCTTCTCCCTCTTTTGAAATTACATGTTCTACTTGTGATTCTTGTTCAGATTATGTATTGTTTTTAGCCATATCAATTTGGGTATGAAATTGGAGAAGATTAGGTCTCAATGGTATAAAGTCTGACAGAACAATCCTTCAAGTTGCTTGGTTTGTATATTAGCTGTTTGATAAAATGCCCCATTGAGCATTTAGTTTCCTTATTCAAAGAACTACTAATGATTTGAAGGTGCAGCAGTATTCCCAATGTGATTTAGAGAAATAATTGTCAATGAGTTGAGAATGGTTGGGCGTGGTTTAGGCTGCCTGTGCTGTATACTTCATCCTGGGCAATTCTGAATCCAGCTTAGGCTGGGCTTGGATACAATGGATAGCCCCAATCTGACTGGCATACCTGGGCTGAGTCCTTAACCATGTTATTAGTGAGTTATTTAACCATTACGCAGAAGAATATGGGAGAAGATATACATGGGAAGATATGTTGTGTCAGTTTTGCTAGGGAATGTAGTTTCGTGATATGATGGTCACTTTCAATATGCAGAATTTTCGAACTAGAAAGAAAATAGAATATTGAGGTTATGAGGATTGTCACATTGATGATTCTATATCCAGATGCTTTTGTACATGTTACTATTGAAAGTGACCTTGTACGTGTGTATGACATTTCCCGTTCTCTTGTGGAACTGATGTACCATCCTTGCGTGTCTATGTTTGTGTGCTCGTTTATATTAGTTTTTCCTCTTATATCTTTTCCTGTTCTCTTTTGGAACCCAAGCAATCACCCCTTTTCTTAAATTTTTTTGAAGGGCTTTCTGATTTTGTGTAGTTATCAACGAATAGGGCCAAAGCAACCAAGCAACCGCTAGTCCACTAGGCTAGCTTCGTTGATACCTTCTTGTTCTTGTAGGGATGGATGTGCGGAAAAATGCATATTTCACAAATCTCTTACAAGATGGTTTGATCTTAGAAGATGAACTCTCAATGGAGCCTCAAGATGAAGTAGGATTTACTTATGCAAATCAAAATGTAGAAGAGTTCACCCAAGCATCTCAAACCTCAGCTCAAATGGGATCCACTTCTAAGAAACCGCAATGCGGTGGCAAGGAAGAACAAAAAAAGCAAGGAAGAAAATGGACATCATCCAACAACTAAATGTTCAAGAGCAAGAGAGACTCCAACTTGAGAAAGAGAAACTTCGTCAAGGGGAAGAGAAAATCTCCATTAAGCAAAAAATGCTTCGTGTGGAAGATATGAAAGAGGAGGAGAGAATAATGTTGGTGGATACAAGTGCCTTGCCTCATGTGCAACAAGAGTACTATCAAAGCCGACAAAGGGAGATCCTTCAACAACGCGAAAAAAGGATTTAGAATTGTTAGCAGTTGAACCTTTTTGGATATCTACATGTTTTGGCGGGGTTGTACTAGTTTGCTTCGATGATTGCTGGTTTTTGTTATAGTTTTGTCATCAAGAATGTAGATGATTGCTGGTTTTTGTTGCCTTGACGATTGCTAGTTTTTGCTGGCTAAGTTTGTTAGTATTCGAAGTGTCAAACTTTTGTAAGCCTTTTGATGGTGAAATTTACATCTGATGAATATTTGTGTATGGCTGGCTCATATGCTAAATTCTATTATCAATATCTGTTTCTTGCTGCAAAGTTTGGGTCTGAATTCAGTCATGAATCAAGTTTTGGTGTAATTGTTATTGCTGCCATTGTGAAATCTGCCTTTATATTCCCAGGGAGGATCATGCCAAAGGGGGATTGGAACTGTACCAGGTTGCAGCTGCCTTTGTTTGGCAGCCCTCATTTTCTTGTTCCCTCCACTAAAATCAAATATAGTTCCATAGGGATCCGACGCGGCAATCTTGGTTTGGATTGGCTGTGGAGAAGCTGTAAAAAGCTTAAGAAACTGCAGCTATGCCGCTGCGAGGGAATCGGCGATTATACGTCGGTTTCGTCATTTGTTAATTGCTTTAAGGGCCTCCAAGAAGTGGAATTGAGGATTTGTGGATCCATATCTGATGAGATTTTATCAATATTGGCTGAGAATGGTACATCTCTGAGCTCTCTGTTGGTACATGATGGTGGCAGCAGACAGGGATTACTTCAATTCATTACTCACAGCTGTTGTAATTTATGAAAACTCAATTTACAGATGAATGGAAGCTATTATCTTGTTTACCAGTTCAAGCTATTACCTGATATGAACAATAAAAGAGCTGTTGCAATACTAGTTCAAATGCCCTTTTTTTGCAAGTTTCCGTTTTTTTTGCAGGTGCCCCTTTTTTTTTTTTTCTGTTTTTTGAAGGGCCCAATTGCTTAGGCTGTTGGAAGCTTCACACTAGAAAGGACTAGCTAAACTACCATTTGAGCCTTTTGGATAGTCTCTTTGCCTAGGATTGGATTGAGGCTATTGGAGATGCTCTTATATATTTCAAGGCAAAAGCTAACCGGCGCGATATCACGGCTCTTAAATGAGCCCAACGACTGCAATTTCTGACCTCTGCACAGCTTCCATAAATGCAGAGTTGAAAGGATTGAACTTTTAACGCCAAATTACATAATTGACCTTTCCACTTTTTCACTCCCCTTCTATCCTTCTATCCCCTAATCCAATCGAGAGGTGCTACTGGTACAGATTTAATATCTGTACGAGTGAGTACAAATGATTTTTTGGGTCTTTTTTGGATCTCAAAAAAATGATCGAAAGTGCTCATTTTGTTTAGAATGTATTGTTTATGATCCTTGCAAAAAATAAGTTCAATCCGATATCAGTAAGGGCATTTACAAAACATCCAACTTTGTCACAGAATTCAGGCCCGAATTCTAAAGCAAAGTTGGATGTTTTGTAAACGTCTTTACCCATATCGGATTGAGTTTATTTTTTGCAAGGACCATAAACAAAGTATTTTAAACAAAATGAGCGGCTCCGATTATTTTTTTATGACCCAAAACATGACCAAAAATGTGTTTGTATGCACTGGTACAGACATAAATCTGTACCAGTATCATTTCTGTTATTTGAATCCAATTTGTGAGGACAACTCGTGGTTTCGAGTCCCACCCACAATTTGGGAACCCATTTGAACCGATGGCTACACGGGACCCATTCTAAGTTATGTACAAAATTTTCAAGCCTTGCAATAATTTTTTTTTTAAATTTTGCCCGTTTCGCTAAGCCTTCCTAAAAATAAGTACTTAATTGTAATTTTTAAAATGAAAAATAATGGACTTACTGAAATAATTTTTTGTGCAATATGGAACTTGTTTGATAGACCTCGATGAGATCTTTTGAACGATGTAAATTTTTTTAATTTTTTTCATAAATACATTATTTTTAAGTTTGAAAATTACAAATAAGTTGTTATTTTTTTAAAAAGCTTGGCAGAACGGAGAGTGAGCTCGTGAAAAATCAGCTCAATCCTTTAATCTGAATGAAAAATGAGAAGATTGATTCGAGCGCCTATACATATCGGATTGAGCTGATTTTTCTCAAGGTCACTCAATTTTTAAATTTTTTTTATTGAACGACTCCAATTTTCTATACAGAACTTAGGGTAGGCCCCGCGTGACCATCAATGCAGAATCAGTTCTCAGTCATCGGTGTCCATAGCTTTTTTGGTTTCTCCCTCTACCTCATGTTGATCAACCACCGCACACCCCATAGTCACCACCTCAACTACCTAGCCAGGACCTCAGGAAACCCTTTTAATAATCTCCCACCCTCATTCCGGCAGCTCCGTCCTCCATCCGATCCCCTTCATCCCCAACCCTTGCAACCCAATTGCTCCTCTACTAGAGCCCTCCTCTATCCAAACCCCGGTCGCACCATCTGGGATTTGGAGAGAGAATGACTCAACAATTTTTCAATTTCAAATAAATATAGTATTGTTTTTTCTAATTTTGGAACTCCAAACACAACCAAGCAATTTAGGTATTCGTCAAATTTGGGAGCCATAACAAATCCCTATGCACAGTTAAGCAATTGCATAGGGAGAGCAATGCAATCATAGGAAAGAAAATAAATGGTGTATTTTGTCGTTGGATCATGGATGTGGATGGTGGATCCATTGGTTTGGATTAATTTATATATTTTTCTACTAGAAAAAAAAATAGATGAATTTTTTTCTATGGGTTTCATATTGACAGTGGGAGTATTTTGATCTCCATATTCTGTGATTAATCAAGATTTGTGAATTTGTGGTTGTGATTTACTTCTGGGCATTGAAAGATTGGGATTAGGCCTGTCAATGGATCCGGATCCGATCCGAAAAATCCGATCCGAATCCGATTATTACGGATCGGATCGGGATTTTTTCAGATCGGATCGGATTGAATCCGAATCCGAACTTTATTTATTTCTGAACTTTTTATAAATTTTTAAAAAAAAAACAGTAAATTTTTTATTTTGAACAAAAAATGTTTTAGAAGTTGTATTTTTTTAAAAAAAATTTTAAATTTTTTTATTGGAAAATAATTTTTTTAAAAAAAAAAATTGTATTTTTTTAAAAATATATATATATTTTTTGTTAAAATTTTTGAAGTAAAAAAGTTTTCGGATCGGATTCGGATTTTCGGATCAGATCCAAATTTTTCGGATCGGATCCGGATTACCACTATCGGATTTGAGTCTTATCGGATTCGGATCGGATCCAAGTCTTATCGGATCCGGATCCGATCCGACCCGTTGACAGGCCTAATTGGGATTAAGGGCGTGTTTGATTGCAGATTTCGTTTTGGGGGGATTCGTAATGAGGTGGGATTAGGATTGTGATTGAGAATGAGGTGGGATTATTAATGAGGGGATGAATCATTTATTCATGTTTGTTTTGCACAAGATTGGGATTGAGATTGGAATTGAGAATGAGGTGGGATTATAAATAACATGTTTGTTTTGGCTAGGATTATGATTGGGATTGGGATTGAGGTGGGTTTTTAAATTGGTTGGGCTCAATCCCATGGGGATGGGATTCGTAATACCACCCCCCATGGGTTGACTAATCCCATAAGATGGGGGGATTGGTATTCCCATGGGATTTGTAATCCATGGGATACAAATCCAACCAAACACACTTCATGGACTACACTTCACTTTCGGAGTCCCATCCCAAGCTCTAATCCCGCTATCAAACACGCCCTAAGGGTTGAAAGTTTTTGTTAAATTCCATGGGGAATCATCTTTCTTGAGGAGAAAGAGAAAAGAGTCCCCTGTGATACTGTTTGAAATTTCGAATAATTAATACTGAGTACTATGTTTTTGAAATAAAGCAATTGATGATGAGAGAGAATGAAGTGGATTTTTGCATGGGATCCCAATGGCTGCAATGGTAGGATAAGGAGAGAGAGAGGGGGTGGTCAAAGCAAAAAAAGAAAGACAGGAGGCTAAAATGGTCATTTGCTGAAATGGGCCAGACTGGAAATGTATCTTCTCAAAGTAAATAAAGTAGAAAGGTTAAAGCATGACACGTGCCTGTGTTGTACTCTTATAGGGTGCATGTGTGTGCCCGTTAGATGGACCAATCTTTCAATATGAATTTTAAAAAATATGTCATATGAATCTTGTTTGATAGTTTTTGATTAATTCTATTTTACAAAGTTTTCAAACTCATGAAAAACATTATAAATTGAAAAATATTAGCGATGAAAAATGACATGGATTTCAAAAATTGTCATTTTTTTTGGAACGGAGGGAGTACTTATTTGAACAGGAGCATCAATACATTTCTTTTAATGTTGTACTATTTTCATATTTTCATCTTCGTGTTTTTTGAAGTTTATTGTGCCAATAAAAAAAGAACTTCGCACATTTCTTACAACATTCTCGCCTTTTGGACTGAAACATACAGTCGAAATCTTGACCGTCCAATGCTGCAATCAATGGTTCGGATTTACTCAATGTGCGGTCTAGGTTAGGACAGTTTCCTCCCGTCCAAAACTTGGACCGGAGAGGATCCGAACCCTCGGTGGATTTGTCTTTAAGCATACCATACACATGGACTATGATGCCGTTCTTGCCGTGGGATTATTAGACATGTGGCTCTGGATTTTGGCCCATCAGAGGATGCAGGACTTTGGTGTAACATTGCACGATAAACATTTTCTCCTTGTGTTATCCTTTTATGCTCCTTTTGGCCAGGCCCTACATGTTGTCTTGCAGTGAACCCAACTGATGCACGTGGCAAGCTTGGGACAAATCCCAATCGAAAAGTCACTTTTACCGCTTCTCCCACAACTGTCAATCTCACCGTCCAAAAGTGTTTTGGACGGTGCGGATTATAAAAAACTCTTCCAACTCTTCTCTGGAAGAGTTTTTTTTAAAAAATCCGGACCATTGATTGCTAAGACGGACGGTGAGATTAAGAGATCGGTGAAACCGTGCGGTGGACGTAACACTGCTCAATTCCAATCACTTTGCAAATGCTGTAACTGATCCTCTTCTAATTTAAGGTCAGTGCCCCCGGACGCCGTGGTACTCCAAATCATATACATTGCGATAAAAACATTATTATTCACTTTTGTTATATAGCCGGGAGACAGTGAATGACTCACATTGTGTGGTGGTATGCTTGGGACCAAATCCCTATCATCACTTTACAAATGCTGTAATTCTAATTTAAGGTCTTTTTTTTTTTTTTTGGTCAAACGGAAATTCAATTAAAGGTCTTCGAATCTAATTTGTTTCATCCACTTGTTACCAACTACCGAAAAAGTGACAAAAGTGGCATTAAATAATCACACCTAAACCATAATTACTAGTACTACCTGCCTCAGTCACAACTTTCATTAGCACGTGTAACCTACTACTCTCTCTATGTTGCAGTCAACCATTTTTAAGTACTGATAGGTATAAATATAGAGGGGCCAAGTATAGAATACCTGATTATCAAAAAAGTATAGAATACCTCCCTGTGGTTTGGGCCTTTGGCACATCACCTCCCTAACATTTGAAAATGACCAATTCACCTCCTCATGGTTTTGGACTAAAGTGCTTCCGTTACATTTTTCATCCAAATTAACGGAATGTGTAGTACACATGTTTGTGATGAGAGTACGAATGAAAAAGAAGATTAAAACTTCTATGGAAGAAGACAAAATTACCCTTCTTCATCTTCTCCAAAACAATACAGAAGCAGCTAAACAAATTTGCAACAGTACATCATCGTTTTTTCCATGCCTACCCATTCATCACTCCAGGGCTTCTCTCTCTCTCTCTCTCCAAATCATCCGAAAGTGCCAAAATCGAAATTGGGTGCATGGTGGGTGCTGTTGATCGATAAAGGACAAAATTGGGTTTCAACCTCACAAATCTTGTTCCTCAAACATCTCCAGGGGTCCTTCAAAGTTGGAACTGAGAAAATAGTTTTGCTTAGCGCTGGGGCGGTGGGTTTTCGGTTTTCCAACATTGAGATGTTGGTGTTTGAAGTTTGAACTATTACCTAATCAATTTTCCGGAAATCAAAGATTACATTGTGGGTTGCAAACAAACAATGTGAAGGAAATGGGATCCCAAGTTGGCTCTGAATTTCAAACAACTCCAATTCCAACTACTCCTAATTGATTCCACTGCTTAATGAGCAATCAATTAGGGGCATTGATTTAAGTTCCGAAACTATGTCGCACGCTTAAGATGTACTATTTTTGTTTCCAGAATATTCATGTGTGCAAACATGTTTTTTCCTTTTTGTTTTGAAAAATTAAAAATTTGTTTCTTGTTTTTTCAAGAAGAGAAAAATAGCAACGTTAGTTTTTTGGAGTCCTTTTTTTTTTTTTTTTTGAACAGAGTTTTTTAGAGTCCTTGCTTTTTAGTTTTACGAATAAATTCTCTAGCTCAATATATCCAAAAGAATAAAAGCAAAAAAAAAATTGTCTATCTAAATTTTTTATGTAGTAGAACATGAGAATGGAAAAAAGGGAAACACGTGCCAAAAAAAGAAAGCATAAATCAACTATGGTCAAATTAGGATGTATCTAAAAAAGTCAGAGGGTATTACAGTCATTTCAATGATTTCTATTAACGGTGTTAGATTGGCACTTTAGTCCGAAACCACGAGAGGGTGAATTGGCCATTTCTCAACGTCAGTGAGGTGATGTGCAAAAGGTCCAAACCACAGGGAGGTAATCCGTACTTTACCCAATATAGAGAGAGGTCATTCCCAAATGAAGGAAAAATTAGGGGGGCGACTATTCGCAGCCGCATATTTTCTCCCATAGCCCGTTAAAAATTTCCGAAAATTATATTTCGGTAACTATATGTCGAAAATATGTTCAACATTCGGTAAACAACTGTCGAACATACATTTCGGTAAATAGTTGTTGAAAATAAGATTATATTTCGGTAACTACATGTCGGAAATGCACAAAAAACATATATTGCGGTAATTGGATGTTGAAAATGTATCTCAATTTCAGTAACTAACTGTCGAAAATGTATTTTAATTTCGGTAACTAACTGTCGAAACATATTTCGGTAATTGAAAATTTTTAATGGGCTAAGGGAGAAAATACGGGGCTGCAAATAGTCGCACCCAAAATTAGTTGGGACTGAAAAGAGTTAATTACATCAAGTATGTAAGTGACTTGAGTAAACCTACATATGCAGAAAAGCCACATTTGACTATTTGAGACGTGGGTCTCACAAACTTTAAATTTGGGTAGGAATGGAAATTTGTTTACTAGAAATCAAGTGCCTATAATTCTATTCCGATGTGTGAATTAATTCAATAATTCTATTCATGAGTATTTTATTTTGAAAAATTACTAGAGTCTTCGCTTTTTTTTTTTTTTTTTTTTTTTAAGGCCGGAGTAAGGAATCTAAGACTACCACGGGTGGGGAGGGATCAAATTGCATTGCATTGAATATGTTATCAGGAATTACAATCCTTTCTATTTCAGTCTGTTTAAAACATAGGAATCATGAGAATATTTTCCAAATTACTGACATTAGAACTAAGCTGAATCCCCTAGTACTCACTCCGTTCCTTTTTAAGAATCCCACTATGTAAATCCAACTTTTTATGGAGACATCATTATTACAATTTAAAAGTTATAACTCTCCTTACTTACCCTTCACGGAGACATCATCATTACACTCTTACTCACTAACTTTTCAAAATGAAATCTAATTTTAGGAACAAAATAAAAAATATACCAACTTTTATACTAAACTTTACAAAATAGACATTTATTACCGGACAACGCAAAATATAATACTGGACTCTTAAAAGGGGACGGAGAGAATATCTTTTTGGAGTCCTACTTTCTAGAGTAGAATTTAGAGTCAATTCCAAAACCGTTATGTAATTGTAAGTCGTCATAAACTGATTGAGTACCCACGGGACTTTCAATCCCCATCAACTTTTTACCAACTCCATCACCCCTAGAACTTCTAACTAACGCAAACTAACTCTATCCTATTACCCAAGAAACTGATCTCAAGCCTGAAGCCAGAGCCATGGACAAAAGCTCCACCATTGACAGGAAATGGAAGCTCTGTGCATTTGCTAGCTTCATCGGCTGCTTCATCCTAACCCTGTATCTCAATAACCACCAAAACAGTGCCAAGCTCGTCTCTTTTCGAAACATTTCGGTATCCGTAACGTCATCCGAAATGTTCGAACCATCTGTCTTCGTTGACAAGGAGAAACCCACAAAGACAGATGCATCCCTCGTCGTTAAAAATAAGGAAGAACCTAAGAGCAATGACGCAGGTAATTGCAATGTATTCGACGGGAGATGGATTTACAAGCCAGCTGACAACCCTCTGTATGATGAGTTTCAGTGTCCGTTCCTCAGCGATCAAGTAAGCTGCCAGAGGAACGGACGGCCAGACTTCAACTACAAGAGTTGGAGTTGGGAAGCCAAGGACTGTGAGATTCCAAGGTGAGCTTTAGGTGTAATGTACATCCTGATCATACATGCAAGTTACATATAGTTGACATAAGATGGGAACTAAGGCTGGCTTAACAGGTTTGATGGGAAAGACTTGTTGGAGAGACTAAGAGGGAAGAGAATGGTCATAGTTGGGGACTCCCTCAACAGAAACCAATGGGAGTCTCTTGCTTGCCTCCTCTACTCTGTTATTTCACCCTCAAAAGCCCATGTGGAGGTGCAAAGTGGTGTCTACAAAGTCTTCAGAGCAAAGGTGACAAATACTTGTTTTTCCCTTCCCTATTTTTACTACTGCTCGCGGCACAGGATCCTCTGCCCCCAAAATCCTGTGTATTTCTTTTTGCATGATCATGCCTCAAGATTCGTGCCTTCTGCAATACCCACCATATCGCGTAACAGAGTGCATGGGGATAGATTGGTAAGAATTCGGAGAGGAGAGAATCCCTTCCTCTGTTCCAAAGTCTGCCCTGCATTGTCAATATTGTCCTCTGTATAGCCATATTGATGCATACACATAGATACATGCATGTATATCATTTCAGATGCACGATACAACCTTCAGAAGGATTTTTCGAGAATCCCACCAAATCGTGTAATGGGACTGGGAGTGAGGGACAAAGACAAGAATTCAGCAGAGGGAACCTCTGCATCTGTTCCAATGTCTCCCCTGCATGAATGTCAACATTTCATTGACTCATTTGAATATCCACTAATTTACATATATCGGCATATACTCGTCTATGTTTGTCCAATAAGTTGGAATACACACGGGACTTATGTGTGTGGGTGTGTAAATGGGTGTGGTTGTAGATTTATTGTATGTTTGTCATGTTGGATATGACCTTCAAAGGATTTTTCCGGCTGTCCATGACAGGACTACAACTGCTCTGTGGAATTTCACTGGAGCCCATTTCTGGTGCAGCTAGATACTAACCAAGCCAATGATACTAAAGCTCTAAGGCTAGACAAACTTGAAACCTCAGCTCAGCAATGGCGTGGTGCCGACATCATGGTATTTAACACTGGTCACTGGTGGGTCCAAACCGGCAAGTTCAGGAAGTAAGTTCAGTCCACTAAGTTCAAATAACAATTAAGATTCTTGAATCCCAAGCATTCTATCTGACAACGTAGTCGAATGGGGAAAATTTGCAGGTGGGACTTGTTCCAGTATAGAGGAAAACTGATACAAGAGATGGATATAGAATCAGCATTTGAGATGGCCATGAAAACCTGGGCTCAGTGGATTGATCAAAATGTTGAGTCCAACAAAACAACTGTGTTTTTCAGGAGTATTTCCCCGGAACACAAGGGGAACCATCACTGTCAGAATGTGACACAACCAATCATGTATGAGTCCTACAAAGCGTCATTTCCAAAGCCTGTGATAGATATTGTTGAGAGGATAATCGGAGGGATGAGAACGCCAGTGACGTATCTGAACATCACGAAGCTATCAGAGTACCGAAGAGATGCGCATCCGACTGTGTATGCGAAAAAGAAAATGATGATAGAGAAGGAAGGGAAGCGGCCAGAGGCTTTTGCTGACTGCAGCCACTGGTGCCTGCCTGGAGTACCAGATACATGGAACAGGTTATTTTATGCACTATTGGTTTTCAATACCTCTACAAACAGTCTTAATTCCTCACATGAGGGTCTCTGAGCCTTCTGATACGCATATGTTTCTCAGCTACAATATTAGTACAATTATATTATACATGGAAATTTGTGAACCTTATTCTATTATCCTCTATGCTTTTAATTGACAGTGTAAAACAATTTCCATTCACAAACATTGATTTTGTGAACCTTCTTCTATTATCCTATATGCTTTTAATTGACAGTGTAAAACAATTTCCATTCGCAAACATTGATTTTGTTTTACTAACAACTGTTCGTTTATGTGAAGACCATATGAAGATTAGTACAATCAACTAAATGATTTTCAGGATTTTACATCATGATAGATTTGCATTAGCGTTACTTTCTGTGAAGATTTGATGAACACTAGTACGGCCAACAAACTGACTCTCAGGCTTTCCCTCCATCAAGGTATATTTGCACTAACGTTTTCGAATATTTCTACAACTTTTCGAATTCCTTTTCTACTTCTAAAATGATTCGGAAAAAGTTTCTGAAACGTTTCTGTTTCCATGGTAATCGAAGAAGACTGAAACGAATTTTCCAGCGGTGTTTAAGACCAGTTTAAAAAGGCAGACTCAATTCAACTCCCAATCAACATGCCAAGGCAGAAATTGATCTTATAGCGGTTGTTAATGACCATTTTTGTCACATAATTGAGTTCAACTTATGAGAAACATATCCAACTCTACACGGGACTTGATGCTGAAAATAATTGGATGCATGCAATCGTGCTCATCTCAATTTATGTTAAAGCATGCATGGGCATGCCAAAAGTATCCGTGCTTCATACATCTGATTCCTGTTAAAGCATATGCATGGACAGACTAAAATGAAGTGCCCAAACCATCATTGCTCCATATATCTCACATAGCTTATGCCATTAAATATTCACTTTTAACTTTGACAACTTGATCAATAAGAGAGCAAGACAGCAATAAGAAAAGGATTTTTATATACGAAAACCATGAATACCATTACCTATGAAAGGGTTTCCTTCTATGAGGTAAAGCAGTGTGTAACCAGAGCCATGAGACATAAACGGGCACTGACAATTATAAATTAGCAAGTAGGTAAAACATGGGAACGTGGGTTGTTTGCTATTTTGCCCACTGCAATTCCATCGTTCTGAAGGAGTAACTTATAGCTTCCACTGTCAATATAGGTTGAAGTGGAAGTTTACTTACAGAGGCGGTAGGGCCTTCTCGATTAGTGGTATCTAGAGAAGCTCCCAATCAGATTCATTAGTGCCATGAGGTGGCGATTCATTAGTGCCATGAGGTGGCGAATTCTTCATGTCTGCTTCAATTGTAAATACAAGCACCAAACTTTCTGCACTTTCTTGGTTTGATTTGACTTCCAAGTCTCCATGTTGCACTGCAAGCCGCTCATACTCCTGCTTCCTTGCTGACCTCTTTGAAGAGAGAGCCTTTTGAATCTTTTTCTACAAGAACAGATCCTGTCAATGATTACGAATATGTATATATATATGAATGTATAGAGAGAGAGAGAGAGAGAGAGAGAGAGAGAGAGAGAGAGAGAGAGAGAGAGAGAGAGAGAGAGTACCTTGTATGACCTAGGCTTATCTTTCCTTTGAGTGGCAGGACAAATTTCTTGTGTGTCCACCAATACACAGGTTTCCTCTAGCATCGACCTGTCCAATTGTTCATTACTAGTTCCAAGCCCCGCCTCCACCGGCACATTCCTATAATCATTTCCATCCAACTTACAGGCACCTGATATCCATCAAGAGATTGCCGTCATTTGATAGACTAAAAATTAACAATAGGCAACATCACAAAGAAGCAAAACTAAGACGAGTAGCTTCTATTGCATGGAGAGAGAGAGAGAGAGAGAGAGAGAGAGAGTAATGATTTTCCAGGAGATCAGTCAACAAAACAAACAGTATTTTAAAACAAAACAAAAACCTAGTCGCCAATTTATAAGCAAATCCTCCAAAAACCTTAAAATCATCATTTGGGAAGACAAGGCGAATGTTTATCTTACCATTCCAACACTAAAACAAAAGAAACCTAGTTCAACACTGATGTTGAACCAGTACTGTACATGGTATTAGTAAGACAGTCAACGACATCAAGATCAAATCAGTGGCCCAAGCTTTCTATACAATAGGAATCCAGGAAATTATTCAGGAAAAATCAAACCTACATTCTTTGCGACTAAGGAAGAAGAATAACTCGGACGATTCAGAAATCGCATTCCCTATCTGGTAGAAAGCATTGAGTACTTCAAAAACTTTTTGTTGGCCTTTGTTAAAGCATCCAACTCAAACCGTCAAAGCTTGTATACTAGTTTTGGAGGTGATAATTAACCAATGTAGAACAAGCTCTAACACTTCGGCGCACGTGTGACCCCTAACTCGCACGTGGAGAGGTAAACACATAACCCGTAACATAGACATCACAACGAAACAAGGTGCACTTAAGGAAAACACAGAAGGGCAATCACACGAGAGAATCTTGTCTAAAAGCCTACCTCTGAACATTTAATAGCCTTGTTCGACAAACTGAATTTAGGTAATGGATTCCATTTCACACTGATAGAACTGCTATAAACATAAGTACCCTAGCAATCCTAGGAGCAGCAGTAGCAAGTGTAGTAACTCCTCCCCCACTGAAGTTCAACATTATGAACAGGTAAAAAACTTACAAGTTCGGTGTTTTTTTCACTTTCTATCATTTTAGGATTACTTTTAGCTCAATTACAAATTAGAAGCCTTACTACTAGTTACTTCCATTAATGACCAAAAATTAACCAAGTGAGAATCTGGTTAGCAGAAGTGGATTGAGTTAGCTTGAGGAATAATTTTCGTCCTGTTTACCAGCTAGATACAAAGTTTTCCTCATTAGTCATCTATCCTATCTTGCCCCAAAAAATATAGCAACGCAACATCCTTCAAACTCACTGTCCCAATATCATTAACAAAAGAGAGAAGTCATATGATGAATATATAGACTACCATACCTGTAGGGGACAAACGGTCATCACTAGCTTTTTCAAAGTACTGATGATCTTTACTAATGCCTGATCCAACTGGAGAAACCACTCCACTATTAGCACATGCGCCTGCTGTTGCCAAAAGCACAAAGTTATCATACAGCAGCTGAAGTGTCTAAAAACAAAATTTATATGGATGGAAATACGCACCATTTAGTTCTGCCTGACTCAAGGTAGTACATCTCAGCTTTGTTTGATTATTCGCAGCAGATTCAACCGGTAACATCATACTGGGTGTTGAGGTATCAATTGTATCACCTCCTGTAGACCCAGCTGATGAGCCAGAAACATTTGTATGAGATTTCGCACCAATAGAAGGACATCCTGTACCATCAACTGCAGCTGGGCTGGATAGCATAGCAATCTGGCCACACATTACTCCATGATTCTTTGTTTTTCCACAATTCGATGACACCTTGCTCGTATCTTTTGACATGGGAGTGGTCGACCTTGGAATTTCTGATGGCATATGATTGTACTTTCTAGATTTCCTTTTATAAGCACCTATGCGCTCATTTTGTTCCAAACATAGCTCCAACCCCGTTCCCTTGACTGGGCCCATTGAGTATGGTGACTGCATACGATTGACATCGTGAAGACCACTGAAAGATGAGCTATAATCTGTATTCAGACCAGAAATCACATTTGAGTCCTCGGAACCTTTCTTATCTGGCTTTATAGAATCTTTCTTGATGCTGCCTTTTGACTTCTTATAGACCCCAAAATCAGCATATGGGTTCAGAGACAAATCCGCAGCAGCTAATTTCACAGGATCTATGGAAGATGGAAGAAGCAAATCCTCCATGACATCTGAGTAGAACTTTTTGACACTAGAACCTACTGTCTGCGCCTGATTTTCAACAAATTTAACTGTGTCCTGCCCAAATCATCAGTTTTGAAAAAAAAAAAACTGCATGTTAGAAAGAGCAGCGTGTATAGTAGAGAATGAGTTTACAACTGTTAACAACCACATAATAAAATGGGCATCACGAGGAAAATACTCTAATTAGAGAGGACTATTTTTGCACAAAGAATAATATTTACCAGTTGCTGGGGAAAAAGGAAACAGATGGTACGGAAGGACGATCTCAATAGTCATATTAGGATTCATGTCATAATATGACTATTGAGATGAAAAAACATAATAGTAATAACAAGAGAATTGCGGAGACTCTGCTGACAATAACTGAGCTGTAATTATACTATTCCTACCAAATAACAAACAAGAGGAAAATTATACTTGCATAAATGCCTGATGAAGCTTCCTAAATAGCACAACACGACATGACACAGAGACAACATGGACACCCAGCACGTCAATGTTCATGTAAATTGCAAGGCCCGACATGCCTGGGACATCTTAAACTTTCACATTTTTAAATCATAACAATTAACACAGTGTCCATAATTTTTAGATTAAAATTCTAAATATTTGACAACTTAAACACCAAGATATCCTTCACCGCAACTGTATTCTCAAGAACGCAAAAAATGCAGAAAAATTAATGAACATGACATATTCATGTAAGAGTACATAAGTTACAACATTATTACTACGAAGAGATTGACCACATGTGATGGGACATGTTTAGAGGGCTCATGAAGCGTTGACGAATTGTCATTGGTAAAGTTTCTGACATTTGAATGTTGTTCACCATTAAGACACATTGAAACGTGTTGGGCACACTCCTAAACGTGATGTGTGTTTGATGAGCTCCGGCATGTCCAACATGACACGCCTCCTCTGTAGAAGTTTGTGGTCCTTAGCAGCTGAGTATGCATTTTGAGAGTCCAAGAAAATTGAGTGTTCTGGAGTTTCATTGCAGCTAAAAGGGGCCTGGATGGAGCCCAACCATATGGTGAAGGTCAAGGCCAGATTATCAGAAGTGATGGGAAAAGACCATAGGTTTACCTGACACACAGCTTCTTCCAGCTCCAAGCACATAGCTTCAAACTTTTGATATACATTTCCCACCCAGTTTATACCTTTAGAATCCATAATGAACATATATTGATTTTGCTGGCAAATGTACCAATTGATTACTCGTCTGCTGCAAAATTCAATTGGAACTCCATTAGGGTTGCATGAATGGAAATGGACAAATCTAAGTTCACTCAACAATGATGTCCTAAGTTCCTACCACAACAAATATAAGTTAACAACGACACAGCCAAAAAAACAAAAGCCCAATTTTTAGAGAAGGGATAGACACTCCAAAAAATTATAAACAAGACAAAGCAACCGTTCGCACCTGATAAACTTAAGCAAAGAACCCACACAACACCACACGAAGACAGGAAACCTACATATTAGTTCAAGCAAGATATATGTATCGCTATATGCCGTCACATAACTCACTGGTCAGCTTCTTAAAAGAAAGGGAACAAGCAACCACCTGCATAAGTAACCTGTAGAAAACCCTAAATGTTGAACCAAATGAAAACAATGCAGTCAAAAAACCAAAGAGATGTTTTGTCAGCAGCAACTTTTGGCATCTTAAACAGATATGAGATAACAATTCTGTGTCATAGACTCATAGCAGCACCATTAGCCATATAACCATAGAGGACCTCAAAGAATTTCAGCTAGAAAATCTTCCAGCTCATGGATTAATTAAAAAAATGGGGCACGCAAGAAAAGAATGAAATGACATCTGAAGTTATAATCTTGGGGCAGTATCAAATCAAACAAACACTTCCTTTTCCTTTTTTTTTTACATGGATCGACACTTCCTTTTCCTTTCATTACTTGAGGTAACAAATGCAGCAAATGAAGTGCTGCCTCTACAGAGAAAAGAACAGAAAATAAGTAAAAAAGAGCCTGCACAACAATTCAAGGACCTAAGATCTGAAAAAAAAAGAAAAAAAAAGAGAAGAAGAAGTGAGAAGCTTTTATGGGTCAGTCTAGATGTCTCCTGAAATCCATATCTACGAAAGGCTCCTATAATGTGAACATGGTTCCATACTCCAAATCTAAACACTGATGATTGTTTCCAGGCCAAATGGATAAGATTATCAAAATAGGGGCTTGCATTCCACGTCTTTTACTCTCCTGTAGCTCCAAGCCAACAACAGGCACCACCTAGTATATGTAAGAGCTCTAACCTCAAAAACCCCAACTAGATCATGCAACCCAATGCGACTCATCTGCGATTATGCTCAATTTAATAGAAGTGTCTAAAATCTCCAATGTCATATAATTCTGAAACCTGAAGAAATTCCAAATATGCAGCAACTCCCATGCCTAAGATAATCAGGTGCTGCAGGTACCTTTGCCACAGTTTATGTTCAGGGCTGGAAACACCCTTTTGCTCCCACACCAGACTTGTACCGACTGAAAACTCATTTTGTGCTTTTACCTCTCACGACCAAAAACCAAACGTCATTGAAAAATCCTCCCATTGGTGAGGGACAATGAATTTTGTGAGGCGTAGTTCCTTGGGACTATAGACAAACGGAACTTACTTGATCGGGTAGCATTATAGGTCTAGCATACCACATGGTCCCAAATGGTAATGTGATTGCCGTGGTAAATACATGTGACCTTGCTCGCCCCAATTGGGGCCCCAAGAGTTCCTGACAACTTTTCCTTTCTTGAACAGGTATCAGAGTAACAACCTCGTATGGTAAAACCACTCATCTTCTTTTTTGACCACTTGTCTCGTGGCGGTGGGATATAGATACCCTAAGATAAGGTTATACAAATCATAATACAATGCGAAAAATTCTAAATTTGGAATTGTTGTAATAGTTTATGTTATGCTTACCTTTGCATAGTTAACAGAGGAGGGTGCATGAATTAACATCCGGACAACCATCGGCTGATGGTAGACAACTCCTTCTAGTAGGTCTCCCCTACCACTCGGTACCTCGTCGTAGCCAGCAAATAAGTTACTAAGTTTTTAATAATATGCAGCCAAAGGAAAATAGCTTGAAGGGTGACAGAATACCAGAGTGAGGAATTAAGCGACTTGTGGATTACCCCTGTGGGGATAATCCTTCTCCAACAAAATCTTGTATCTAGCCGCCCACTGTACAACTTCACTAGGTTATATTTGGCATTACAGTCGATCAACTCCTGGGGCTGGGGCAAGTGCATGAGAGATTCTTTAGACACCAACTTGTGTACAGCTTCAAGAGTTGCACAAGTTTGAAAAGGCCAACAATTGTCTGGAAAAAAAAAATTGTATGAATACAATTATTTAAACTGAATACGTAGCTTCAAATATTAGTATCAGCCTTGAAGAAGTTTGTCACTTACTGTAATCCCTTTCATCTCTTACAGGGTTCCTTATGGTCGTAACCCACCAAACTTCATCTCTTACGACCATAATGAACCAAATACAGTAAGTGACAAACTTCTTCAAGGCTAATACTACTAATACTAATATCTGAAGCTACGTATTCAGTTTAAACAATTGTATTAATACAAAAAAATTTCCCCAGACAATTGCTGGGCTTTCCAAACTTGTGTAGCTCTTGAAACTACACACAAGTTTGTGTCTAAAGAATCTCTCGTGCACTCACCCCAGCCCCTGATCGACTGCAATGCCGGATATAACCTAGGGAAACCAACCGAATTTCGAAAGAATGAACAAACGTTTCTAGAAAGAGGAGATTCTAGCTTTACGGCTATACAATGGGCGGCTAGATACAGGATTTCATTGGAGAAGGATTATCCCTACAGAGGTAATCCACAAGTCGCTCAGATCTGACTCGGGTATTCTATCACCCTTCAAGCTGTTTTCCTTTGGTTGCATATTATTAAAAGCTTAGTAACTTATTTGTTGTTCATAAATAAAGCATTTAGGACGTGTATTGAGCGTCGATGGCTACGGCGAGGTACCGCGCAGTAGGGAAGACCTACTAGAAGAAGCTGCCTACCATCAGCTAGTGGTGTGGTTTTCGGATGTTAATTCATGCACCCTCATTTGTTAACTATACAAAGGTAAGCATAACAAACAATTCCAAATTTAAAATTTTCACATTATATTCTGATTTGTATAATCTTATCTTAGGGTATCTTTATGCCACCGCCACGACAAGTGGTCAAAAAGGAAGATGAGTGGTTTTACCATACGAGGTTGCTAGTCTGATACCTGTTCAAGAAAGGAAAAACTATCTGGATTGTCAGAAACTCTTGGGACCCAAACTGGGGCGAGCAAGGTCACATATATTTACCACAGCAATCACATTACCATTTGGGACCATGTGGTATACTAGACCTACAATACTACCTGATCAAGTAAGAGTTTGGGTCGAGCAAGGTCACATATATTTACCACAGCAATCACATTACCATTTGGGACCATGTGGTATACTAGACCTACAATACTACCTGATCAAGTAAGTACCCTTTGTCTATAGTCCAAGGAACTACGTCTCACAAAATTCTTTGTCCCTCACCAACTAGACCAACTCTATAGTTGGTACCTTGTTCTAGCACCATTGAATACTGGGAAACAATAGCTTTGTTCTTCAATGCTAAGTCCTTCAACACAAAAGGAATTGATACTTGGACTATCATCCCCTTAAAGATTAATAATTTGCATTCAAGTTCACACAACTCTCCTAAACTCAAATCTCTTTCAAAAGCATTCCATCGTGACCATTAACTGAGAGATTTAAGCTTAAGGCTTCAAATTCCAAGTCCTCCCCCTATAGGAATGCACAATCACAGTCTAAAACCCATTTTAACTGGACTCTTGTAATTCTCCAGTGCTCTTGTGTGATGTGTCCATTGGCCATGATAAGGACAAGGGCATGTAATATTTGTCCGGACCTTGTACCCACATTAGAAACTTGCATTCTAAAGTCTTACCACGTCAAAAGAAAAAAAAAAGTTACACCTCTAATAGTGTTATAGGGCTTGTCCTACATTGATTAACTATCACCTCCGAAACTATTATATGCGCTTGGCGGTCTCTCTAATCATTTCGAATTAGTTTTGAGTTAATTGCTTTAACTTAACATAAGAGTTAGGATTTCGGAGGTGTTCGAACAAAACTCTCCTGATTGCTTAAGCGCACCTTATTTTGTCGTGCTCCCTACATGATGAATCCTTTCTTTACCTCTTCACAACCACGGGCATGTGCGCGGAAGCATTAGAGCTTGTCCCTATTGGTTAATTCGACCTCCAAAACTATAATACGAGTCTGGATGGCAACTCCACTCATTAGTGGTTTTTTTGTTGGATATTTCAACAGACAATACCAAAAAGATTCTAGAGGCAATGCATGTATGGTTGGTGTGATACCACTGATAAGCACACAATAATGTAATAATTGTGGGCTTAAGGCCTCCGTTAAATAACATTCACGTAGGTAATTTCATGTTTTTACCCGATATTGCACGTAAGGTTGTTTTCCAAGTGTTTCAGGTAACTTGAAGTAAATAATGCAAGATGTTTATACCAACATAGTAAGGAAGGAGATAAGCATTTCTGATGTTGTGGTGTAAAACGAAGGGTTGAAGTAATTAAAGATGCTGGTTCTGTCTTTGTTGACAACAGCACGGCAATGCACAATCGCTAAACAAGACCACAAAAGCTATATCACACATCAAGTATATCGCCAAGAACCATCGTGCCAAGTTTGATTGATATGGTGCTAGAGTATAAGCTTGGATGGACCAACCAGGTCGCGGAGCTATTCCATGAGTTTTAATAGCTCCCGGAAGTGTCCAAGGTTCAAGGGGCCAAGGGAATACCATGCCAAGTCCCAAAGTGGAGTTAGAGAAGTTCAAAGTGTCCAAAAAAGGTTCAACCGGTCAAAATAGGGCAAAACAGCAAATCTGGATGTGCAGGCCATTGTACCAGTACATAAACAGCTTGTACCAGTACAGAACCACTTCAGAGGCGCCTGTTTTGGGGGTACTGGTACAGCACCACTTTGTACAGGTACAATGCCTCCCGAACTGCCAAGTCTTCCATGTCTTGTGTGGTTGGTTTAGGGGTCTATATAAGGAAAAAATTCTTCAGCTAACTATCATTCCCAGCTCTCCACTCTCTCTCTACCTTCCTAGCTCTCCTTGGTAATTTAACTTAAAGTTTCCTTAATTCTTGGAGCTTTCTAGCCTAGATCTCTTGAAAGGTAATTGGTATTTGTTGTTTTCTCCTAGTTTAAAGTTGTAAGGATTCTAGTATTGAATAAGATTGTGCTTTTGTAATTTTCATTTGGATTTTCATATTCTTAGTAAGTTCAATTTTTAGTTTAAACACCTAAAACGTAAAGATTGAGGTTTGGTTGTGAGTCCTTGCAAACTAATCGGCTGTTTCTCACACGGAACGCGTATCTAAGATCAGTCATTGTTGTGGATTCCTTTCAGATTGAAGGTATGAGGGTCTTTGGCTAGCTCTGCTGTATATATCCCCTCGGTACACTCTAGGACCGATCTTTCTTAATCATTTAAAAAATTAGTTATGTTTCAAGTAGTGTTAAACCTTTCCTTAGCAAGTTCTTCGTTAAAGGAAGGAGTAGTTGTTATAGGCTCAGCCTAGGGTGAATATTGCTCTATGGCCTAAGTGGTCCAATGATTCTCACACCCGGATATCAAAGTGAGTTTGTGTATGATCCGAGTTCGTAGCTAATTGATTTTCAAACTCAAGGTGGTTATGTTTTTTTTTATGTGTTGACAATCACTTTGACACACATAATGCTTAAATCGATGTCATTTTGAGGGGTTTGTAATTATCAATTCTAAAACTCGAAGTTGTTGTGTTTTTTATTATGTGTCAACAATCACCTTGGCACACGTAATGCTTAAATCAATCTCACTTCGAGGGTTAACAAACTTCTAATTTAACCGGCATCATATCAAACACCGCTAGAGTTAAAAGTGATCTTCAATGAAATATCTTTCGTTTGAGCGCATAATTACCTTGTAGCTCAAATGAGTAATCCGTGACACTATTGGATTTTTTACGCTATAAGTGGTACAAACCCTTAGTTTGAGCCTTTTGGTAAAATACTTGCAAATTGTAGCTTTAGCTAGAGTTAGGAAGTCATTACCAAAAATCCAACACTCAAAAGGTTTGCTACCTATTGCTAAAACCCCTATAGCCCGATAAAGACTGTCACTCCCGAAAAACCGCTCCTTGTGGATCAATCTTGGACTTCCTGAGTTATAATGCAACCGACAACCAAGGCCCTATGCTTTGGGCTATTCACTCAGAATTGCAAGGTAAAGTCGCAAGCAACCACCTCTCAAAACAAGTGCTAAGTAAACTACTCAGAATCTTGACCTTGTTTCACCAGCCCACCAAACACACGATATCTTAGTGTTTTCAGCTATTTCATTGGTGATGCGTCGAGGCACCTAGCAGTGCCACAATAATAATCAGAGGGAAGTTTCTTTGATCACCTGTAGATGATCAACACATTCACAAGGTAAAAACAGAAAGCGCTTCCTAAAGCATTCTTTCCTTTTCAGAGAACTTCTGTCAAAAGTTCGGAATATCTTTAGATGCTTTGCATATCCTAAGGTTTCAAAAGTTCCTTTTTTTCCCCCCAATCTACAGTTCTTCCAAATTGCTCGCCAAAAGTATACCAAACCCATTAAAAAAAACTTCACTGAATGCAATCTAACAGCAAGACCGAAACAATAACAAAAAAAAGGAATAACAAAGACCACCAATTAATAGCAAACACGATCGAATATACAGTTCTATCCACAGAAGTCTCTACCACTCTCAAGTTTCATCGAAGCAAAAATAAAAAAAAAACTTAATTAAAAAGCAAAAAAAAAAAAAAAACCCCCATGATAATGGATTAACGTATAAATTGTACACAGATTATAACATATATACACAGAACCATATGAGGAAGTGCTGCAAAAGTTGAAGCAGTTGAACTTACACGAGGTAAAATTGAGAACCCAGAATCGAGAACTGTCAGGAACTAACGACTAACCTGAAACGCCGGCTTGACAACACCTAACAATTGTATTGTTGGGGGGAGAGAGAGAAAGATACCAGAGAATGATTTTTGGAGAGAGAGAGAGAGAGAGAGAGAGAGAGATTGTGTTGAGTAGGAGAGATAGAAACGTAGAGACGGAATCCACCTTGGTTTCTTCCAGCAGACACGTGTTAAAGAGTAGACGTAGGGAAATCTCGAAAATACAGGGTAGTATATTTCACCGACACCCCACCCCCTGAGGTTTTCCTTAATTACGATATTCTCTTCGTGTATGAGAAATGACAATAAATTGTATGCAGTTTCAATGTTCATTTTACAAACACTCCAAACAACAACTGTCTGATCAAACACGTGATGAAATCAATGCCAAAAGCGGTATACATTGATAAATTTACCCTTTTTTGATAATAAGATAAATGTTTAAAAGCTTTCAATTCTCAATTTTCTTGGACCCTAGAGTAATAAAACTATTCTTTTTTACCAAAACAGTTCTTTCAACAAGTAAAAAAATGAAGAATTATAAATAACTATTATCCATTTTGGTCAAAACAATTCTTTCAAAGGGTAAAACAAAGTCATTTTGATTCAAAATAAGTGAGAGTTTATACTTTTTATTGTTAGAAAGTGTGAATTTGTCAATGTTTAGCCCTTTTGGTAGAATTGTTATTGATTGGGGTGTCGATGAAATGAAAGTTGAAATTACAGGGAATCTATTATCGTTTCTCATACGTGAATGGGTTTGTTATTAAAAAAAACCCTCAGGGGTGTCGTTGAAATTCACCAAAAATACAAAAGACATGGGCTATTTGGGCCCCCATAAGAGTGTATGATCCAGTAAGACAAGGCAAGAATGTAGCCCAGATACGGTGCTGGGCCCTTGTGTTTGGATTCGGCAGGTCCATAAAAGTTGCAGATTAGCCCAAAGAGTTGCAGATTAAAGGTTGGCAATCTGAGGGGATTTGTTGTACAATTGGCAGCAATATTGAGTTTCTCTTGGAACATTGGGTGAGGCAATCTGAGGGGATTTGTTGTTCAAGTCTGACTGGCTGGCTCTATTTGGTCAATTTGTTTAAGGTTGAATGACCAAATTCATAAAACCTGGTACATCCGTTCTGGAGGCGATTTCAGGATTTTAATTTAGTGGTGACAAAATTGTGAATTTTTTTTTGGGGGTATATTTATCTCTATATAACACATACTACTAGTATATATTGGTTGAAAATTTATAGGGCTAATTAGTTAATTCTGTTTGATCAAAAAAAAAAAAAGTTAATTCTATTTTGTTGAGTTATATTATCCTGCATGTTTACTCTCAAATTTAAGTGAATTTACATTTGTATGAATGATTCAATGCCGATTGACAATCTTACAGAAAAAATTAAATTATATAATAATGCGTAATAATGTAATAACACATTTTTTAAACCTAGGGGGTTCGCTTGAACCCTCTCATGACACAATGGAACCGCGCGCCTATGCATCCGTTTCTAAATACACCACAATGGTAGGCTTCATGTACTATCAGTCTATCATGCACACTAGGTGATGGTTTCAAACCCCACTCACCCCATCCCCAATATCCCTTATTAGATTAGAGTAGATTAGATCTCTTGCCATGTATGAGAAGCATGATTTTGTTTTCCTACGTTATGATAGAATAGTAAGAGGTGTACAACTTGAAATAAATCCCACATGGATTTAGAGTGATCGATCACACATAAAACTATAGAGCTTAAACTGCAGATCCACCAATATTCAAATTCAATTCGTGAACAATGCCATATCCTTTTACTTACAAAATTACGTAAAATAATAATTTATTTTGTGGTACAAATGGAAGTTTTGTTTTTGTTTTTTTTAATGGAAAGTTAAATGGCGAAGAAGCGCAGGGCAACTGGTAGCTCCATTTCATTTTTTGTATGCTTTTGTTTTCGTTACTTGACAACCAAACGATTTTCGTATCAGTTTAATTTGAAACAACCATCTGTCTTAAGTACTGTGAGCAAATTAGATCACAGCGTTGCATTTTCATACCGTTTTATGCATGCATACTGAATTTTGCTTTTCTGTTTTCCCGATCGAATAGAAATCAACTTCCGGAAAACCGTACCTAGTCGTCATGGCTTAAAAATGGTCCTCCTCCTCCTCCTTTTTTATCTTAGGCCAGTATTGTATATGCCAAACATTTAGAGAAAAGGCCTCCGAGCTAGCCTAGCTAGTCTCGAAAAGAGGCAATGAATACCAGCCGCTGCACTCCATGCAATTGGAATGCAAAAAATACAGCTGAGGAGCTATTGTAGTCCAGTAGCAGGGGACAAAACTACTTTAAGGAAACCGTTGTAGTTGAACTGATCGATGTGTAGTATCAGTCACGCGATAAAAAGAGATCAAAAAGAGTTTGACGTGCCCGACCATTCTATACTTCTCACTCGGCGAAATCCCGAGGCTAAATATAACCGACGTTGTAGTTTAGATGTTTCAAGGTGTCCGGCCAGGTCAACTTACATTCACCTAATTTCGGAGAACCAATCTAACGGGGGCCATTTAGATAAGCACAATCGTTGTACCGTGTACCAATTTCCCCAACCCATAACCCAAAAGGTCCAGAATCCATCCCACAGAAAGCACTGTTAGAATGTGGTATATTTAAGCTCCGTTTGTTTCGATGTAAGATATTTTACTGGGAACAAATATTTTCCTGTAAATTGATTTTGCCAAAAAGGAAAAGTTTTCCTTTTTATTTTTCATTGTTTGGTTGATATTTGCAAACTATTAGCCTAACACTATTATTCTAAAACAACAATTACCGATAAACCAGGTGGTGCCAACTAGGAAGCCACTTTGCAATATCCGTCAGTGGGTATCACAATCCGGTATAATATGCGGTGCTCTATAGCCTTTGGAAAACAACATATCAAAGTTTTTCTGAAAAGTCATTTAACGTCTCTTGACTGGAAATATTTTACTGTGTAAAATGCTTTCCCCATATTTTGTACTACCAAACAAAAAAAAAATAAGTAAAACATTTTACAGGAAAATATTTTACCCCCAAACAAATAGAGACATGGCTCCGTTTGTTTCAATGTAAAATGTTTTACAATGTAAAATACTAGCGCATGCCTGTGCCTGAAGGCACGACTCCAAATCGATGGTCAAAAAATTATTCAGTTTTATTCCTTTCTAGGAAAGCCTACACCAAGCACCATCAACCAAAAACTTAGAGACATGATCCATACTAACCCTATCATCAGGCCAGAATATTTAACTGATTATGATAACCTAATCAAAATTCTTCCAAAATTATAATGCCATTAACCTAAACCAATTGTTCGGAGTGATTATAAATTGCATAGGAGAAGCGTAAGGACTGATCATGAGCCACGATGAGGCAGACCTTCATCCAAGAGAAAAATTGGCATTATTGTCTGGATCTTGTTGCCAATCATTAAACTTGGTGTAGAATATCAATAAAAAATGAAGCAGCATTACAGCTAATGTAATACAAAACAACTGAATCAAAGCAGCTACATTTTTGCTAATGTTTAGGGGAAACATGCATGCTAAGAAACATATTGAAATCTCTGAAATGAAAAATCTTGGCTAAAAAAAAAGATGGTAGAAGTGATCGGGAGCTCGTATTCACTTGCGTGAATACCTTTGCTTGAGTTTGTGCTTTGACGGAGGAAAATAGTTATTCTGTCTGTGTGAAGAAGAGGAAGAGAAGAAAGGAACTCGTATTTTTGGGGAGTTAGATTAAGATTAGGAAGGAAATAGGATATGCATAAAGTCCTATTATGATTAGAGAATGAAACTGATTAGGGAATGAGTTAGATTAAGATTAGGAAGGAAATAGGATATGCATAAAGTCCTATTATGATTAGGGAATGAACGGAATTGGTGGGGTTTTATATATAAAGTCCTATAAGAGTAGGGAATTAAGGAATCATAATTGGTGGGGTTTTAGAGTATATTTTTACCACACGGGTATTCATGTTTAAACTGTAAGAACCCGTATTTTTTTGAAAATTATTTAAAGGTTTATTAATATCAGAAATGGAGGAAAATGTTAAATTTGGGAGTTATTTGATTTGGGGTTCGAATGGTAGAATCGAAAGTTGGGGGAGTGCTAGTGTGATTAGTGTATATGTTAGTATATATAGGGTTGAGTTGGTTGTAGGAGATTAAAATCTCCCATCTCTCCCTCTCTCCTCTCGTCCGGTTCTCCACCTCTCGGCATCTCTCTCTCTCTCTTGCTCCTACTCCAAATTCCACCCAACTCACTCAAAACCCAATAGCAATCAACCTCCAATCCTTCATCTACGCGTGTTTTGGAGCTCGTGCTTCGTTGGCTAGAGCTCGGAGGAGGTGTTTTCCGTTCGGTTTCGCTTTTGGAGTTTAGGGCTCGGGTAATCTCGTGGGTTTGTCTTCGAAACTCGAGGTAGGAAATTCTACCTCTCTTTATATGTTTTACGAGTTGATTTGGTACTTAGATCGTGCCCTAGATCGTTGGTTTCGTCGTTGGAATTGTTCTGGTAGAATCTGAAAATCGTGCACTGAGAATCCAAGTCCTACCGGTAGGAGTTTTGAATCTACCGGTAGAAACGCTGTCCAGTAGTGTCACTTTTGTGAAATTTTGGTCTGAATGTCTACCGGTAGGTATTCAAAAATCTGTCATTTTTGTGAAATTTAGGTCTTCTACCGGTAGAGATTAATGTCTACCGGTAGACATTGAAAAATCAGCATTTTTGGAAAAATTTCGAACGAGTATAACTTTTTCATCCGAACTCGGTTTTGGGCAAATTTTATATCGAAATTCATGTACCGGAGATCTACTTTCCAATGGTGGTGGTCTCATCTCCTAATTCTTAGTCGATAAGGTTTGGTAGCCAAAATAAGATAGATATGTTCGTAAACGTCGGATAATCCTTTTCCTTAGAATCGTGTGGGTGAGACACGGAGGTTCTTCGGCTCTCTTGGGTACTTTATTGGAAGATTTGACAAATTCTAGGGGTATACTAGGCTTTGTAGTGGTCGTTGAGTTCCGTATGAGTCCTTTGACACCGAAACGAGGGTTTAGAGAACATAAGGAATATAGGTGGGTGAAGGTTGTAGGTGTTGGCATGCGATATGAGAAACGAACAAGTAAAACATTCTTTTGAGTTAAACAACGCTAGGCGTGGATGCATAGACATTTTCCTTATACTTGATATGTGGTATGTGAAGGTACGGGGTGTACTTAGAGGTACGGTGAGGGTGTGCGGCATCGTGGTATGCTTAAGGGGAAGGACATATATTAATTAATTAGTCGGAGTCTTGATATGGTAATAGTTTGGAACGTTTGAAATGTAAATCCATGTGGTGGTTCGTTAGATCATTTAGAATGCTTGAAGTGAAATTGATATTGTGAAAGCACTATTTGGGAGGATTAAATTGTGATTGTTTGATAGATACACCAAATCTTCTAATTCTTTTAAAACTCTTCCTAAAAAGTTCAAACGTAGAAACAAATGGAAAGGGTATTGTAGTATTTTATAATGGTTGATTGAAGTTCTGTGGTACAGTCAATAGAGTGATGACGAAATTGATTAAGGAATGATGTCAAGTATGAAAAATGTGAGAGGTGATCGAAGTGATCGTGGTTGAGGGAATAGACTCGGGGTGACCCTGCGCTCGAGGGAATTAGACCTGAGGTGACCCAGATGATTATTACTATTGAGGGAATAGACTCGGGGTGACCCTGCGCTCGAGGGAATTAGACCCGAGGTGACCCAAATGATTATTACTGTTGAGGGAATAGACTCGGGGTGACCCTGCGCTCGAGGGAATTAGACCCGAGGTGACCCAAATGATTATTACTGTTGAGGGAATAGACTCGGGGTGACCCTATGCTCGAGGGAACTAGACCCGAGGTGACCCTAGCGATTATTGAGGAGAAACACCTGATTAAGAGAAAGGAAGAATTTTGTAATGAAAGGTTTGTCATAAAGAGAATTGATGATGATAAGCGTGGGCACGAGAAAGATCGTAGTATCGTATGAAGAATAACAAGATGATTTAGAACTGGTTATAGACTAATGTGGATTGATGTGAGTTTGTTGATGTACCTAGTCTGAAGAGTAAACGGTTAGCGACATTTATGTGAAGTCCAGGACACTTTTGACTATAGCGTGCAGTTTGTTGGTAATCATTCGTACCTTGGGTACATCTGTTTGTGTTCACTCTTTCATAGTGCTTGAATTACCTCATTTGCATATAGAGTTTGCGTAGACTTTTCTACTGGGCTAGTGTAGCTCAAGCCTATTATTATTTTCAGGTGCTAAACTCGGACTATAGCTTGCATGACTGGAGTGCTTGGAGTGTGGACATACCTTTTGAAAGCTAACCAAAGGAGTTGTTTCATTCATCTTTGTAAATTTCCTTTGAAAGATGTATTTGAAACTTAAGTTAAAATTCTTTGACTTTGGAATATTTGTAAACCGTTAACTCTCTTAACTCTTGATACTTATGTCAATTTGGGGGCCGTTGAGCCAATGATGTAACATTTTGGAATCTTGCGGATTTGGAACTATGAATATGAAAATGGAAATACAGTAATCTTTCGGGTATCGTATGGGATATTGTGAGGTTTTATTTATGAAAATCCTTTACCAATATGTTGAAAATCAAGGGCGTGACAACTTGGTATCAGAGCGTCTAGGTTTGAATACCTAGAGACCGTGGGGAGACTTTTAGTCTCATGGGTTCAAAAGTCACTGCTTTTTTTTTATTTTACAAAATCACATGTGTGCTTGCATGAATGATGTTGGTTCATTGATGTGTTTCTGCATTAGTATTACGTAGAGTGGTGTAGGATTGTTGTCATGTTGGAAGGGTTGTAGACCTGTATCGTGTAGCATTGTGATGAACGCTGATGGCTTCCTTTCGTATGCTTTCTTAGTAGGATGTCTTCGAGACATGGAGATAGGTGTGGTGAGACAGAGGATCGTGAACATCAGGGTTGTAGTGCATACGTGGCAAATGAAGCGAGTCAGTGTACTAGGGATGAAGCGATGTTTCCTGAGACCGTTGAGTGTGCGAAGGGCGGTGAGATTCTGAAGGGTGCGCAGATTGGTGTGAATGTAGGGGAGACTAGATGTCAAGTCGTTAGCGCGAGGTCATCCTCAGAGAGTGTTGAGGGTTCAGGAAAGAAGAAACCTAGGATATCAAAGCCAGCGATTCAAGGTCAGCAGGACCTTAAGCCGCCTCCTCATTCCAGGACACCGGAAGCTCTCCTCAAGCGTCAGATTATGTGTTATCGATGTCGTAAGCCTGGTCATATCCGTTCTCGATGTCCATGGCGTGGGGGATCTTGTTATATGTGCGGCGAACTTGGCCACTTGGCAAGGAATTGTCCTCGGGGATTGGGAGTACATGGTGAGTCGAGCTCCGTGCAGCAGCATAAACGTACGCCGAAACAACAAGATGCAGTTCCATAGCTGAACCATTCCCTTCTACTCTCTAGCGTTCAGAAACAGTAGTTGTTTGAGGTATCTCCTCCTCTTTGTCGTTCGATTCATTTGTTATAATACTTTTGATTCGGAAGCATTTCATTCATTAAGAATCTCCTCGTTATTCAAGTTTAGAATTGAAAAATCCAGAAATCTTAGTCCTTGCATGTTGAGAAGCATCTATAGATCATATATGTCGAGACTAGAGGTTGACTGTTCCATATTAAGGTGTTGCCTTTGACTTCTTTAGTTGCTTATAGTGAGATTTGATCTGATTTGGACAAGGATTAGTTGTAACCATGATGGTTAGTAATATTCCGAACGTAAATTCGTAAGAGTTGTTACATTTATTATCCTCTTCCATTGGCCTAGCGAAATATTGTTAGAATTGTATCGTAAACCACTTTTCCGTGAAATCTGTTGTGTAGTTGATCAGTTATGATTGTTAAGCAATCCTTTCCTAGCTTTTTTTGGGGAATATTCAAAATCTTGTGATGAAGTATCCTGTGACACGTCTGTTATTAATGTTGACGAAGGTCCCTCGTATTCCATTCGGAGTTTTGTTGTGACACCATTCTGCTTGATATAAGTTTTCATTGGTCGGTTGAGATCCTTGTGTTACAACTATTAGTTTGTTCGTCTATCACTGTTGTTCTGCGCAAGTTCTTATGTTGCAACTCGACCTATTAAACCCGATTCGTGGTCACATCCTCTATGCTATACAAATTCGTTGGTGCCTTAAACTCAGACTTTGATGCTATTGTTACATGCGTTCGTACCACCATTTAATCTGGTTTCTTGATCACGGAGTCACACAATTTGAACTTGTACTCGCCTTGTACCCATTTTGCTTGCCTAGACCTATTCGGTTGGCGTGAAATTCGTTGTTGCAAATACTCGTTTATTTGTTGAAAATTGTTGTTCTACTCAAGTTCTTATGTCATAATTAAAGTCAAATCTTGAGGTGAGATATCTATTGAGACCCACCTGTTGATGCCGTTTAGTTTGAATTCGCATGTTATTATTTCTTTCAGTACCGTTCGACTCTGTTATGGTTCCTCAACTCTAGAGGCACATGATTCATCCTGTAATGCTTAGTCTCGAGTTGTTGGAAGTGTTACTCATTTCTAGTACTGTGCAATTTCTGATTTTGGATCGGTTAGTTTACAAGAGATCGGTCTCATTACCTTGTGATTGTCCTCAATATCGAAATCTTTCAATTGTCAAGACGTTATCCGCTGACTCCTTTGATTTGTAGAGCAATGAGAGACTTATGATCGGTCATTTTGAATTTCTTGGGTTATTGTAAAAAGGGGTACCTTGGGTTTGTTGACTAATCGCCTCAGAGACTCCATGTGTTCCTTGAATTTCGAATGTCCCGTTATCGATCTTAAATTCTTGGTTGGCATTGCTCGAGTTTTGGAGCTTGCTCGTTTCATTTGAGATAAGAATCAAATCCTTCTCGTAACCTAGAATGACCCAACTTGGAGCGAAAACTTGGTGCGACTTCTAGAAGAATTGGCTTGTGTTATGGATCCGCTAGATCTAGTATTAAGAGGTATGATGAAATCTATTCGTCGACGATAATTGGAAGCTCGAGGGAGAATGACCGAAAAGAGAAGGGTAAAAGTAGTCAAAGATTGCTAACCGCTTGCGGCTGACCAAAGGATCGTGTGGACCGTCGTCGTCACCTAATGTTATTTGAAAGATGGAAGTCATGTGTTTTCCACGTTGGAGTTTGTCTCGTCATGGGTGGAAAATGAAGCTGTGATCGCTAGAAAGATTGGTTGAGTGCCGGATACGGGGCGTGTCTTTCGGATAACCAAGCGACAATCGATGAAATCCAGTTAGAAAGGGCGCTTGATCACCGCTTCTTCTAGATGGAGGTCTCGGGAAGTCAATTGGAATATCCGGTCGTATTTAGAGGTAAGGTCTCAGTGCCAAGATAGATGATCGTATATAGAAATAAGTACCGTTTAGAAGGGTCGCCGAAAGTTTTTGAGCATTTGTGTTTTGCTAGACATACGTACGAATATTGAGGAGGTACGAGCCGAATCTATTGCATGTGTTAGAGAAGCCCGAATTTGAGTTGGAAGCCGACGTGTCTCATGGTGAGAACCCGATACGTATCCTAGATTTACATGATTAAGTTTTGAGGGGTAAGACGATGCCGTTAGTGCAAATGTACGTGGGAAAAGGGAAATGAAGTCATAGAGTAATATTCGCATTTGTTTTCGCTGCTTGATGTGAGTTTTGACATGGCACTTTCATGATTGTTGAACCATTGCATGATGTAAATTGTTGTGATTTTGCGTATCTATATGATACTTGTTCTGGTTGAGCTTGGTTTGGCAAATTTCGAGGACAAAATTTCTTTAAGGAGGGAAGGGTGTAAGAACCTGTATTTTTTTGAAAATTATTTAAAGGTTTATTAATATCAGAAATGGAGGAAAATGTTAAATTTGGGAGTTATTTGATTTGGGGTTCGAATGGTAGAATCGAAAGTTGGGGGAGTGCTAGTGTGATTAGTGTATATGTTAGTATATATAGGGTTGAGTTGGTTGTAGGAGATTAAAATCTCCCATCTCTCCCTCTCTCCTCTCGTCCGGTTCTCCACCTCTCGGCATCTCTCTCTCTCTCTCTTGCTCCTACTCCAAATTCCACCCAACTCACTCAAAACCCAATAGCAATCAACCTCCAATCCTTCATCTACGCGTGTTTTGGAGCTCGTGCTTCGTTGGCTAGAGCTCGGAGGAGGTGTTTTCCGTTCGGTTTCGCTTTTGGAGTTTAGGGCTCGGGTAATCTCGTGGGTTTGTCTTCGAAACTCGAGGTAGGAAATTCTACCTCTCTTTATATGTTTTACGAGTTGATTTGGTACTTAGATCGTGCCCTAGATCGTTGGTTTCGTCGTTGGAATTGTTCTGGTAGAATCTGAAAATCGTGCACTGAGAATCCAAGTCCTACCGGTAGGAGTTTTGAATCTACCGGTAGAAACGCTGTCCAGTAGTGTCACTTTTGTGAAATTTTGGTCTGAATGTCTACCGGTAGGTATTCAAAAATCTGTCATTTTTGTGAAATTTAGGTCTTCTACCGGTAGAGATTAATGTCTACCGGTAGACATTGAAAAATCAGCATTTTTGGAAAAATTTCGAACGAGTATAACTTTTTCATCCGAACTCGGTTTTGGGCAAATTTTATATCGAAATTCATGTACCGGAGATCTACTTTCCAATGGTGGTGGTCTCATCTCCTAATTCTTAGTCGATAAGGTTTGGTAGCCAAAATAAGATAGATATGTTCGTAAACGTCGGATAATCCTTTTCCTTAGAATCGTGTGGGTGAGACACGGAGGTTCTTCGGCTCTCTTGGGTACTTTATTGGAAGATTTGACAAATTCTAGGGGTATACTAGGCTTTGTAGTGGTCGTTGAGTTCCGTATGAGTCCTTTGACACCGAAACGAGGGTTTAGAGAACATAAGGAATATAGGTGGGTGAAGGTTGTAGGTGTTGGCATGCGATATGAGAAACGAACAAGTAAAACATTCTTTTGAGTTAAACAACGCTAGGCGTGGATGCATAGACATTTTCCTTATACTTGATATGTGGTATGTGAAGGTACGGGGTGTACTTAGAGGTACGGTGAGGGTGTGCGGCATCGTGGTATGCTTAAGGGGAAGGACATATATTAATTAATTAGTCGGAGTCTTGATATGGTAATAGTTTGGAACGTTTGAAATGTAAATCCATGTGGTGGTTCGTTAGATCATTTAGAATGCTTGAAGTGAAATTGATATTGTGAAAGCACTATTTGGGAGGATTAAATTGTGATTGTTTGATAGATACACCAAATCTTCTAATTCTTTTAAAACTCTTCCTAAAAAGTTCAAACGTAGAAACAAATGGAAAGGGTATTGTAGTATTTTATAATGGTTGATTGAAGTTCTGTGGTACAGTCAATAGAGTGATGACGAAATTGATTAAGGAATGATGTCAAGTATGAAAAATGTGAGAGGTGATCGAAGTGATCGTGGTTGAGGGAATAGACTCGGGGTGACCCTGCGCTCGAGGGAATTAGACCTGAGGTGACCCAGATGATTATTACTATTGAGGGAATAGACTCGGGGTGACCCTGCGCTCGAGGGAATTAGACCCGAGGTGACCCAAATGATTATTACTGTTGAGGGAATAGACTCGGGGTGACCCTGCGCTCGAGGGAATTAGACCCGAGGTGACCCAAATGATTATTACTGTTGAGGGAATAGACTCGGGGTGACCCTATGCTCGAGGGAACTAGACCCGAGGTGACCCTAGCGATTATTGAGGAGAAACACCTGATTAAGAGAAAGGAAGAATTTTGTAATGAAAGGTTTGTCATAAAGAGAATTGATGATGATAAGCGTGGGCACGAGAAAGATCGTAGTATCGTATGAAGAATAACAAGATGATTTAGAACTGGTTATAGACTAATGTGGATTGATGTGAGTTTGTTGATGTACCTAGTCTGAAGAGTAAACGGTTAGCGACATTTATGTGAAGTCCAGGACACTTTTGACTATAGCGTGCAGTTTGTTGGTAATCATTCGTACCTTGGGTACATCTGTTTGTGTTCACTCTTTCATAGTGCTTGAATTACCTCATTTGCATATAGAGTTTGCGTAGACTTTTCTACTGGGCTAGTGTAGCTCAAGCCTATTATTATTTTCAGGTGCTAAACTCGGACTATAGCTTGCATGACTGGAGTGCTTGGAGTGTGGACATACCTTTTGAAAGCTAACCAAAGGAGTTGTTTCATTCATCTTTGTAAATTTCCTTTGAAAGATGTATTTGAAACTTAAGTTAAAATTCTTTGACTTTGGAATATTTGTAAACCGTTAACTCTCTTAACTCTTGATACTTATGTCAATTTGGGGGCCGTTGAGCCAATGATGTAACATTTTGGAATCTTGCGGATTTGGAACTATGAATATGAAAATGGAAATACAGTAATCTTTCGGGTATCGTATGGGATATTGTGAGGTTTTATTTATGAAAATCCTTTACCAATATGTTGAAAATCAAGGGCGTGACATAAACCATCCAACATGGTTTGCTCCGTTTCTTCCTCTCTCTTTTTTTATCCCCAATTTCCATTCCATTCCAATCCTTTTATTCCGTTAATAATTCTTTTTTCTACTTATTCTTCTAATTCCGTTTTCACCGGTTAAAATTCCGTGATTTCTTTTATGCACACATGAAAGCAATTTTCAAATCCCAGATTTTGAAAGAAAATCAGAAAGATTGCGAAGAAATTGGATACATGCTGTGCCACGATTGTGAACAAAACTGAGATCCCAAAACAAAGATTAAAAAGACAACTCTCCAATCCAAAAAAAAATATACATTAGTAGTACCTCGAATTTAAGCTCGACGCAGAATTTCTCTAAATATATTTTTGCTGATCCTTCGACGTTTGAATCCCTTCGATGAAGTAGCAAAGATTGATCTTATTTCCAAATTTTCGGCTAGCTCCAAACATACCATTTCGATCCTCTTGTGATTTCGGGTACCAAACATATCATTTTAATCCTCCTGTAAATATCAATAGTAGTTTAAATCAAATTTTGAATCTTAAATTTCCTTTAGTTCCAAAATCTGCAACGTGGTAATCAAAATGGTAATTGTGGTAACAATCTTTCCCGGAATCATAGGGAACCATGCAAAGCCGAAAATGTGGCATTATAGTAGTAAGCATTATTTCCCAATTTATTGCTAGGTTTCTTACGCTGTAATCTCAGCCGTAGAAAAAATGTGTATTGATCCTACGGTCATAGTACCCGATAAAACCTAGAACAGGATAAGTAAGCATAAGAGAAATTGATTTAGTAAAACCCAATTTGCAAAATGAATGCGGAAGTTGAATCAAAGAATTGTGAGGAAAAAAATTCATACCCACTCAATTGCAATTTTGTCACACCAAAAAATGGAGTCATATTCACTGAATCATTTAATCGAACATGTTGGATACACCAAATCATTAGGTATTTTTTACATTAATCCCTTGAAGTCCTCAGACTTTGGATTGGTGCATTTGTTTTGGGTTAAAAGAGCCAAAAAGAAAGTAAAGAAACATTTTGAGGAAAATCATGACCGATTTTTCGCAGAATCGAAAATAGGCAAAGATCACAAAGAAGCTAAAGTTAGATTTCGTCGCCAATCATCCTTTTTCTTGTAGTGAACACTTTCCCTTTCAAATTAAAAAAGAAAAACCATGCCTTTACCAATTACCAATTTCACGATGAAATTTCTAATCTACAGACTGTATACAACTCACAACCAAAGAAAAACATATGCTTTTGTTGCCTGATTTCCTTTGAAAATCTTAATATCCTCCTACAAAAAAAAAAAAAAACAATTTACGCTCAGAGGCCCACAGTATGCAAACCCAATAGCCTGCTACACAGAAAAAATGAGAATTTACGCTCGAAAACCGTTATCAGATATTGGTTGCATACTCCAACTTTTTTCTGATTGACAGCCGTCACTCCAATTTGAACCGAGCGTAATAAAAAAAATGGAGTTGGACTAAACAAAGAGAACCGGGACAAAAAAACGTGCAATCTGAAATGAGAACAAAGAGAAGTGGAAAAAAGAGACTTTACCGTGGATGGAGAATGAAGAATTCACAGCCGTCACAACTTTTCGATTAGAGGGCAGTTTATTTCATAACAATATTTGCAAAAGAACTGCAGTATTGTTTACGGTCTCGGGAAAATTCAAAAATTATGTTTGTTGTAGTGTTTGGTTTGTTGGACCATTCAGCAAGGAATAAAATGGCCTTTCCTTGGCCTCGCATTGGAATCGGCAAATAAATGGCCTTTCCTCCCAACTTGAGTCCCAAAAATGAGAAATTCGTTCACCCAAAAATGAGAATCAACAACAATTTCTAGCATTGTATTTTCCAACCCAATCAACGGCAATTTCATTACCTCCATTATAGCATGTCAATCAACGGCAATTTCATTACCAAATTTCCAACCCAATCAACGGCAATTTCATTACCTACGTTATATCATGTCAATCAACTTTAATTTCATTATCAAAATTCTTCCCTTATAAATCAGTCATTATATTTGTTCACCCAATCAAGACTTTATAGTCCAAACTGAATATAATGTCCACCCAATCATTACCAAAAATTCGTTCATTACCAAAAAAACATTGACCATATTGAGCAACTCAACGGCTAGGAATATTTATGCAGAAAATGTGTGTTAAATCAAACGGTTAAGATTTATGTAGGATAAATATGTGGGCCACCACACCGTCGCGATTTGTATTATAGATTTTCCATGTAAAATATTTTTTCAGAAAACAAACTTCAAACTTTTATTTTCCGGTATTTGGTTAACACTTGAAAATATTTTCAAAAATCAACAAAATAGTGTAGAGAGAGAGGGGGGCTTAAACGGCGGAGAGATCTGAAAATATTGGAATTGAACGTGGGTCAAAACTGACGATCGAGGAAACTGAGCAGTGAGAATTGCAGTAGAAGGAAGCGGATTCATTTTCGGAAAATAACTTACGAAAGATTTAATGATAAGTCATTTTCATCCAATTAATAGAAAGTGTTTTATATGTGAAATATTTTTCTCATTTTTTAGACAACCAAACATCGAAAAATAGGTAAAACATTTTACCGGAAAACATTTTATGCCCAAACAAACGGAGCCTAAGTGCAAAATTGAGTGCCAAGTAAACCCAAATCTCAGAAGATTTGAGTTCCAAAATAACAGGGTAATTGGGAGCCTGCTATCAGGCTATGCTATCCCTGTGTGTCCATGCAAATAGAAACGGCTACTACATCAGTATTGGCGGAGGAAATTAAAATTGATCAGCACCTTGTTTTACTAGTTACATAGCATAGGTTGGGCAAAGCTTCAAGAAAAGTGAGCACCACTACGAGAGAAGAAGTTTATTGCGGGCATTGTCTTGTCTCACTGCGGCGCCTCTCTTTTTGTTTCCCGCCAAATAAATGTAGTTCCATGGTTTCAATGGTAGAATAGGGTTGGTGATAGTTAACGTTTGCGTGAAACCAAAACTGAATTCGAAACCGAAACCAAAACCAAAACCATATAGATGTGGGTGAGGTCTCTTAGGACGGATGATTTTATGACTACCAAGAGTAGAGATGAGCACGGCGGAACTTCCATTTTTCTCGTTATCGGTAGGATCGTGATTTGTGAGTTAGATTACTGCATGGAGCGTGAATGATGCTGATCCATCAACTCCAACCGAGAATTTAAAAATTGGCCTGACGTAAAGGTTGATATGTAATGGCTTTTTAGCCATTCCGATACCGTTGCACCCCGATGTACCGATGGGAGGAAAAATCACATACGTATTGCTTGGTTCCAATTATTGTTTGGTCTATTTCCAATTCATAGACCAATTCACTATTGTTACGGCCAATACTTGATTGTTATGAACGATTTCCGCCTCAAAAATGATTTTTAAAAATTCACAACCGCAACAACCGAATCCCATTACGTATCGTTCGATACTCCTGATACCGTTACATCTCGACCGCTACCATTACGTATCCCGATATCGTTATTTAAACACACCCCACACACACCCCCCCCCCCCCCAAAAGCTCTCAGCACTACCAGAATGGTCACCTCAATGAGAGTACATGCTATCACACACAACATGAAAACACCAAAAGAAATATCAAACCAACAATGCTACAACCACAAACAAACACTTACACACACTCACAAAGAGCTCACAAAATGAGTGTGTGTACGTAAGTGTTTGTGTGTGATTATAAAATTATTGATATTGAATGATCATCATTATTTGCCAGTGATGACATGGCATATGACCTCTCGAGAGAAAAATATCTCGGCGACTCTACCCATAAAAGACAAATGTGAACTTATTCAACTTTTGTAACTCCATGAATTAATTAGTCACTGTTATGGGCCACTCTAGTAAACACCAATCGGTTTTTTTGAGCTCCGCTTACTTATTATAAATGCACTCCAAAATTTGTTGCTTAAAATTACACACAACAAAGTACTATTAAAAGACAAAATTTGGATTGCATTTAGAAAAAAATGGGTGCAAAAATCATTTCCCGTGAAAAATATCTCAGCTCTACCCATAAAAAGGTAAATATCATGCAAATGAACTTATTCAACTTTGGCAACTCACATGAATGGTTAATCTCTATCTAGTAATAAAAGCCTAGTAATCCGGAGGAGACCCAACAGAAATAACTCTTTAGAAACACACTTTAGTTCATAGAATTTCAGTTTCTAACCTAAATTCAGGAGGAAAGGTTATAAGTTATTTACACAGTTACTCCCACCGCTCTCAATCTCACCGTCCAAAAGTGTTTTGGATGGTCCGGATTTTAAAAGAACTCTTCCCGAAAGAGTTTTTTAAGATCCAGACTATTGATTGCCGAGACAGACGGTGAAATTGAACGTTTCGGTAGGAGAAGCGGTGAAACAGAGCTGTGGGCGGTAGACTTTCTGCTATTAAAACGCATACCTTATCACCTTTCTCGGTTGGACCAAAAGCAATATATTTAATGGTTGCTCACAGGCAAGAAGTAACTGCTAGGAGTAATTTCATTTTTCAGAGTGGAGGGGATGAGATGCAACCAACACCAAGTTCCAAAACCCAAACCCAAAGGCCTTTCTCTTGTCAACATCCACTTCACCCTGAAAGCATTTCTTCTTTACTCACTACACGGTTTTTTGAAACTCTCAACAAAAAACATGATGGGATAGTGGGTGCAAAATATCTACTAAAAACTGCAGTCAGTCATTCTTGATGAAATGAAATTCCACAACACTTTGGTGAGAACAAGTGAAACCAAAATTCAGTTTAAAAACTAATTAGCTCATAAACAAAATTGATTTGCACAGCTTTACTACTCCCATTAGAAGGCTAGATTTGACCGCAAGCCGTTAAAATTATTCGATGTTTCCATGCATGCTCTAATAACTCCATCTACGTCGCACATTGGTATGAGATCCGCCGGTATGGGACCCACATGCGTGCAATGATTTTGGGTTGCTGGAACAATGCCCATAAGCAGTAGATAACTCAAAGTCTCAAACCCAATGGCAATTTTAAGCTCACCTTGGAAAGCATTTTCCTTGCTACGTATTAGTTCTTGAAACTGTCAAAAAAATTGCAACCAAGAAAACATGATGCAACACAGTAGTGCAAATCATGCCCAGAAGACCAACTGCATCTGTGGGGTGGGTCCCCACAAGATTAGCCCACATGGTAATCACCAGCCTCTGATTGACTGACTAATTATTGCATCATACCAAGCCCTTCCCACATTTTTAAGCCCCCCCCCCCCCCCCAAAAAAAAAAAAAAAAGTAACTGAAGCACAAGTAAAATGTTGCACACTGAATTAGTTATTGCTATGGTCCACTCTTAGTACAAACCAATCAATATTTGACACAACAGTGGGGTTGAGTAGCACCAGAGGGCTGGAGTAGTACATTCCATGCAACATCATCAGATCATCTTTGTGGCTGTTTGTGTATAAAGAAGAAGAGTCAGTTTGGTGTGTTAATTAGCTCATTCCGCTCTCTACTTCTTCAGATCTTCTACTCTTGCCTTCTCTACCTCCTAATGGAATTGCCAGTCACGAATTCCGGTGACCGGAAAACCCAATACCGAATTAAGACCAAGAACCTCTCATATAAACTACGCCCGAGAGATAGCAAACTTGGTCGTTTTGGATGGTGGGAGGAGCCCCATAACAGAAACAAATACATTCTAAGGAATGTGAGTTGTGAAGCCAAACCTGGGGAAGTCACGGCAATTGCAGGTCCTAGTGGGGCTGGAAAGACCACACTGTTAGACATTCTAGCCGGAATGATCACAAGAGTCTCCGGCCATGTTCTTGTAAACGACCAGCTAATGAGTGCTGCACATTTTCGCAGAGTATCTGGTTATGTGACACAAGACGAAGCCCTCTTCCCGCTTCTCACTGTCGAAGAAACCCTCATGTTTAGTGCCCGTCTCAGGCTCCAGGGCGGGCTCCACAAGGCAGCAACCAGAGTCAGAGAGCTGATGAAGGAGCTTGGATTAGAACATGTTGCCGGAATGCGAATTGGAACCGAATCACGGCGTGGAATTTCTGGCGGTGAAAAGCGGAGGGTATCCATCGGCGTTGATCTTGTCCACAACCCAAATGTTGTCATGATTGACGAAGCGACTTCTGGGCTTGACTCGGCTTCAGCTCTCCATGTCGTTTCATTGCTTAAATCCATGGCTAAGAATCAAGGTAAGACGATTGTCCTAACCATCCACCAACCCGGGTTTCGAATTCTTGAGCTGTTTGATAACGTTGTGCTCTTATCGAATGGGATTCTTCTGCACCATGGGTCGTTGCAGCTCCTAGAGGAGAGGCTCAAGTTTTCAGGGCACTGCATTCCTCGGCATGTCAATGTGCTTGAATTCGCCATTGATGTGGTGGAAAGCCTCAAAATAGATACCGAAGGAGATGATACCGAAACCAGTGAAACAGAAGAAGAATATCGTCATCTCAGAAAAATCTTCAGTTTGGGTAATGAGGTAGAGACGCAAACAATTTACCCAAACTCTCGATTCGTAGAGGTATTCATTCTGAGCCAGAGATTCTACAAAAATGTATTCAGGACCAAGCAGCTGTTTACTGCAAGAATATTACAGTCATTGATTGCAGGCATTCTACTAGGGACAGTTTTCATGAATGTGAACAATGACCCTAAGAAATTTAAACTTCAGACACAATTAGGGTTTTTCGCCTTCAGTCTCACCTTCTTGTTGTCTCCCACAACAGAAGCACTTCCTATCTTTCTAGAAGAGAGGAGAATTCTAATGAGGGAAACCTCCAGAGGAGCCTATAGAGTTTCTTCTTATGTTATCGCAACCACTACTGTGTTTCTTCCTTTCCTTCTAATTGTGGCCCTTCTCTATACAATCCCGGTTTATTGGCTAGTCGGATTGAGGAGAGATTTCGACGGTTTCCTATATTTCTCTCTGGTGGTTTGGCTAGTTGTTTTGATGTCAAACTCCTTTGTCACATGTTTTGGTGCACTGGTGCCAAATTTCATCATGGGGGCTTCTTTGATTGCAGGGACTATGGGGTCTTTTTTCCTCTTTTCTGGGTATTTCATATCGAAGGATGACATTTCGAGGTACTGGATTTTCGTGTATTACTTGAGTTTGTTCAGGTACCCGTTTGAGTGTTTTATCATAAATGAGTATGGTGGAGAGAAAGGGAAAGGGAGATGCTTGGAGAGTGTGGGAGGAGAATGCTTATTGGATGGCAATGGCTTCTTGATGCGACAAGGTTTGAATGAGACACAAAAGTGGAGCAATTTAACTGTGATGTTGACCTTCATTTTGGGGTATAGAGTACTTTGTTTCTTAATTCTATGGTACAGGTCTTACAGAACGAGAAGTTAACAAGATCTTCTGGGTAGAATAAGTGTAGTTTAGAGAGAGGAGGACGTGTTTCTTCTTCTCTTCCGTTATCATTATTAATGTTCTTTGTTAGGATATTAAACACCTTTTCAGTTTTCAACGTGATTCTGTTTTACTTTCTTATCCTAAGTATTGCAATGATTAACCTAACTTCAGAGTTGGAAATTTTTCCTCTATGGTAAATTCTAATTATGTTGGGATGTTCTTTTGAGTGTTGCTTCAAGCATCTATACTTGGTATCGCATGGACAACAAAAATTGTTGTCGTACCAGACAGCTATCAGTGAAACAAGATTATTAAACCCAAATGTTTTAATTCTCTTTCTTTTGGTTTCACGTTCAATTCTCTTTTCTCCTCCACAGAATGTGCATACAATTCTACTAAAATGGAAACTTCGAACTCATCTACATGTCTAAGATGTTTCAAAGAACCTTCGACATATAAGAAGAATCCATTTTCACTAGTTCTTTACGTGTTTCAACATCCAGCAGTTTATATTTGACATACAGCTGATATCTAATAAAAGCAGGTGTTACTAGTTTCGCCGTTCAAAAAAATAAAATAAAATAAAATAACAGGTGTTTCTAAGAAGAGAAAGTAACTGGGAAACTTAACTAGCAAACTTGATGCGTACAGCATATACAATAAGATAGTTAAGAATCAAAGTAAACAGCTTCAGATATAACATTTTAAAGGAGAACAGGGTTCCAATTTTTCGAGTTCATGCATAGGAAAACCGGCAAATGTTGCAAGAAAGGAAAAATCATGATAACATGTGACACACAGTTCAGAAGGATTAGCATGAATCGTATCCTTTTTGTACTTCACACCTGAATTTCTCTCCTATTTTAGTTAATCATTGTTCTACTACTAACTTACACTAGTTAGAGAATCACAAGGTGGCCACTCAACTTCCACATTGTATTATTTCTCGAGGTTTTCCAAGTTTCAATCTAGCAGAGATAGATTCATATGTGGGACTGCTATTTGAGCTGATTTATATCATCTGTATAAGCCTGAAAGGTCAAATCTAGACAACAGCTGTTCATGCGATTACAGTTAACTAGGTAACAGAATTTCTAACATATCCAATTTGTGTTGCCATTTTTTGAAAAAAAATCTCAGTACTTTTCATAGCAATTTTCAGACATAAGAGAGCAGCTTCAACATGGCATCTAATTACTGGGTATGGATCTATTGTAGGAGTTTACAAGAAGATAACAGGACCTTCGAGCTAGAATAAGTTTATTTCAGTAGTAGGAGGATTTGTTTGTTCGTTTGTTTTCATTATGATTAATAGTTCTTTGTTGGGTGTTAACCAAGTTTTCAACATGATTTTGTTTTACTCTTGTCCTAAGTTTTGCAATCACCAACACCACAACAGAGTTGCAAACCTTTCCCTGCTCGATTTGCATTAGAACTTTATGGTAACTTATTATTATCTCGAGGATATATTTTGCGTGTTGCTTCAAGCATCCATACTAAGTGATGTTCTTAACATTCTTAAGCTGCACCGCATACACAAGAGAATGTCTGACATACCAGGCGGCTCTGTAAAACAAGATAATTAACCACCAATGTTTCAATCCTCTTTTGGTTTCACGTTTCAATCCTCTTTTCTCCCCCCACACAATGTGCATACAAGTCAATTCGGATAGAAACTTCAAATTCATGTACAAGACTAAGATATTTCAAAGACCCTTCAATATATGAGAAGAATCCATTTTCACGAGCTTGACATGTTCCAACATCCAGCAGTTTATATATGACATACAGATGAAATCTAATAAATCAGAAAGTAACTGGGAACTTACGCAAACTTGACGCACATGCAGTAAGATAGTGGAGAATTAAAGAAACAACTTCAGGTATAACACTTTAAAGCAGTTTGAGTTCCACATGTTCGAGTTCATGCATAGGAAAAATCATGACCACACATGACAAGAAGTCCAGAAGGATTAGCATGAATCATATCCTTTTCATATTTCATAGGTGAATTTCTTTCTGCTTTTGTTAGCCATTGTTCTGCTACTAATTAACACTACCAAGAGGATCACATGGTGGCCTCTCAACTTCCCTTTCCAGTATTTCTCAAGGTTTCAAAGTCTCAATCTAGAAGAGGTAGATTCATATATAGAACTGCTATTTGAGCTGATTTATATCATCTGCGGAAGCCATGTTTTGAATTGCACTCTAGACCACTTGTTTCCTGAGATGACAGTTGACTAGGTAACAGAATTTCTAACCTATCCAATCGGTGTTGACGAGTTTTGAATTCCTCTAACTACTTCTAACAGCAATTTTCAGACATGAGAAACAAGACGTTAAATTGATAGGTAATAACGACTCAGTTTTGCCCTATGAATTCTGAGAAAACATTTATTGATATCTGATGGAGCTAATTTTTCACAGGAACCTTGAAAAAGTATTTTAAGAAAAAGGAACAATTCGGATCATTCTTGTGGACCCGAGGTGGGCCCCACAAAAACTGTCTGTGCAAGATGTGTGTAAAAGATATGTGCCCACAACTCTTTTGTAAATTGCATTTCCCAATTTGGTGATAGCAACTTACGGTCTTCTGAGCATGTCCACGAATTAATTATTTTTACTCAAAATATTCTGTAAGGATGGGACTCCAGAGAGATACGGATAAGAGAGTAGATAATGGCTGTGTAAACAACGGTTGGAATACAAGAATCCGTGACCGGCAATTCCATTAGGAGGGAGAGAAGGTAAGAGAAGAAGGTCGTAAGGCTATATCTGTCTTCTTTGCCAAAATGGCTGTTCAGAAAACCAATACCGTACTTAGACAATTAATCATAAAAGAGGGAAGTGGAGCATTTTGCCTTATACTGTCAATTGTTTTTGGCTTTCTCCCTCTTCCTTGATACAGAGTACATGCAAAGTGCAGATAAAACTACCCCTGCAGATCAACATCATATTTGTCGAACTAATTTACTTGATTAATAAAAGGACTAACAGGTCGTCCGCTATGCATGGTGTGAGAGAGATATTGTAGGTACATCTTCGCACCAGTCGTCTTTACAAACTTCAGTGTCAACGCAGGCTCCTATCAACTTATTATTTTGACTAGTGGCAGCAAATATAATATGAATAAAAGCTACAAGTTGGACTACAGGGCTTCAGGAACCAACCTCTATTCAAAGGACGGTTTTGTCACTTGTGTGTACCCAAGATTTCTAATCTTTGCTTTTATCTTTCTAAGCAGCAACCATCCCCTTTGTTCTGGCTGAAAGTGCCAAAAACTGTTTAATAAGTGAACTATATAACCTTATTCTCAAACTAAAGTCACTATCAACCGTTAAATTGTTTATCTTCGGAACAGCGACATATTGTACACTATTTCCAAATAGCTAAAGGTTAAAGTTTAGTTTCATCAGGGATTAGAGAATGCTTATGTCAGAGTTGGCAATATTCTTCTGATCATGTTACAGGGATTCAAAAGACTAGGAGAGACACATGGTGCACGTCTTTCTAGAAAGCAAATAGTAAAAATAGGGTTCAGCATTGAAAATCCTCCACAGAACAAGTGGCATTTCCCACACTAGAAAACACAAGAAGTATTTGGTCCACTGGAAAGCACAGAGGGGATTGTTTATACCTAGTAGGTCGCTGTTTTGGGAGAAGTTAATGTAATCATCCAGAAACAAACGGAGAAAAACCGGACGATGCTAGGATTATGGATGAGTTAATGCGGTAATACTGTCCGGGGCTTTAGAGAAGAAACTTTCATTTTTTATTCAAGTCTAGAACCTTTTATTCACCACTGATTTCCAATCTAAACACGGAAATGCATTCACCTAGCAAAAAAATTTGAACGGAAGCAGTAAAATTCATCACGTGAAACAACAGCTGCGCATACATACCCTCTCTTCCTATGGAAATGGAAAGCACATGAAATATGTTCTATCAATTTTGTATAACCATCTCATTGTCAAAGCATATTGACATAGAATGCTACAGTGAAGAAACTTACAAACTATCTACCAAACGAATCGTCTCTTTCACCAGAGATCTCCTATTGAAGATGAGTTTGAAGATTCAAAGAAAGGAACCCTTCTTCTCTTGTTCGAAAGTGTATTTCTCGATGAAATCTCCTCTGAAGCATAAAATTTATCGAGCACAGACCTCATGGTGTGGCGAATAGAACTCGCAAGAAGCCGGCATCCTTCAATATCTTCCATCTTCTTTTCTTTGCAACAACTTATAATAAAAACATAAATCATTCGGCCTCCAAAGGTAGCGATTTCAGCTCTCACCGTCTGCAGATGGAGGGCATCAAGAGCTTGCCTCAGATCAGACAAAATCTCATATTTATGATCACAACATAGAGATGCCCTTATTGCACAAGAGGCTCCATCTGATCCATCCTCCTGCTGTTCAACTTTTACTTCATCAATATCCGTTGGTACTAGCATACCATCAGTAGCTTCTGTCACATTTCTCCTCAATTCTTTTAGATGGTTGACAACTTCAGCAAGTAATGATGCTTTCTCCATCTGTAAATGCCAAAAGAAGCTTCATTGTCAACATGCTCGTAATGAAGAGGCACAGAGGAATGCTTGACAAAGAATTGTCCAGTAAAGAACGAGTTGCTATGTTTCTTCGTTCTCATCGACTGTCTATCTTTATAGCCATGTCACCAGGGTAATCCAAACAGTGCAATTTGGCTTATGTAAGATGAACATTCCAACTTTCAAAGACTTTGTTGCTTCCTTTCAAGACAATTAGAGCACTTCTCATAGAAGATACCTTATCGAAATTAATTTCTGGGCAGGTCAAGCAACTCGTGGAAACACTGCTAAGGAAAAATAGATAGTTGCATTGAAAGATTTATAACTTATACATATAGTGTGTTATCATCCCTTGTCTATCTACTCTATTCCCCACTGATAATGCTACCTACGAGTGTCACCAATAAACAGCTACAAGAATCCCTGATTCTATATAAGTTCGGTTCACAGTTACTTTACCTCAACAAAAGTGACAAATTATACTAACAATTTGTATGTTAATCCCTAAGTCATAAGGGCACACCGTCCAAATTGGAGGGGCTTGCAACCCCATTGTCATACTCATTTCATGACAGCTAGGAAACTGATTATGAGAAAACTTCGTCATCTTGAATCAGGGGTTAAGGACACAAAATTACGTATTTGTTCACTTGTTAACATGCCAAATGTGTTGGTACTTCTCTTCTCTCATTCTCAAGTGGTAAACTGATTATCACATCATTTTCGAGTAGACATTTCAGAATTACAAGTGATTCCCAGTTACGAACCAAATAATGAAGCCATCATCTTGCTTATTCTTAATTTTTATGGAGAGGTACTTGCAATTGCAATTGAACAAGTTTTTTAACGTTTGTTCACCTGCTTGACACTTCCTTGGATAATTTTCTTAACTAGGGATTAAATATGTTATCACAGCCATAGTTATATTCTTGGGTCCGTCCTCATTATAGATCTTGACATGATTTCTTTTTAATATTCCATTATCCCCAACCAACCCAATTGGGTTTACTGTACTCTATGACCTGATAAACTTCCAGTGGCCCCAGGACTCGAACCGGAGACCCTTCGAACACGAAAACGGGTCTACTCCTCAGGGTTTAGTCCTTGACAAGATTAATGTCACTCTCAACAAATAAAATTAGAAAGAACTAACTCAAATATAATCAATCAAAAAAAGCAAAGCTGACCTTATCTGTGCCAGGTATGAGGTTCCTAAGCGTGGTGAGATGGCCATTAATCCTCTCTCTCCGCCGCCTCTCTGCCTCGCTGTGGTTCCTCAAAGCCTCTAACGCTTTCTCAGCCTTGACCCCCTTGTGGCTTGGCCTCACCATGGCTTGCACTAGCTCTCCCCTCTCACCATCCAACACCAAGGAGGACGTAGAAGACGACGACCCGCGTCTTATTATCTCCTGAAACACAGGATTCCACGAAAACCCACTGGAGAATTCCATCTCTAAAAGAAAGGGTTTAACTCAAAACAGCTGTTTCAGACCCCCCCCCCCCCAAAAAAAAAAAGTAACCCAGGAAGTACTTTGGCTTTTCTTGAAATGGGTATGATTTCTATCACTCACATTGTGGGGGTGATTGTGTCGAATTCGGACAAGAAAATGCTAACAAGAACTGGCAAGAGAATGTCGGAAGACAAAAGTACTAGTATCACAGAGTGATGAATAGAGGAAAAGAAAGTGAGGACAGAGAAGCTCTCACAGCAGAGGCAGAGCAGTGTGTGAAGAACACAAGTCCCCACATAAAACCCTAATATATACTGGTAAGTTTATTCTGTCACTGGCCCTAAAAAAACGTGACAAAGTGTCAAAATGGAGATGCTTTTAATAAAATATAAAATGGGCTTACTTTAAGATCCCCCATACCAAAATTTCTATACCGACTCTGCACGTGTCAACATTTTACTCCACCTTTAACCCCATCAACTAACACCTCGTTTTTGCCCCTATTCAATTTTTGTTTACGTTCGTTAGTTTTGCGTCAAATTTTTATGAATTATTGATTCGTCTCGATAAGAAGAATCGGAAAAATAAATACTTATAGCTTTTGCACAAGTATTTTTGAAAATGTCCAAGAAAAACTCAAAAAATTGGGTTAGCGGAAACCGGGCCTAAGGGTGAGTTTGACATAACTTTTTAAAGGCTTTTTAATTAGTAGAGTCTGATCGGTTGTTAATTCTTATTCTTTACAAGATTTGAGTCTAATTTTTACATCATATTTTTCGTCTCGAAGAGCGTTGGAATCGAAGAAGTATAAAATTTACATTATGTACCATATCCGGATATTCTTGTTGTGTACCATGGCATCAACTAGTTAATTTACATTACCACATGAACCCCCCAAAATTCACGTGATTGGTGGGTGCTGTGCCATATGAAATTGTACCAAATGCATGTCGTATACAGATATAATTGTAGTAGCATGCTGTATACAGTTCACGTTTAGCGGAAACGCACCCTAAGATTGAAACTTATAAATTAACGTAAACAAGAGAGCAATTTTAGTTTTTTTGTCTCGCACTTTTATGTAACTTATACCGAGCTAACAACTTAAAACCAAAAAAAGAAAAATCATTGAAGATTAAAAGAGTAATCCAAAGCCAAGTATTGTGTCCCTTGAGCAAAATGAGAAAACAAAACTAAAAATAAGTTGCAAATTAATGTATACTACCTTGCTCGATTGTTGGTTAATTAAAATATTGACTAAGATTTTAAATTCTTACCTAGCCATTGGAACTCCCTTTTTAGCAAAAAAATATTATGTTAATTTTTTCTTTTAATCTTTGCATCACAAGGAAAAACTATACGTCTTTATCTATCTAATAAAACAGAAGGGTTGTCCTATGTGGCACCCTTTGTCCTAGGTGGCACTCACCATGCACATGCACACACGTTCACACACGCCGACGCACACGTTCACTGTTCACGCATCAAAAATGTTATTAAAAAATTAAATGCTCCATTTTTCAATCCGGTTGAACCGGTGCGTAGTGCCGTAGGCACGGGCAAGCACTAGTAGATTCATATGTTTGGTCCTGAAATTGTAAATGTGGTTTGAGAGAGACCAAATCCATGAAGAGAGTATGACATAGATTTCCGAAAAATAAATAAATTAGCAACCGTGTTGGCCTCACTATAGCAAAAATTGAGTTTGAGAAACTCAAACTCCTGTACAAGCCGAAGACAATCTTGGAGCAGTGTTCGCAATTGACCTGGACGGACCACCTTCCTGCACATAGTCGTGCGCCTTGGCCACGACCTTCTCGCAAGTAGAAAAGAAAAGGTACCAACGGGATTAAATATTTTTACGATAAAAAAAAATGAGTTTAAATTCTTTCCTGATTGGGCATATATATATTTAGAGGAAATTTTTATTTTTAAATTGGCGATTCCCATACATGGTCAACTTTTAGCATCTCCAATCCTTACCCTTTTTTCCACCCAAATTTGGATAGAAATTTGAGTCAACAGGTTGATTTGGGTAATACATCTCCAATGCTAAACCCATATTTGTACCCAAATCTATTCTTGAATGGCATACTTGTAATTAATGAGTGGCAAATTTGTAATTAATGAGAGTGAAAAATATGCTTTGAAAAATGGGTATGGGTTTGAATCTCTCCAAATTTGGGTGAGAATATGGGTTGATTTCAAAATGGGTAGGCATGGGTATAACATTGAAGATTGATTTTTAAGCTTTTTACTCAAATTTTGGGTATGGGTAATAAAATAAGTAAGAATTGGAGATGCTCTTAGGTCATTGGAGTCAGACCAATGTACTTATTGTCTATTGTTTTGCCAGTGATATTGCGATACAATTAAGAAGCGATAATGTAAATTTTTTTTTTTTTTTGTGCTATTGCCAAAATTCTTTCGTATAAAAGGTTTGCACCTGAGTACAAAACTCTCATGCACAAAATTTTGGTATCAATAAATTTTTTTTTGGCATTACCTGATAGGCTTCATGCCTTTCTTATCTTATTTGTTTGATAAGTCATGCCTTTCTCAAGGGCCTGTTCGTTTTGGGATTTGAATTTGAATTTGTAGGTAATGAGTGTAGAGATAAATAAAGTAACGATTGGAAATAAGGATAATGATTTGAGAGAGATAGAGATAAAGAGAGAAATGAGAGTAATGATTGAAGATACGAGTATAAGTGGAGAGAGAATCCAAAATCCAAATCCCACAACCGAGATCTTAGGGATTAGGTGGGCCCTTGCCCCTTGTGGTTGAGGCCAATCAGGGCATTACCAACCTCCTTTTGACAGTAGTATGGAGTATATTTTAACCCTTTCGATGATGATGGCTCATTTTCAAAACAAATTCCTGTTTATTTTGTCAGAGTTTAATGTTTCTTTCTTGTAATGGTTTTGGATGTTCTTGTTTGTCATCACCTGTCTGTGATGTGATTCTCCCATGATGTCCTCTTCTACTACTACTACTACGGCAGCCGCAGGGGAGGCACTTTTTGGGAGCGGCATCAATGCAGATTTCCATATTTTGTCTTTGCAGTTTTTTTTTTTCGGTAAAAGAAATTTTATTAATCTTTGAAAAGAGAACAAAGATTAAAGAAAATAAGAACAAACAAAAGCTAACCGAGACCCAAAAGAGACGTTGACAAGAAGCCAACAAAAGAAAAGAAACAACCCCGACACACCAACACCTATATAGTTCGTTGTATCATGTTGTATCCCTTGTAATTAAATTGTTACAGTATCTCCTATATATGCAATTCTTACTCTTCCACTAAAAAACACAAGAAGCCTTGGGTTTATAATAACTGGGTTCTGTTATGTGGCTGTTAACCTATCAATAAAAAGATTGAGAAATATTGCTGTTTTTTTTAGAAAGCACAAATATATTGCATTCAGAATAACAAAGCCACTGTCGACAAAATCAAGTGGGTTTTTTTGCTATGTGTCGATTTTATGACAATTTTTTAAAGGTAAATTTATTTCGTGCAAGCTAATTGTAGCTTCTTTTTTTTTTTTTTTTTTTCCTTCAAAATCTGCTTGTTATAAATGAGAAATTGTGTGTAAGCTGGTCCGAACAATTTAAGTTGTCGAATTAAATGAAAATGTACCGCAGATGAGTCCTACCAAACCAAACTAAATTGAGCCGTAAATACCCATCAACTAGGGTCATTTGCGTAAATTCATTGTACGTCTGCCTAGGGTTCTAGGGAGGACAACATGTTCTTTTAATATCCAGGAAATCTAGGTCTTTTAATTCCAGCTACAAAATATAGCTAATAATTTAGGAGTACTATGTTTCTACTATTTTACATCATTGTACGTCTGCGTAGTGTTCTAGGGAGGACCACTACATGTTCTTTTAATATCCAGGAAATCTAGGTCTTTTAATTCCAGCTACAAAATATAGCTAATATTTTACTATGTTTCTACTATTTTACATCAGTTTAAGTCCGGTGCTGTACGGACAACATTTCTCAACAAGTAGCAACTCTCAAATCTATTTAATTAATTATACACCTTTGATTGGTTATCGTCTTTGATCGACGCTCTTCCTTTTCCTTTTCATTAGGCCCCCGTTCAGTTGCACGGAAAGGATGAAAAATAATGAAAAATTAAATTTTCGTGTAATTTTTTGTTTATTCAGTTGTCGAAAAAGTTGTAGGACTCACAACTTCAACTTTTCCACTCAAAGACACTTTCCTGCAAAATAAGTCTTGCCTAAAGAAAGGAATTTCTATTTTCCTGCAAGATTTCTTTCAAAAGAATATACACAAGAAAATAAATTTTATTTTTCTTTACTTTACCTCACTTCACTTTTTCAGGGAACCAATTTCTCGCCCAACATTCCTGACAAACTAAACAGAGCCTAGGGGTTGGGTGTAGACTCCGTGTGTGCAATTGTAAAAATGTGGGGAGTGAGAGTGGATGGTTGAGTTTGAGTGATTTTACTATTTTGCCCTAACGTTTACTTCATGATATAGTAAAAGCAGTTGTAAAACTAGGTTTTTTATTAGAACAATACTGAAAATCACTTTTGTAATGCGACTTCAAAAAAATCTTCACATCAACCCATTGGTATTCTTCCTTTCCATATTAGAATAGATTTCATCCTTTGAGTGATTATCGATTCTAGAGCAATTTTGTGTGTGTGTGTGTGAATTTAGTATTTTCTCCACACCATTCTACCAATGCTCTTATAAGATTATCAAAATGTTACGAACACATATTAGAGCGTACAGATCTGGACACAGATGTTTCTGGAAATGTTTGATATATATGTGGGTCTCATATTTTCTGCAAAAACTCTAGTGCATCGGACAATTTTAGATACATCGATCTGTGTTCTAATTTGTGCCTATTTTTATCTATATAAATGTCTGGTTACTTAAAAATCAACTTGGACAACTATTAGCCATTACAGTTTTTCGTTTTCTTCTTTATTGCAATTGAGATCTCAGAGAGATCTCATTGCAATTATGTTATTGTTGTAGTTGCAATTCTCTATGTCGTTTGGTTGTGCTTGTTAAGTAGGCGTGCATTTTATGACGCAGTTTTGGATAGCCTGGCGCCGTCCATTTTTGTGGGTTGGCACGTTAAACTTTCTCTACTCCATCTTATCTATCTTTATCTATGATATGATAATAATGGGGAATCCGGGATGCTACTCCCCATGCATCAGGGGACGGCAGGCCATGCTGGTGGCCCTCAATGGCGGATGTAAAATTTGTGTTTAGTGTGGGAGTTTGAATAACGTGTATTTTTACATTCATAATTAAAAAAGTTTATTTTATAAGTATGTATTACTATTTGCAAGGTCTGAATAAGAGACCAAATCGTGTGTATGTGTGTAGCCATGGTCTTAATTTTATACATGCAACCTGAAAAATAATTGATAACTACAAATTTTAAGAATTTCATTTTCACTCAAAGGAGTTATAGGGGCCAATTTCATAGATTTTTTTTTTTTGTTAATTAACCTGAAAACTAGTATATTACGCGAGAATATTTGGAATTGTATGGGGCTCGGGTCCCCCTTGCATCCCTTGGGACCGCCCCTGCCAGCCCGACCCTCGAAACTGCGCAGATAACCCGTCTCTCATTTTGCATGCTTGGTCCCAATTTGGCAAGCCATTAAATGGGCGCAAGAGATTATTGGTTTATTGATTTTTGTGGGGTCCATTTTGGGCTAAAAAAGCTCTTACTGTTGTCATATTGAGCTAATTTTTTGTAAAAACTATTAAAAAAAACATTTGAAGATAAATAATAAGCTTTTTGAATAATTTTTTTATGAGATCCGAAATAGGCCCCATAAGAACCAATAAATCATTAATCTCTTGCACCCATTTCATGGGTTGCCCAACGGGAACCAAACAAGCTAAATGAGGGACATGTTATTTACGCCGAAAGGCCCAAAACGGCGCCGTTTCATCCTGCCCTCCCTAATAATGGAAATGGAAGTTACCATGAAAAGATATTTATAGTCGGTTCGGTTTGATCTTGTTTGGTTCGGTTGTATGTTGGTTAGGCTCGGTTCGGTCCAATTTCTGTTCGGTTTACAATTCCAGAAAACTGAGACCAAACCAAAATTGAAAAAATCCTGCCGCCACTCCAACCGAAAACTAAACCGATCGGTCGATTTTTTCGAGTTTTTTTTTTCTTCCAATCTGTCGGTTTTTGTAACACCCCTAAATGTAACGTATTTTTATGGTGTCCTAGGATACCCTAGGTTAACTTGTATTATACATTATCTCTGCATGTATGTTGACGTGCAGATTAATACATATACAATAGCTAAGTATACGTGTATTCATGCACCTACTATTAGGGATATGACGACAAGTTGAAGAAGAAGAATAGATATCAGTGACTAAGAGCATCTCCAATCCAATACTCTATTTGAGAGTATCAAAATACTCTGTTTTATTCATAAAGTGATTTTAGAGGAAATCACTATTCCTATTTACTCCAACCACAAACTCTCTATTTTTCCTTCTAAAATAGAGGAGGCTTGAGAGGATGGGTTGGAGGAGTTCCATACTCTCAAATGGAGGAATAGAGCATATGGGTGGGAGATGCTCTAAGGATACAAATGCCATTTTAAAAGGTGAATAGTATTATAGAGGAGATCCTCCATATTTTCTCCCATCCTCTAAATATGGAGGATCAAAATCCCATCCTCTCAAATAGAGGAGGCTTGAGAGGATGGGTTGGAGGAATTTTATACTCTCAAATGGAGAAATAGAGCATGGGTTGGAGATGCTCTAATCACAGAAAGATGACAGCATTAACACCCAGATTAACCTAAAAAACAACTATTTTTTGGATGACAAAAGCATCAACTAATTTTATTAATTAGACAGATTTCAACTCAATTAAACCAGCCGCCCCAAGTAATCAAGACAGTTGTTGCAGAGGAGATAACATTTATTTATTTATTTTTTAGGTACGTACGTAGAGGAGATAACATTTACTTGAACCAATTACACAAAAAAGTACTGATTAAACAAGAAAGAAAATGTAATCCTAACAGAGAATTATTTGATATCATTTGGGTAATGAAATGGATGATAACGTAATTAATACTAGCACTAGAATCTCCACCTAGGCAGTAGTTTAGGTTTTTTAGGTCGGATTTGCAATTTTTACGTAGTATCGGGTACGACCCGTTTCATTCGACGATTTTTCAAAAAATTTAGGATCCACATTCCACGACGAGAGATACAAATTACATACGACACAATACGAAAAAATAAACTCTGCCCGACAGGCCCCAAGAAACAGCTACACGTGAGGGATAGAAAAGGTAATATTAATACTAACACTAGAATCTCCACCTAGGTAGTAGTTTAGGTTTTTAGGTCGGATCTGCAATTTTTACATAGTATCAAGCACGACCCATTTCATTCGACGATTTTTAGGACAATTTAATTAGGATCCACGTACGTTCCACGACGAGAGACACGACAAAAAATACATACGACAATACTAAAGAACGAACTCCACACGACAAGCCTCAAGAAACAGCTACGTAAACGTGAGGAATAGATAAGATAATATTAGTCGTCGGGTCGTGTGTGAAATGTTAAATTTGTCTGATCAGCTTATACATACAACTCAAGCAAATACATACGACATGGATTTGTTGTGTTTACCAGTATTGAGCATTAATAATTAACAGAAGTACCTGCATGTGATTGATTTGAAGTATTTAGGTGGAAGACTAGTGACTAACCCAACCTGCCCAATACGGCAGGACTGCTTACACTTGGAGTCGAGTCAGCCTTTAAGCTGACTAAGCTTCCTGAAACCCACCACTCCAATATAAAAACTTATCCCAACTTGGGGTTCATTGATTTGAATCAATGAAAGTTTCACAATAAATTCTAGGGAGAGAATAAGATTTATTCATTCGACACGACATGACGCGCGACAGACGTTGCGGTTGGAGATAGAAAAGCCCATCTAATTCGTGGACGGTTTAGATTAAAAAAAATGGACGACCAGAGCACCATGTCAAACTTGTCAATTATAGTTATTTTATTTTTATTTTTAAATACGAATTTGTATCTGAATACACATTTGTATATAATATACCCACCGAACAAAATAAAATTGATCGTTCTTTTAATATTTTTTAATTTTGTTGTGTACCATTTAGTTTGTACGTATGTATGTTTTACTCTCTCTATCATATGATCATTTTGTTGTGTACCATTTAGTATGTACGTATGTATGTTTTACTCTCTCTATCATATGATCAAAAGAGATTATTTAGGGTGAAAAGGAAAATATAAGGGTGGTGATTTTCACACTCATTTTTTTATAAATGCATTCTATTTTTTGTTCTTCAATAAAAATTTTATGTGTAATTTTTTTCACTAAAATACAAAAAATTGCATTTATCAAAAAAGGGGTGCGAAAATTATTTCCCAAATATTAACTTGACTTTTACCCAAATATCCGGACTGGTGAATTTCTGTCAAACCCGGGCATGAAGCCTTTTACTGTGGGTCAACTCATTAGGCTTAATGATTATTTGAGGCTTTTGAGCATTTAGGGCCAGTTCTTAGGGGTTAAATGGTCAATCCGAGCCCAATCCATTGTCTACGGCGAAGACAAATACTCGGCCCGTATAAATCCACGCCTATATATTTGGGAAAAACTCTCAGTGGGCTTAATTTTTATTCTGTCAAACTAATCAAATATCTCATAAGGGATTTTTACGTGTAGGTCTAGAAACAAACAGAAATGTACCGTTATGTATTTTTGGAATATTTTTTCAAAATTGTCCCTATAAAAGTGTCTAAACCACTAAAACGTGCCTAAACCTAAGTATGTTAGGAAATAACCCCAAAAAAAAAAAATTTGACTTTTTGAGCTTTTCTTTGGATATTTCGCAAAATACTTGTGTAAAAGTCATAATTTTTTACTTTTATGATTTCTCTCATCGAGACGAACCCATATCACATAAAAATTTGGCATAAAACTAACAAATATAAAAAAAATTGAATAAGGACAAAATCAAAAAATTATGTTGCATAAATCAATCACTAGTGTAAACACCCCCGAAGTTGCAAAATATTTCATAAATTTGGCGCACAAAACAACTCACAAAATACTAATTGTGAGATTTTGTTAAGGTTCAAGACCTAAATGATCCATAAATCAATTAGTAATCTACCACCACTAAAACAACTCCCTAACATTGACGAAAACACCCATAAAACACGTAAAAGCAGTGACAAAATAGACTGATAATGAGAAAAGAAATTAAGAGAACACACTGTCAAACCAGAAAGAAATTAACTTACCAGAAAGAATTAGCATACAAAATTATATATGTGCATATAACATATACATACGTATTTTTTGATATTAAACAAATTGGTTATATGTTCTAATCGTAATTCTTAATTAGAGAACCAATAACCACACTAAATTTAGGCTCAGTTTGTTTGGGCGTAAAATGTTTTACCTATTTTCCGGTGTTTGGTTGTGTAAAAAATAAGGAAAAAATTTTACATGTAAAATATTTTTCATTAATTGTATGAAAATGATTTACCCTTAAATCTTCTGTAACTTATTTTCCGAAATGAACCCGCTGCTTTCTACTGCAATTCGTACTGTTCAGTTTTCTCGATCGTCAGTCCTGACCTACGTTCAATTCCAATATTCTCATATCTCTCCGCCGTTGAAGCCCCCCTCTCTCTATCTACACTATTTTGTCGATTTCTAAAAATATTTTCAAGTGCCAAACAAACACCGAAAAATAAAAGTTTGAAATTTGTTTTCTGAAAAAATATTTTACATGTAAAACAATTTACATCGAAACAAACGGAACCTTAGTAATGTTTACATAACTTAAAAAAACCATGGAACTGTAGAAGAACACCAAATAAGATGGTTTGGGACAAATTGAATCGATCATGCGTTGGTGATTGTTCGTATGTTTTTTATTGTCGCCTTTCCAGTAGTTTTTTTAAGGAAGAAAAGAGGATTTAAGGATTTAAAAAAACCTCTTCCTGAGGAGGTTTTCAGCGGTGTTTTTTTGTTGTTGAAACAAACAGCTTAATTTATATTAATACAAAAGAGTAACAAGATTTTCGGCGGTGTTTGGGTATAGGGTAGCATGCATTAAATAATTTGTGAAGGGATTTGATGTCCCTCCTAATTCTCAATAAGTTCTCGGCGCCGGCTTGGAGATATACCAATTCGCATTTATGCATTAAATAACTCGAGTGGAATATTGCACGGAAATAACAAATACAATTGGAAAAAAACAAAGGGACCCACAAAAAAACAAGTTCCAAAATACTAGCTAGTATGTCATAGGTGAACCTGGGATGGTGTTGTGTGGCACCGTGCTGTACTCATCCGGATCGTCCGTTTGACAATCCAATGGTTCAAATCTCATTTTATAGATAGGGCTGGAAACAAGCCGAGCCGAGCTTTATCGAGCTCGAGCTCAGCTCGTTTACTAAATGAGCCAAAAACTTGAGCTGGACCTCGGCTCGATCGAGCCTTAACGAGCCGAACCCTTAATGAGTCGAGCATAGTCATTTACTACAAGAGCCTCTTTAATCGAGCCAAACCTCTCTTAACAAGCTGAGCTTTTTTCAAATGAGTCAATCTCCACTCAGCTCATTTAGTAAACGAGCCGAGCCTAAGACTTAACCGAAAAATGAACAAAAGATATGTGTAACTAACCGAAGGGATTGGTCTAAGGGTCAAGGGCTGATGAGACTTAGGAGTTTGCTCCCTCATGTGGTCTCATGTTCGAAGCTTTTTAGGTGCTATCAAGTCCTTTGATGGTGCATACAGAGCATTTGCTCCGGCTACAAGTGATTAGGCCCCCGCTAGTGGACGATAGGTTTATGGTCCATCAAGATTAATAGAGGTGCACATAATTAAGTTACCTGAACACCTGGTTATAAAAAAAGAGAAACTAATAAAAAATGCACAACTATTTTTGATTTTACCATACGCTTTTATTTGTAACTAAACTAAAAAATGCATAACTGATACGGAGTACTTGAAAAAAGGAAAACAAATAAACCAACCAATCTGAATACCATACACAAAAACACATGCGTACCAGGCACTGAAAATATGTGTACATCTTCCAAATCTATATATTTCATTTACTTAATTCCAAGGTACATCGATCGTTTGCATAACTAACCAAAAAGATGCGAAACATACACAAATATACGCATAACATACACTAACAAATGCGCGCATAACATACACTATTTACACCATCTTAATATACTATTTGTCAAGATTTCTTAATAAAACTTATTTCGCTGATAAAAAAGGGTAATATTTCTATCCTGTCTTTCTTAAATTGATTAATAGATGATCGTAGAGTAATCGATGATAATAAACGGAGTCCAAAAGTACGTTTCATTGAAAAAAAGAAGAAGTTAATTCTAAGTTGGAGTTTTCTGATAATTATACGCTTTTAGTATTTTATTATACACAATCATGTACATGAATGACATTATACTTTAGTAAATGCAAAATATACATAGCTTTGGAAAGTAGCATTCATTCTAGGGGTGGCTTCTGTTTTTGGCTTGTGCTTGGTTGTTGCTTTAGGCCTGTTTTGCTCTTCTGGTTATTTTGATATATATATATTGAGGATGAATATAACAACATGATCTGAAAGCATGTACCCAAAAGAAAGGGTCTTAATCCAAAACACGATTACAATATATCAAAATTATAGCCGTGTCAGTGTAAACGCCAGTACATACGAAAATGAGAAGCAAATGTGAACGGGCATTTTCTAATGGCAGTCAAATGAGTAGTTAATCAAAATGTCTTTATCGGAGCATTTTATCAGGCACCAAGCAAATAAGTGATTCCAGCAATTACGCAGTTGGACTCTATATAAAGCCGACCATTACCTGGTGCCTCGATCAAACCTCATTACAACATATAACAATGGCTTCCACAATCAAGGACCAATGCATCTGCTTGGTTTTCCTGTTTGTTTTGGGAGCTTTTACTTCTCAAGCCATGTCTCGCTCTCTCCAAGACGCATCCATTTCTGAGAAGCACAACCAATGGATGGCTTGGTATGGACGTGTATACAAGGATTTTGAAGATGAGGGGCAACGAGTGAAGATATTTAAGGACAATGTGGAGTATATTGAATCTTCCAACAGAGACACGAAGAAGCGTTACAAGCTTGCGGTTAATCAATTTGCCAATCTTACGAATGAAGAGTTCAACACTACAACAAAAATGACTTTTCTCGGCATTTCCTTTCCCGCGTTTGACAAAAACCCCGGTAAAAGTAAAATTTTATAGTCCCGGGGCGCGGAGTGAAAAGTTAAAACTTTCCCCGGCCTCCCTCCTATCCAAAGCCCAGAGATCGAAAAAGTCCTGTTCTCATGGAAACACGCACCTGCTCTGGCCGTTCTCTCTCTCTCTCTCTCTCTCTCGTTCTCGCCCTTGCCTCTCCTGGACAGATCTCAAACCAGTGTAAGCTCTCTCTCTCTCTCTCGTTCACTCTCTCTCTCATCTCGTTCATAGCAAACCCTAAAAGTCCTGATTCTATTCTTGCTTCAGAAACCACTACAAGAAAAACGGGGTCTCACGACATTTGAAAACCGGTACTTTGTGGAACGGCGTCACTGGGGCAAGAACATCGGCGCTTCCTACAACGCCGAGTAAGTTTTCTACTCAAAATCGGATCTATCTGAATCTCTTGTTTGAGCTCCCGATCTATCTGAATCTCTTGTAATCTTTATTCGTTTTGTCAATACTGTTTTAAGCCCTAATTTCTAGAGTCTATGGCGTTCAAATCTTTTGATTTCTTTTTTCAGCCCTAATTTCGAGAGTCTCTCTCTGTGTGTTTGATTTTGTCGATTCTAGAGTATATGGCGTTCAAATCTTTTGATTTCTCTTTTAAGCCCTAATTTCGAGAGTCTATGGCGTTCATATCTTCTGATTTCTCTTTTCAGCCCTAATTTCGCGACTCGAGAGTCTCTCTCTGTGTTTGATTTTGTCGAATCCTCTTTTATGCCCTAATTTCGAGAGTCTATCTCTCTTTGTGCGTATACATAGACATATAGATATTATGCATTTGTATGTGTGTAATTAATTCTTTGCTCTTTCAAGTCTGCAGTTTAAGCTCACTTGGATCGATCGCTCTGTACTCTCAATTGCATCTTGTGTCCATGTGAATTATGATCTCGGTATTTAATTCTCTTACTCAGTTGTATACGCTTTGAGTTTTTCGATTTGGTATACAGTTTGTGTGTGTATTGCCCATAGCTAACCCTTAAATTGGGCCCCAAAAGAATTGGGACTCCAATGACATTTGCATAGAATACACATCTGAAAGACAAAATTAAGCTGTTTACCAAAAAAAAAAAAAAAAGAAAAAAAAAAAAAAAAAGAAAAAAAAAAAAAAAAAAAAAGACAAAATTAAGCTGCTGAAGACAAAATAGGCAGCACATTGGGAAAAAAAACTTGCTGGGATTTTTTTGAAAAAGGTTAAAGTTGGAGGCATAATCACTCACTAAATTTCCGTTCTTCCTAGGAAAAAAATACCACAAACAAAAGAAAAGGAGAAAGAGAAAGGGGGCTTGGGAAGATGTGGATACAAAAGTAACTGAAGGGTTTGTGTTTTCATAATTCTGATGTACTAATACTACAAATATCTTGAATCTTATTGGGAATCGTTGTGTGCCTAAGGATTGTTGATTTTGACATGTTATTGTAATGACTAATGAATGCAATTAAGCTCTATAATGGGGGTTAATCTATCCGATTCCTTTTCGTATTGGATCTCAGTTTTTTCTTGTGTATTGAAATATATGAAGGTGCCTTCAGTTCCTTACTTTTGCCCAATTGGTTGTTAATGCAGTGAAGTGCTTCCCCAAAGATGACCCATCTAAGCCCTGCAGGTTGACTGCATTCATGGGATACAAGGCTGGGATGACACATATTGTTAGAGAAGTTGAAAAGCCTGGATCAAGTGAGTTTATTGTGGACATCCTCTTGGGACCAAAATGTCAAAATCACCAAAATCAATGATGAAGGAGTCAAGAGAGCAGCTATGTTCAGAAATGGAGAGGAAGGGACAGATTGCAGACGAGTTCAGTATGTTTTGTGAATCATTGTTCGTAATAATAGAACTGCAGTTTATTCCTCCCTTAAATAGTTAAATCCTTTTGATCCTTCCTTTTCTTAGCCGAGTTCTGAGAACAATGAGCCTGATGAAGCCATATTTTTTGTATTTTGACTGTATGATTGGCTATGAAATTTCAAGTTTAATGCAGTGCTTTGTGGCTCTTAAACAAATTTTTAGTTTCTTTGTTCTCCAGGGAAAGAGATTAGTCTTTGTTACCAATAACTCTACAAAGTGCAGGAAACAATATGGGAAAAAGTTTGAAACACTTTGTCTTAATGTCAACGAGGTTAGTTCATGGCCCTTGCCTTCTAAATTCTCAGATAGTATATGTTATCCTTCATAATCAAAAGATAACCCATGTATCAGGAAGAAATTTTTGCGTCGTCCTTTGCCGCTGCAGCATATTTGAAGTCCATTAATTTCCCGAAAGATAAGAAGGTATGCTCAACAAGAACTTATAACTCCTAAGTTAGTGATGAATTGAAAGTTGAAATTTTTTTGGAGTAAGTAGCAATTTTTTTTTGGTCTTTCTACCATGGTGCAAGCATTCAGTGAAATGAACTCATGATTGTTATAATTGTTAAATCAAATCTGGGAGTGAACATGAAGATGGTGAAGTGAGGTTGACACATATTGTTGTTCAGAGAAAAAGGTTGACACGCCTTGCGTGAGTGAGATTGTGATGGAGCAGAACCGTAGTGATGTTGTTGACATCTAAGAAGCACTAACTTGGACTCAAGAAATGGGTACTAGCCATGACACAAACAAGTTGGCACGATAATGTCAGGAAAAGCCTAGAAACCATGATGCGTGGACACAGTAAATAATGTATATTACAAGCTTTCATTGGACTGATAACCGATTGATCTTTGGCATTTAAAATAACTTAAAAATTATCGTACCACAATGGCAAGGAATCATTTTTACATTCTACCTACTCAGAAAGAGGATTAAGTAATGATAAATTATCGTACCACAATGTCCAATATCTCCTTTTCAAACTTAGTTTATCAGCTACTTAGTATCTATCATATTTGGAATGAGAGGAATTGTAGAATTTTCCAGCAGAAGGGACAAGATATCCCAACTGTTGAAAAGCTAATTATGGAAGAAGTGAGGTCTAGTGCGGTTTCATGGAGAAGGATCCCCAAGACACCTGGAAACATCAGAATTTGTGTGGAATGGGGCATTCCAAAGATGGGACATTCCAAGACATCTGGAAACATCAGAAGGATCCCCATGTTATGTTTCATCAAGTGAATTACCAGTTCTGTCATTGCTCGGAATATCAACACAAAATGTTCAGAAGCAACACAAAAAGGTTAATAATCCAAAAAAGAACTATAGAGTGGTGCAACCTACTTTCTGGTGGAGAAGCAGGCCTTGATTGTCACTTGAATTAATGGTCTGTTTGTTTTAAGCTAGCTATTTTTTGTGTTTTGATGAAATGCAAGTTCAGACAGGTTTAATAATGTGCGTAGTGAACGATTTGGGATTAGTATTAAGACAAGTAGATTACTTTAGCATGCAGTTTTTCACTCCTTTTTCTCTTTTCTTGATGAATGTATACATACATTTTGATCTCCATAAAAGAAACCTTATTAGTATTTCTTACTCCAAAGCATGACTTATGTCCTCTTGAAACCGCTGAACCGTGTATCCCCTGCATCATCGGATAATATATCATACACTCGTTGGTTCAGTATGATAAGGAATCAATCGGTGCCTAGTTTGAGGGATGTTTACATAAAAATATGATAGTTCCTTTTGTGTTTTTGTGTGTGTGTATGTGTGTGTGGGTTTCTTAGTTATGTTACCTGTTACATGACCTATGTAATTTCAAGTGATTTTACTTTCCGTGCTAGGAATGTGTTGTAGTGACCGACTTCCATAGATAATTGATCATGCTTTATGTTACTTGATTTTTTGTGGCTCTTAGAACTCACTGTGTCGTTGAGTGCTTATGATTGATTTCATATATGAAAAAGCATGACTTACGTCCTCTTAATTTTGAAGTTACACACTACCAAGCTAATGTTCTGAATCTCTAATTTTTTTGTTGTTTGATTTTAGGTTTATCGAAGTTAAAGACGGTGTAGAATCAAGTGGCTACTTGACGTAATGCGATGTTTGTCTACTATGGTGGTACCAAGACCTAATGTTATGTTCATCTATTATGGTGGATTTTTTGTATTTTGGAAAATATTTGGTTGAATGTAGTAGAGATATTGAAAGACAACAATGGTTATGGCAGGATTTATTTTGACATTAGTTGTGTTATGAGACATTTTATACTTTGAGCCCTTATATGTTAGATGTGTTTGAGAAGTTGTATGCTGTAAACTAGTTAATTGGATGCGAAAAATGGTGCAATAGGGCAAAATTTTCTAAATTAATCCAATGATATATAATACCAGCGTTTGTGCATGTTATTTCAGGCGTTTATTAATTGGCGAAAAGTTCCCAGCGTTTAAAAAAACCCCGGTAAAAGACAAGCTTTCCCGGAAAAAACTCCAAACTTTTCCCGGCGTTTTAACAAACCCCAGTAAAAGTCACTAGCTCCGGTCACCGGAAAACTTTTCCCGGCGTTTATGAAACGCCGGGAAAAACGCCGGGTTCGTTCCCGGCGTTTATCAAACGCCGTATAGTATTCCCGAGCCCGGCAGTCGCGGCGTTTACCGAAAACGCCGGGAAAAACGCCGGGAAGGCCTTTACCGGCGTTTATTTCACTTTTACCGGCGTTTTATAAACGCCGGGAAATCCATTTTTTCTTGTAGTGCAAGCTACGCAACAGATTCAAGAGCCATATTTCCTCACCTGCGAGATCTTCCTTTAAATATGAAAATTTCGCTGATGTGCCACCTACGATGGACTGGAGGATGGAAGGGGCTGTAACACCTGTAAAAGACCAAGGCCAATGTGGTAAGTAACTTTTTTCATCACAAAACCAAAAAGAAAAATGGAATCAAGGTATTTTCCATTTTCTAACACTTCACATGTTACCAACATATAGGATGTTGCTGGGCATTTTCTGCTGTGGCATCCATGGAAGGAATAGTTGAGCTAACAACCGGCACATTAACCTCTTTATCTGAGCAAGAGCTAGTCGACTGTGACACCAGTGGTGAAGATCAAGGCTGCAATGGTGGTCTCATGGACAGTGCCTTCCAATTTATTATACAGAATCAAGGCCTCACCACCGAAGCAAACTACCCTTACCAGGGAACTCAAGGCACTTGCAATGCAACTGCAGCCACGATAACTGGCTATGAAGACGTGCCTAGCTACCAATAATGAAACTGCATTGGCAGTTGCAAACCAACCCGTCTCTGTGGCTATTGACGCAGGAGGATCCGACTTCCAGTTCTACTCAAGCGGTGTGTTTACAGGAGCATGTGGCACTAACCTTGATCATGGCGTAGCAGCTGTGGGATATGGAATTGACATTAACGATGGGATCAAGTACTGGCTGGTAAAGAACTCATGGGGCACAGGATGGGGAGAAGAAGGTTACATACGCATGCAAAGATATATTGCTGCAAAGGAAGGCCTTTGTGGAATTGCAATGCAACCTTCATATCCTACAGCATAAAGTTGAATATTATAAGATGCGACAACTTATGTCAAATAATAAACTTGTTGTTGCTATGTCTACCCTACATCTCTTTTTGCTTGTTATTGATGGAAAGAACTTGTACATTAGCACATCATGGTGCATTTAATCATCATCTTGATGTATATTGATCTATAGTATATACTAAATTTGATTCTCGTAGTGCACTTGCAACGTATAACTCCTTTTGGGTTTTGGCTTTTTGGTCATGTGTATTTCCAAGAAAACTCTCTCCCTGTTCATAGCATAAGATAAACTGTATATTCGTTCATCCTCGTCGTTAAACTCAATCCAAGATTCATCTTCTGGTGAGGCTTGAGAGGAGACTCCATATATATGGTTTCAATAGGCGAGCACTGATATAACCTTAACGAACTTTTATTCTTGCAAACTAAGAACAACATTAGATTTATAAACGAAAATAGAAGGGTTATCAAGCTAGCAAAGTAAAATTTAACAAGATATAGAGATTTTTTTCCCAAATATTACTGGATCAATGATTTTATAAAATCAACAACATTTGTACATGGTCAATTTTGGGCACTATTTGTTCATGATTAAAATTAAAGACGCCCACTGATTCATTATAGAAAAAGGCGTCAAATGACTTATTGCCAAATTTGTCATGAATAATCTACAAAATGGTCTATTTAAATTCTGATTTTTTTTTTGGCAATGTACAAAAATTGTCATGTCCATTAATTCTTTATAAAACTTGGAAAGGTGAATGCACGCGTGCATAGATTGTTAAACAAGGTCTTTAGTAAGATTATTGATGTTAAGTTGGGTATGAGATAGATTAACAATGTGCAAACCAGAAAGATGGTTGTAAATTGGCCAATTGACGATGTTTGAGTTAAAATTGGTTTGATCGGGTTGGGTGACTAGAGAGAGAGAGAGATGTATTTACCTATACATAATGTACGGGTAAAATAATCAGAGAATGAAAGCTCGAAACATCCATAAATCTAGGAACTTAATTTAAACTAATCTTAAAAGAAGTATAACATTGAGTACTTTTGTAATACTAATAGAAACAGTACCCATGAATCCATGATGATTAACCATATCAAACTAAAGAATAAAAACATATATATAGGATGCTAGGACATAACAACAATTACTAAATGATTATTCAAGAATCTATATTATAAAACAGGACGGGTATCTTACAGAATATTCTTTCTCAACGGTTCAGATTATTCTCCGACACAAAATTTATCTACCCATACAAACAAATCCAACGGTCCAGATTTATCTTCATCCTTCCTTCTACAACATGGCATTTTGGTAAATATTGAAAACTTCAAGACCACAAAAGGAGCTCATTTGAATTGAAATATCCTAATCAATCATGGTAATCTAATATTACCGAATTAAAACAAATTGGAACAAGATCCATAATAGTTGTCTATAATTACACCAAATCAGGAATGAATCCATCTGATTGTGCTAGGTAATTACACCAAATCGGGAACAGGTTCCCAAATATAAGTTTACAAAAACCCACTTCCCAAACGATTTTCCCGAGCAAATTCCTTTTTAATTCATTAATTTTGATGTCAATCTATGCAAGCTCACGAATTAAAGTCGGCACTATTATTTTGGCAATTGTAGAATAGAAACTTGGAATGATTTGGAATCTATGCTATTAAGGTAACCCTAAATAATTCCCTTACATATGACTTCCCTCACATGTTCAAAAACCCTATAAAATTCGTATTGAGCCTTAAAAAGTTCACTCCCTTTCATTGTTTCGGAGACGTTGCTCAAAGGTTATTTCTATTCTTCACTTATTTTTATTATTTATGTTTCTTAATTGCTTAATTAGTTCATGCCTTTTTATTTTAACGTCACTATTTGATTGGGGATTCCTACGCATTCAAATAAAGTCGGCACTATTATTTGCTTAATTAGTTTTTTAATTGGTATTGCTTGATCATTGTAGTTCAAATAAGAAAACATGCATATTGGAAGCTCAATGTTATTCGGTGTTACATGACAGATTGGAAAAGAAAGTTGTTTGAACGTCACAACACTAATGAGATGTCAAAAAATCACACGCATTGTGTATAAATCATACTCTATGATCATGCCTCTTACACGTTAAGGAGTTAAGTTGTGGAAATCACTTTCACCGATCCATAGGTATTCACGTTATTCCTTTTTTGCTTTTCCATCTTTAAAATTACTTATGAGGTTTTAATTCATACTTATTTAATAAAACAATATAAATAAATCGACGAGTCCATATGTTTATTTTTATTTTTGTGGGCTCCCGCGCCCGAAGGTGCGATTTTAGACAGAGTCGCCACCCGGATTTTTGAGATGGATGATCCGAGGAACCGAGGGGTTTGGTTTTGAAAAGAAAAAGGCCTTTTGATCTAGCGAAACTGTTTGAGATTTTGGATTCGGGAGCCAGGTTACGAACGGGGAAGGTTTTGTTGAAAAGCACCCCGCTCGCCCGGTGAAAACCGGTCTCTACTAAGCGTTTTAAATGGGGGGATTAATACAACTCGGAAAACCTCAAAAACACGTAAAGGGAAAGGGGAACGAGATAAATCATAACACGTTGCCGTGCTAGTGGTGCTTGCTGTACAGAGATGATAAAGATGGCATGATGATAATATAAACAGGAAAAAAAATAGAAATGAACTGTCTGAATCACTGCCCTCCGTCAGACGGCATATCGGCCTGTAGCGCGCGGCTTACTGATATGCCGTGCGTGGTTCCGATCCCGATACCAAATTTTTATAGTTTTGTAAAGCTTCGCACGGTGTACCATTACATCGCACGGTTTTATTTTAAAGCTTTAGACGACTCACAGCTGTCAGATCATCTCAGATCTACACCATTCTTTCAAATCATGAAGGGAAAACCATTTTTGATACATTTGCTTATTTTGAAAAGATCTATGGAGTTTAAAATATGGCTTGTAGAAATGGCCTCGTTCTGAGACAGCTTTCGGTATACAGAAAAGACCCAACAACGGACGATCGCGATCCAGACAGTTTGATCAAGAAAACAGTATTCTTTTTGAAATGCCGTGCGTTTTGGTATACTACGCCGTGCGTTGCTCTAAAGAGCCGCACGGCTTAGCACACCTTCGTACAGGGCCCTGGTTTTGTTTTGAAAAAGAGATTTTGGGTCAGATCTCAACCAAAAGGGTCAAGCCTGAAAACAGAAAGGTCCCCTCAGGGCCAGGATGGAGCCTAGCCCAAGGAAACTTGGTTTTTACCTTGGATCCGGAGCTTGAATGAGCTTTGATGAAGGAGGACGGACGTCGGTAGGTGGGGAAAGAAAGTAGAAGTGTGGATGTGTGTAATAGATGGGTATATTGGGTGGTTGGGACCTCAAAGTTAGTAAGGGACTAACTTCAATGGTGAGGAGAAAAATGGAGTAAAAGGCCTAGAGAATGTCTTTTAAGAACAACATTCTCAAGGCTTGGAAATGGGAAAGTGGGTGTGAAAGCAAGAAGAGAGAGAAATGGTATAATGGTGATCAAGGGCCCTTTTTCCTTGAGTGGAGGGGTGTATTTATAGGCAAGAGTCTTGGATTTTGAATTTCAAAAGTTGGAGGCATTTTCTGGGCGGGCCAGAAGTGTGCTTTCGGCTGAGCCGTATTGCAGCTGTGGCTCAAATAGGCGTGACCGATAGCTTTCTGAGCCAGTCAGAACTTTATCCAAAATGCCGTGCGGTTAACCTCATGACTGCGTGCGGCGTATTAAATTTCGATACGCCGTGCGGTATAGAAGTGTTGCGCACGGTACTTTCGGTTCGATCCAGGGCTTTTTCTGGGCTTCTGAGTTTTTGGGCTTTTTCTGGGCTGATGGTTGATTTGGGCTGCGGATGCTGGAGGAATACTTCATTCAAGCTCACAAAGGCTTTGTTTCCTTTATTTCATCATCGGGGCGATCAAAGACCCTTCGAGGTCCGGATTGGGGTGTCTACAATTTTCCTATACAGAATTAGAGCTATGTGAGAATTCGAGGGACTGGCCAATCCTTTTAATTAATGGATGATGATGTATAAAATCCCCAATCCAGTGGTCACCTTATAGTATGTGATTTGTGTCCCAAATCAATTGTCTACCGGTTCATAATTTCTTTCGCTGACTATTTAGAAGAACTTACTAATAAACTCTTCAAAAAAAATCCCAAGTGACCAAGCAATTGATAAAACCTCAACCGTACGTCACAATAACCTAGCCTAATGATATTGACTTATGAATGGAGAATGACTTATGACTTTGTTTGATATGAATTTACAGTACCTGTAACTACAATAAATTTCGTCTGTGCATATCATGAGTTGTTGCCAGATTTCAGATTTTATTGAACTTTAATTGAGAGTTGCCGGGTTTGATTTTATTTCATCTCTAAACCAATGGTTTTCTTATCCCTGCATGAACGATGATTTTTACTTTGTTAATTTTTTTTTAATAATCACTACTATTTGATTGGGTGTTTAGATTTTCTGAAATTTTAATTTGGAATTGATTTTCGCAAAGTTGGAATCGTTGGATGAGGGTTGAGATATTGCATGTGTGCACATAATTGATTTACGTGTGTTGTTTACTCGAGCCGTGCCTTCAGGCACGGGCATGCACTAGTCTATATTATAAAACAGAGCGGTTTTTCACCAAAATGTCTACACATACAAACATAAATGCATCTATAGTTGTTCGATCGTACTTAGTGATAAGGTTATAGCCATTGGATCAAAGGAATAAAGGTTTCCTAATGTAAATAACTAGAAATTGCCCGTGCCTGAAGGCACGGCTTGAAATTGGTATTCAATTCACATCCAATTTTGAAGGCCATGGCCCTATTCGCAAAATTCTAACTACACAAAAAACAAAAAACAATAGCTCAGGTTTATCCATCGGTTAACTTGAATCAGCACATAAACAAACTAACAAACTAATAGTTGTAACGCCCGTACCTTAAGGCACTTATCGCCAGCCATTTAAATTTACAGCCAGTTCGACCACACTACAAACTATGGATCACAATTGGCAAAACCCAACTGTAATCACAAAATTCACTTAATGTGCTTAAAAAAAATCAAGCTTCAGAATGTAAGAATACAAAACCAGTAATTAAACTTAATGATAATATAGCAACATCTAGCTTTTATTCATCAAGTTTTCTAAAATCAAGAAGAAAAGACAAAACATAATCAGCCCTTCAATTGAATATAAAAATATAATTTCACTTCTACTGAATCATTGATAATAAAGTTACAGGTTTTCTAAGCTTCAAGCTCCAACCAACTCGATATCTGTTACTGGTTAGCCAATGCAACATGTTAAAAAAAACAGATGGCGTTACAATTCATATACCATTTCAATCATCTTGCAAGAAAATTTAATGTCATACGACTTGTAAAAAAAAGAAGTAAACAACGGCAAACCATGACATACTGATTTTTACGTGGTTCTCCCTAAATAGAGACCATAGTTCGATTCAAAAGCATCCACTATAAAAATATAATTCCCCTTCTACTGAATTATTGCCTTTGTACAAAAAATTGAAAAAAAAGAATTCAAAGAAGAATCGATATAGATGATCATACAATTTTCTTTAAGTCAGGATTGAGCTGCATAAGAAAATGAAGAATTGAATGAATTACTTTTGAAACAAATACTTCGATAGCCTATGACCATGGTATAAAATGAAATGGATTGACTCACATACCCATAGATGATCAGTTTTTCCATGTCTAAAAGTCTTAAGAAGTTATCTAAAACGGATCAACATCAAAATATATTACATCCATCAAGATTTAAATAAAATCCAACATCATCTCAATTTCAATTTATTTAACCACTAATCAACCATTTAAAAGCCTAATAACATGAATTTAAAAAAAAAACCCGTGCTTTGAAAGTCCAATATTCCAATCTTTTCTGGTAAAAAGATTTGATTCACGTTTGGTTTCCAAAAACATACAGAAAATACCTTTCGTTAATTTAAAAAAAAACTATAATGAATGCCATCGTTAATTTAGAAAGATGCTGAATGAAATACATGAATTTTAAAAAAAAACCCGTGCTTTGGCAAAAATACCTTTCGTTAATTTAGAAAGATGCTGAATGAATGTGAGCGTTATGATTCGTTATAAAATATTACCAAATTCGTTTACCCAATCACTACCAAATTTAATAAATCACTACCACAATGATATGAGAATGAATAATTTATTACCAAATTCGTTCACCCAATCACTACCAAATTTAATAAATCACTACCACAATGAAAACACCAATCACCGGAAATGACTGAACCTATAATGAATGCCATCATTTTTTTTTTGGTAATGACTAAAACAATATCGAGCAACTCAACGGCTAGGATTTATGCACAAAAATGTGTCCTAAATCCAACGGCCAAAATTTATGCAGAGAATGTGTGGGTCACCACACCGTCGTGAAATGTATTATAGATGAATATTTGGAAGAGGGATGAAATCTGTATTATAAAACAGAGTGGTTTTTCACCAAAATGTCTACACATACAAACATAAATGCATCTATAGTCGTTCAATCGTACTTAGTGATAAGGTTATAGCCGTTGGATCAAAGGAATAAAGGTTTCCTAATGTAAATAATGAATATTTGGAAGAGGGATGAAAGGAAACCTAAAATTGTGATTGTCATCTATTGTCGTGATTGAGACAAATCTTCGGCTGACTTTCAGTTGTGCTCAAAAGGTAATATTGGTTATCTAAATGGCGAGATTGATTTATAATTAAGCAACATACCTTTTAAAAAATTTAGTGCATGCCCGATTAGGAAATAGGTAAGGAGAGAGGGCCAAATCAATAATCAATCTCGGTAATATTGGTTATCCAAAAAAAAAGGTAATGAACCCTTTACTTTCTATAATTAATTCTTCCCATGCAATAATTTTCATACAGCTGATATTGATTTCTTATGTGATTTTCAGGTTGGAGCTCAAAATGGTAATAAACCATTTTCCTATTTCTAAATTCAATTATGGAAATCACCTAAATTCTATAGCAACTTCTGCCATTTTTCTTCTTTACTTTCTCTAACTCTCTCACCACACCACCTAAATTTGCTTCGAAACTACTATCATTTTTTTGAGGTGAGTTGAACCATCATTTTTTTTTTACAGTTGAGTTCTTTTTTACAGTCGAGTTTTTCTTTTCTTTCTTGGTGTCCTCTTGAACATGCACAAAACTTCTTATTAATTAGTTGGCTCTATTTGTGTTGACCGTGGGGTGTCACTATCCAACCATCTAATTTCATCAACTGTCTATGATGCATTTGTGTTTAGGTGCCTTTATTGTGGTGGTGTGATTCTTTGTCTTTATTAATGTTTACAATTATATTTTAGTGGCTAATTTAATTTTTTAATCGTTCCTAGCTTTGCAGATGTAATACTATGATCCTGTGATCGTAAAAGCTTGAAGGATCTATCTCTTGCTTGTAAAACTAATTTCTTGCTATTGACCATATCTTTTTGTGATGCTTGAAGGACCTTTCTCTTGCTTCTAAAACTAATTTCTTGCTATTGACCATATCTTTTTGTGATTTATCCAGGAAAAAAAATTGGGTTTGCTTGATTCTTTGAATATTATCTTTGATTGAGAACATGCAATTTTAGTGTTGATGGTGCAAGAAAATTCTACATTATTTTGGGTCAATGCTTCTAAAATAGTGCCTTTAGGTACAGGTTCACTGTTCAGTTTTGAAACCTTAAATCAAAATACATGATACATCAGTGTACAGTTTTTAATTGTAGAACCTGTGCTAACATTGGAATGACGCCTTTTGTGAATATAACATTATAGATTATAGAAGTATAGATATGCTATTTATTATTGCAGAATGACTTTTCATGAGGAGAGCCGTGGGAGGAACACATGGCCTGAAATTTTCTTTTTATTTGCTCTAAAAAATATTAACTACAATCTTAGTTAATTTGGTAGAGTAAATTTTAAAAATTTGAAAAGTCAAAAGAAAGATAATTTGGAAAGGTAATATATTGCTCTTTGAAGACCAATGATGGGAATATGCCTCCCTCATTCGTCTTACGTAATCTGATTCCATACGTATCATAGTTCTGAAGTCAAAGATAGGATAAAAAGAAAAGCTCAAACGAATTTTTCATTCAAGAGATCCCATGATTATTGTAATTAGCTAAACCAATCAACTAAATAAATTTCGATTTAAGAGAACCCATGATTTATGGGATATAGAGTTTCTTGATAAAATTATATCTATATTATAAAACAGATAAAACAGAACAGTTTTCTACTAAAATGTCTATTCATACAAACAGAGCACACTCTACAACCGTTCGATCATACTTCCTATTAACTTTGTAGCCGTCGGATCGAATGAATATTTTCTAATGTATAAATCTACAGTAGTGTAAATGTTTTCCAAACTTCCAAATTATATGTTGACCTATTGCTAGCATTAAAGATGATTTTCTTTTAAGTTTTACACATTTTCCTAATATGGGAGAAGACTAAACATATCTCCTTCCTTTTGATTTAATTTTGTTTACTTCTTCGAAACCTAAATTAAGCACTAATTGCACATGCAAGTATATCCTACCTATCCTATATGACCACCTAAATACGAGTAAGTTTTAATTTAAATTTTATTGACCAAAGAAATGCCATAATTGATTTCATGATTTGGGCATCTATATTATAGAAAGAGTACGTAATAAGGAAATTTTGATATGATCCTCATCTATATTATAAAACAGAGCAGTTTTCCACCAAAATGTCTAAGCATACAAACATAAATGCATCTACAGTTATTCGATCGTACTTGGTGATAAGGTTATAGTCATTGGATCAAAGGAATGAAGGTTTCCATCGCTGCTCTTGCTTACAACTCGAGAGAAAACAAAGAAATACACTCCTATGAAAGAATTGGTGGGAAAACAACTTTAGTAATTAAACCCCCTCTCCCTTTCAATTTCATGCCTTTAGACCTTGGGTCAGGTCAAAGTATGGGTTGTATGCATGTTTCGTGTATTATGTTTTGTTTGCTCCGCATGTTCCGTGTATTATGTTGGTTCAATGCAATGGTTTTTTTGGCCTTTAGCGGGTGCTTTGGTTTCTATGGTAGCCTTCAGGTATTTGTTTCCTAGGTTGCGCGCTGATCATGAAAGCAAAATGAAGCCCTTTTTATTCTTACCTTTACATTACTGTTGATTTGTTCTAAATTCAATAGGCTACGTTGTTTAGGAATGTCTTTAAGTGGTAGTAACTTCATGAATGCTCTTTGATTCTGAATAACAGCTTCTAAAACTAATTTCTTGCTATTGACCATATCTTTTTGTGATTTATCCAGAAAAAAAAAATGGGTTTGCTTGATTATTTGAATATTATCTTTTATTGAGAGCAAGCAATTTTACTGTTGATGGTGCAAGAAAATTCTACATTATTTTGGGTCAATGCTTCTGAAATAGTGCCTTTAGGTACAGGGTCAGTGTTCAGTTTTGAAACCTTAATTAAATCAAAAGACATGATACATCAGTGTACAGTTTTTAATCGTAGAACCTGTGCTAACATTGGAATGACGCCTTTTGTGAATAGAACATGTTTTTGTGTGTTCTTTTTATATATCTCATCATGGCACACATTCTCTAAGTTGCGTATCATTTTTTTTTCATTGAGTTTGTGTATGCGCACAAGTTGGAGATTGGTAAGTTGTTTTTCTTCTTTATTTCCTTATTCAAGTTAACTAGGTCAATGAATATGCTTGGATTATTGTTTTCGCATAGTTGGAATCGTTGGGCAATGGATATTTGCACGTGAATCCAATAGCATATTTGTCTGAGCTGATTGTTCGAGTCGTGCCTTCAGACACGGGCAATGCACTAGTCATCTACAAATCTTGACAAATTAGACCCACTTGCATTATTACCTCAAAATGTGTCTTTATCGTGTCCCCATCGTGTCTCACATAACTTGGTCGCCAATGTGTTAGAATGTCAAAATCAGCCAAAAAAAAAAAAAAAAAAAAATCTCACAAACATGCCCAAAAATGTATATAATTCTAAGTATACTATAATAATTAGCTGTAGTATAAAAAAAATGTATTGTCCTGAAAATTTGGTTTGTAAAATAATTTTGAAAATTCGGCGATGTCGCATCATGACAGTCTGCATTAAATAATTTACTACTATGAAGGTATTGTAAAACTGAATAAATACACTTTTGGATTACTCGTAGCTTGAATGGGATTATTATGTCTTTGCTTCTAAGAATGGGGTGGCTGCTGCACTACACCGTGTAGTGCGGTTGATCTGACCGTTCATTTTGGTATAGACGATTCAGATTGAATCCAAACTCTTACAAATATTAACCGTCTATTGTTTGGATGAAAATCCAAGCCGTCCATTACTGAGATAGACGGTCTGATCGGCCGCAGAGGGTGCACTACAGTATCTTAGGATGCCTGCTTCTCATTTGGTTATTGGCGGTGATTGCGACTCATCAATTAAGATGAGATAATTCATGGGAACGACAGAGCTAAACAAATTCAATAAATACCGAAGCGAGGGCGCCCACCGAAAAGAAGTTTACACTGCAGTCATAGACCAAAAAAGCCCACGATTTTCACAAGCATGCAGGCTCATCGTTTTAAATATTACTAAAAATTTCTTCGATCCCGCTAACAAACGCCCCCGGATATAAGTTTAGAGCATTAATTTAGTAGCAATAAATGGTGTGCTTCCACTCCGTATTAATTATTTTCTCATTAGCCTTAATTGGTTTTCAGGGTGAAGTGGTGACATTTAATACATCATTGGAAATGTTTCAATAATTTCCAACATTACCCTTATAGTTATGTTATGCCTTCCTCTTTATTTATTATTATTATTTTTAACTGTAATAAGAAAAAGGTGGTGTTTTATGTTACTTTGTAGTAGAAAATGTAATCACAGTTTTATGTTGTCAAGTCACTTGACAATTAAACTTAATTTAAATTTTGAATTCAAAAATAAATTAAATGAAGTCCGAAATATTTGGTTTAGTTATTAAGCCAAAACAAGGCCAATATCCCAAACATTGAAGGCACGGGGTTATGCCCGGTCGTTACCTCCAGGACCTCAAAATTAGTCGAGGTGCAAGGCAAGTTGGCCCGAACATCCAGTTATTAAAACAAAAACAACCATTTAAGTAAAGTCCAGTTCACCGTGTTTGATATAAGCTGTTAAATAGGGGTGGAAGAGGTATGAATTTGAAGTGTTTCCATAATGAATACTTATAGTTGAACGTAATTGATGGTAATTTATTGACTACATTGGGACTTATAAAACTCTCCTCATTAACTATAACCAAAACACTGTCCCGGGGCACCAATTAGCATTTGCCAAATTTTAATTCAAGGTTAAAGCAAATTATTGCGTGTGTCCCTACACTTTCAGACACAGCATAGGAACTGGTGCTTTACTGATGCGCGTGTAGTTTTTTTTTTTTTTTTTTTTGAAAAACAACTTCATTGCCATTATCCATTATCGAATAAGGATCTAGAGGATCAAATTACAGAGAAAACCACACAAGCATGGGGACATCACCCCGAGTACAAGCATCGAAAACTCCAAAAATCAAAACCCTGGATTACAAAATAAGCGCACAAAAACGATAAGAGCCTTAGCGGCTAACCCACGAGCCAGTGAAATCCGCCAAGCCGAGAGAGGACGTTGCCATCGCTGGTCATTACTATCCCCGTAACACGCGGACTAGGGAGAAACACCGAGGAGCAGCAGCTACAAACCAGCGAAATGCACCACTGCAGGAGCAGCCCACATCAGCTGATGGAAAAAGACAACAAACCAGCACCAGCTCAGAACTCAACACCTATGCCTGAAAAGCACGCCGGCCAACACAGAGCGAAGAGAATAAGCTCCGTCGACCACGACGACTGGAGATTGAGAACCTTGCTCCTGATAATCTAAGCCCCCGACACAAATAACCTAAGAAAACCAGACTCAAACTTATTCGCCCACCACCGCACCCTCCGGATCTGGAGAACCCAGACCGGAAATGAAGCCGGACTGGGGAAAACCCAGCCGGAGAAAGGGGCACAAAGCCCAGAAAAACCTAAACGAAAAAAGAAACCCCTTTAACCCAACCGCACACCTTATTGACACGCCACCGGTCCGAGGACATCAGATCTGGAGACGACGGGCGAGAAGCGAGAAACGAGCTGGGGAACCACCTACCACCGACCACGCCGCACTGAGGAGTCCCAGTCGTACACCCAAACTGCACGCCCGGAGACTGGGGAGCTCGGAAGCCCAGACGGTGAGAGAGGAGAGAGGCGAGGAGGGAAGGAGGGGGGAGGAAGAGGGGGAGGAGGCGGCGGCCTCCCCCCAACGGCGATAAGGCTAGGGCTTTTTTTTTTTCCTCAGAGAGAGAGAATTGGTAAGCTGTAGTTTACTATCCTCCGCTCTTTGGGCGGATATTAGCATTGAAAAGCTGTAAAACACATAATACGTGAAAAGTATCACCAAAAATCAGTTCGCCCAAATATTTAATTGAGTCCGTCACCTGAACAACACCCACCAGACTCTATGGAGAACGTGTCACCTATGTACTTCCATAATTCAGTGCGTTTCCACTAAATCAAATGGATCCCATAAGACGCCATTGTTTTGTTACAAGAAACCCCTCTACTTTTATGCTTGTTTGTTTCATGTTTGGTACTCATTAAATGGGCAAGATATTAATAATTTATTGATTTTAATGGGTCCCATTTTGGGTCTCACAGAGATAATTTAAACAACTCATTATTCTTAAAATGTTATTTCTTGGGTTTTTTAGGAAAAAAAATTATCTTAATATCGGTAAGGGCTGTTTCAGAATTCGTAAGGGTCCTATGAATTTTGAAATAGCCCTTACCAATATCGGCTTGAGCTAGATCTTTAATTTGAACATCTAATGAATCGGATAGGAATAAAGACAGAGTCTCATTCTACAAGGCATGTTTTTACAGATTTCTAGGTTGATTATTCTCTTGACATACATCTACTAGGGTACAAGAAATTTGGGATCTCCCAACGGTTTTTTTAGCAACGGTTGAAAAAACGTCGGTATAGATGGTGTGTAGCAACGGTTTGCAAAACGTTACTAGAAACAGGTCTATAGAAACGATTTTCATGCAACCGTTACTAGATTACAAGACTATAGCAATGGTTTTCCATAACCGTTACTAAAAACCGGACTATAGCAATGGTTTCCAATAACCGTTACTATAAACCGGACTATAGCAACGGTTTTCATTAACTGTTACTAGATTTTCACACCGCCAAAACCAATTTTCTTTCATGCAATCGGTTTTCCAAATCTGAACTAACGATTGAGACGGTTGACTTTTTTTTTCATGTTGATTAAATCATTCTCGTAAAAATTTGACTCAATCGGATTTGTAATTATATTTAAAATATATACGTTTAATGTAATTCATAATTAATAACAATTAAACTACGTCTTGTGTTGTATTTGAACGTACAGTAGCAACTCGACAACAACACAACTGTGATGATCGAGACCATTGATTTTGTTTTCCTTGTTGATTAAATCATTCTCATAAAATTGATCGAGTTTAGAAAACTTCTTTATTGAGACAAAATTTCATTAGTAAAATAAATTTTTCTGCCTGATCAAGTATGTAACGATACCCGATTAATTTTATTTTTCGTATGAAGAATGTATTATTTACTATGTAAAAAATAGACGGTTCCAATCGGAAAAAAAAGAAAAGAAGTAGGTGTTTGTATAGTATAAACCGAATTTAAAAACTTGAATTAAGAATAAATCGATAAAACTCCAATGACATAAGCTAGCCCAGTCGATTTGCATAGTATAAATATTAGTAGGCCCTTAATATTACACATGTGTTGGGCTAGCCCAGCCGGTTTGCACTCGCGCGCGCGTACGCGAGGTCCCCGATTTTCTTGTAGTAAATACAATTAAATAAGAAAGCTATCTCGAGTTAATATGATTATACCCCCTAACAAAATTACTACAATAATTTTCGCAAGAATTATCGATTGAACACATGCATAAAGTCATAGTAAAACTTAACAAAACAAACTCACGAACTGAAACACTAAAAAGTGTCAACATTTGTAACAATCGCCTCGCTGGTACCATCTCACAAACACATGTGTAGATATATAGAAGGGAAGTTTCTCTTATATGGGCTACTATTCATCTTCCTTAATTTGTTACAATTGGAACTCACCCTAACAGCTCCAAAGCAATAACTGGAGCTTATTTACCTGGGCAAGGAATTCCCTTCCATTTGGAAATTCCAATGGCACACTCAGTACACTCTAGTGAATAATACCATGATTTTCATATCGCAAATGTTATTCTTATCTGATCGATCTAGAGCCAAAGTTAGTGCTCACCTTGAAAGCAGGTTTAGGGAGCCTCCTCCCAGATGAATTCTGGATTGAGTTAAACTGCTACGAAAAAGGAACTATTCTACAATTTCTGTGTGTTGTGAATTGGGAGAGAGTTGTCTAGGAAATTTCCAAGATCACAAAGTAAAAACTCAAAAGGAGTTATGCATTAATTGCAAGTGCAGTATGAGAATCAAATTTACTATATTATGGATAATCATCAATAAGATGATAGAATGCACAATTATGTGCTAAATATACAAGCTTTTTTCATCAATAATGACAGGAAGATATGTAGAGTAGGCACAGTATAATATGGCTTTAATATTTTACATAATCTGTCGCTTATTTTAATATTCAACTTCGTGCGGTAGGATATGAAGGTTCCATTGCAAGGCCACAAAGGCCTTCAATTGCAGCAATGACAGGAAGATATGTAGAGTAGACACAGTATAATATGGCTTTAATATTTTTCATAATCTGTCGCTTATTTTAATATTCAACTTCATGCGGTAGGATATGAAGGTTCCATTGCAAGGCCACAAAGGCCTTCAATTGCAGCAACATCTCTCTGTATGCGCATGTACCCTTGTTCGCCCCATGTTGTGCCCCATGAGTTCTTGATTATCCAATACTCGGTCCCGTCATCTGTGGTTCCATAACCAATAGCTGCAACAGCATGGTCAAGTTGGGTGCCACATTCTCCTGTAAAAACACCGCCTGAATAGAACTGGAAGTCGGGATCCCCCCCATCTACGGCCACAGAGACAGGTTGGTTCGCAACAGCATTCAACAAAGAACTCTCACTATTGGCGGGAACATCTTCGTAGCCAGTTATCGTGGCTGCAAAATTAGCAGCTGCATTTTGGTTGCAAGTGCCTTGAGTTCCCTGGTAAGGGTAGTTTGCTTCAGTGGTGAGGCCTTGATTCTGTATAATAAATTGGAAGGCACTGTCCATGTAACCACCATTACACCCTTGATCTTCACCACTAGTGTCACAGTCGACTAGCTCTTGCTCAGACAAAGAGATTAATGTACCGGTTGTTATCTCAGCTATTCCTTCCACGGATGCCACAGCAGAAAATGCCCAGCAACATCCTACGCATTGACAACATATGAAGTGTTAGTAAATACTATGAAATAACTATTTTTCATTTTATTTTTATGACTAAAAAAGTTACTTACCACATTGGCCTTGGTCTTTAATAGGTGTTACAGCCCCTTCCGTCCTCCAATCCAGAGAAGGTGGCACATCAGTCACATTTTCATATTTAAAGGAAGATGATGCAGTTGAGAACCTATGGCTCTTGTATGTGTTGCGTAGTTTGAACTCTTCATTCGTAAGATCTACAAATTGATTAACCCCAAGTTTGTAAGGCTTGGTCGCGGCTTTGTTGGAAGATTCTATATATTCCATATTGTCCTTAAATATCTCCAACCGTTGCCCCTCCTCTTCGGGATCCTTGTATACACGTCCAAAACGAGCCATCCATTGCTTATGCTTCTCAGCAATGGATGCGTCTTGGAGAGAGCGCGAATTCACTTGAGAAGCCAAAGCTCCCAAAATGAATAGCACAGTAAAGCAGATGCATTGGTACTTATTTGTTGAAGCCATTGTATTTCTTGGAGATAGGATTATACCTTTTAACGAGGTTGGAGATACAATGTCATGATTAGCTAATTTATATAGAGCTAGAAATCTTCGAACTAGATTTATTAATTATTATTCTATTCAGGGGAACCAATTCTTTACTTACTAGGTGCATGCTTGATAGAATGCTGCAATGAAGGCATTTCTGATGAGGTCATTTAGCTGCAAATACTGAAAAGCTCTTTCACATTCGCCTCTCATTTTGTATGCCTTTTAATGACATTGCCCAATTGCCAATGAGCTAAAAAAAAATGCATAGCTAATAACATCAAAATGTAATACTACTACTATTAATGAGCTAAAAAAATGTTTATTATGCACCAAAAACAAAGTGGGATCGATCTGTTGATGGCATACTCCAAAATTATGTATACCACATGCACTTCCAATATGCACCTTAGCATATCTAACAAAAAAAAAAAATACATAACATACTCTAAAATAATGCGTAACATTTCTATGGTCCACTTAAGTGCACCATAGCTCGCCCCGATGTTTTTTTTGGGTAAGTAGCTCTCTCCGATGTGGTAATTATGCCATGCTATGGATTGAAACCTTTTTGTTTTGGACTATATGCTTTCACCGTGTTGCTATGTTCGTTCTCATTTAAATGCTTCAACAATAAAATGAAACATCTAATTAGCTATTTCAAGATAGGTCATGGAGAGATCGATCTTGGCTCAGGATGAACGCTGGTGGCGTGCTTGACACATGCAAGTCGGACGGGAAGTACTGGTGTGGCGTACCGTTTTTGAACTTTGTAGGACATGACAGAAATTCTTAAGAAGGTTTAAAGTCAAAGTTGTGTTAAAAGAATGGCACAAAACCTATGAAAATATCTTCCTTGAGTCACCTGTTAAACAAATTATACCGAATCCGTATCATATCTCCCTCGATTCTTCTCCCTAGCAAAATATCTTCCTTGAGTCTTTTTATTGAGAGGAGAATATCTTCCTTGATTCTTCTTTCTATTAACAAATGGCTTCTGTAATTCATTTATGTAATATCCAAGATACCACCTATGTGGATCGGATCCTGTCCATTTGGTACCTATCAGTTCGGTCCATTTGGTGCATCTGGGCTGTCCATTAGTGCTTTGGATGGTCCAGATTTAAAGAGACGGCCCGGATGCACCAAATGGACTGAACTGGTTGGCAGCCAAATTTGACAGGATCCGCCCCCTAGCTAGTAGGCTGATTTGCGTTAGACTGGGTTATTATTTGCAGTCACTATACAAAGTTAGCCCAATGAAAAACTTGGTTAGGCTGTATGGAATCTATCAATCCTTGCTTCTTTTTTGAACAAAAAATATATATACACAAACATATAAGAGGCCCCATTTTTGAATGCACCAAAGGGTGGTCTCCCTTTATTTATCAGAATCCGTTTTTGTTCCACTAGCATTACCAAAGTGCTTTCCCCAAGTGCTTTCCTTTCCTTACACTTATCTGACTATACCAGAATTGCTTTTATTGTTTTTTGTTTAGTGAACTAATGCTTCTCTTTGAAGATTGTAAAAATCAGTTTTTTTAATAAATAAAAAGATAAATAAAAGTATACTTTTTTGTTTTTGTTTGTTTAATTTATAACAGTAGATATAAGTGTCCCGTGCATACATCAAACACGCGATATCAACTAGCATTGTGCCCGTTTGATACACGGAGTAGGAAAAAACACCAATGCAATCATTTTTTGTCCCGTGCATCGAACGGACACAACGCTAGTATATATATCTAGAGGGGAGTTGGGTATCATGCACGCTGCTTAGTCGATGGTTACGTTGCGATCCGATGATCTCACCGTATATTTCCTTTATGTCATACGCCTACGACTATATGCGTAGAGTAGATTACTAATCGCCCCCCCCCGGTGTCAGGCCCCCCCTGACACGGCTCTCCCTTCCCCCTTTTACCCCCACCTCTCTCTCTCTCTCTCTCTCTCTATATATATATATATATATTTTTGTTGTAAAATTTTAAATACCAATAACTTTTTTTTCACATATTTTTTTAAAATAAATTTTATATTTTTGAAATCTACTCAACGAAACATATCAAACGAGCCTAATATTGATGGTGAAATAATGTAAAACGAAAAAATTATATTTTTTACGTAGTTTAAACTGTCTAATGAGGTAAAAAAAATTAAGTGTTCCAAATTTCAATTCATTTGAACCGGTGGAAAGATTTTAGTTTTCTGATCATTTTATCCTAAGTGGTCATAATTAAATTTAAACTCTAGGGCTCTCGTTGATAAGTCCTAAGAGATATTTGATTCTACGAGGCCAAAAATTTATTATGACCATTTAAGATAAAATGATAAAAAAAACAAGTTCTTTCCACAGATTGAACCGGATTGAAAATCGGAACACTAAAATAATTTTAAATAAATAAAAAAGAAAAAAGATACAGAGTATAAACATTATTAATTAAATAAAAAAAATAGATTATCGGTAGTTTTGGGATAAAAAGGTTAATTGCACCATTGGTTGAAAGTTGCAACAGTTGGTTCAAAGCTATGCAACAGTTGGGAGGAAGCATGCAGGAAGCATTCAATGCTTTATGTTTTGTGAGCTAAATTATCTCTATGGTTCTGAAGATGCATAGGCTCAAGTACGACATGACCTTATCCAAGAGCTTGAACAAAATTGGGTTCTGTACGATCAGCTTTATCCAGAACGTAATTATGTATCCCAGGTGCTACAAAGACTTCGTTGCTTCCAGTCATTGGCACCAGAGGATCATTGGATGCATTCTATATCATTGGGACTTGTCATGTCACGCCCTCGATTTTCAACATAAATAATTATAACATTTGATAATTATAAAACCTCATCGGAGTTACAATTAATAATCCAAATGATAGTTTAGTCCCCAAATCCACAAACTAGCCCAAGTTTACAGAGTTCCACAATAGAAAGTACAATACAATGCGGTTTTGTTTACAAAAAGACAAGTGCTTCCAAAAAATAGCTTTAAGCAACGACATCAGCATGCACTCCAAGCATTCCATGACAGTGACCTGGAATGTACCTGAAAATGATAGGTTGAGCTACACTAGCCCAGTAGAGAAATCTATACACAAGTTATAGGAAAATATGCCGAGTTATGCATCTAGAGTGAATGAGTATTGACAGATATTCCCAAAGCTTATACGGCTATCTACAGGCAACTCACTATGGCCAAAGGATTTTAGACAATCCTATGTTCAATATCTAATATCCCACACGCCGTACCAGAACCACTAACGTTCCTACATCAATCACAATTTACCAATCTTTAGTTCATCAATCAACTCATCACATCACATATGATTCCACAATCGTTCACATTCTCATAATCATTCTCCTTTTTCTTACTAATATTCATCAACATCCTCTTTTCCATGAATCAATCTCTTTTGTTTTCAAATAGGTGTAATGTAGAGAAATATGTGACCTATAATGGTCAAGCTCCGTTGATTCTGTGCACGAATACCGGAAACCGTTGATTCACTCAAGAATGCCGGAGGATTTTTATATCAAAAATCCTTTTTCCTTCTAAACAATCCGATTTAGTAAAAATCAATCTTTCTTTCTTTTTCTCAAGAACTCATATCTCATCAATCAAGACTTTCGCATATATCGCACATACCCCGGGACACATCACATATAAGTGATGCCCATTTATATACTCCGGGACACATCACATGCAAGTGATGCCCATTTATATACTCCAGGACACATCACATGCAAGTGATGCCCAATCATAAGCTCCAGGACACATCACCTACAAGTGATGCCCATTGCGTCATATCTCGTTATATCATTACATATCGATCAATCAATCACAATTAAACCAATCCAAACAATTCAATCACAATATCAATTACACTTCAGGCACCCTAAACGATCTACCAATCCACCATGTTGATTACATTTCAAAACGTTCCAAACTGTCAACCTTATCATGACTTCGACTAATAAACTTATACACGTCCTTCCCTTTAAGTATACCATAACACCACACGTAACGTACCCAACCCATCACTACCCTACGGTATACCTCTCGCTAATACCGACACCTAGACCTCATGGAATGAGTACCAAAGGAATAAAAAAAAGAAACCACAAACGGATCATGAGAACAAGGATTCTGATCTTACCTTTCAAATCACTAGACGAGCACTCATCTACCCAATCATACTCACCACAATGCCTCGCATAACCTATGACTTCCCTAAACATTCTTACGATACATCCTCCGTTACAACGATACTAAGATTTCAATTAATGAGTGTCTAAGAAATGGAATCGAGTAATAAGTCATTGGAGGACGAGCAACCAAGTATTATGATGGTTTAATGGTGCACAAGAGGTGTTAAAAGTGATCAGGGGTCAAAACAATCAATGGAGGAGTAGCAGGAGCAAAACTGGAGTTAAGCTCTGCTTACGATAGAACCTCGCCTTCAAATAAGAGGTTGATAGAAACCCGAAGCATAGGGCTAAGTCATCGGTAGCATAATAACCGGAAGTCCGGGATCGTTCCCACAGAGAATTCGATTACAGCTTGATTCGGATTGAAGGTTTTATGGTAGGATGGTGGCGTTCAAGGCGGCCAACTTTGGTTTGCTTAAAACGGAATGACTAAAACGAAGACTAGAATAACGCTTAATAAACTTAACGAGGCAAGTCTCGGGGTCTTCTAACCCTTGACCAAGGCCATTACCAGTTCTCGATTATAACTCAGGCGAGAGTCATGACCGCGTGCTCACACCCGGAGGATTTCACTTTAATGACTACGTTTAATGAAAGGTGTGATTTTCCCGGAGGCAAGTTAACTTGTTTTTAATGTTTATCGAACACAAAGGAGGCCACTAGGCCTCGATAAGTCATTAGCCAAGACCGCTTGACTAAACTCGTTACCAAGGGGTTAACACCCCTAGTTTAGACCGAAAATGCAAATTAATCCCTATTCCGGAAATCATGATTTAAAAGCCCGATGGCTCGAGAACCAAATAACAACCTAAGTTCTCGGGAAAGATTATCCCGAGACTTAGCCTAACGACTACTCACACATAGTAAAAAGACTAGAAAGCATGCTTAAGAGAGAAAACATGATTAACTGACGAAAATGAAAATAAACTTGAGATTAAGATAGCTCTAGAGCGTAGCTACAACATTAATAAACGAGAAAACATTAAACGAGAACAACTTACTAGAGAACTTGAAAGGTTAAAGCTAGAAGAGCTTGGAGAAGACAACAATGGAAGAAACTAAACTAAACTAATTAGCTACTAGAGAGAGAGAGAGGGGGAGAGAGGGACTATATACAAGGAGGCCTTATTCTCTCTCAAAATATCCCCCAAAATATCCTAAAAGTAGAGAGGAACCAAAAATATCCAAAAAACAAAAAGGAGAAAATGTAGCAAATTCGGGCACAACTTACACAGCATGAACCGGTTCATGACTTGCCCGTACCGGTTCATGGCTGAAAATCTACCAAAAATAATGTTCTGGACTTCATGAACCGGTACATGATTTACCCGTACCGGTTCATGGCTGACAGACAGATTTTTGCGACAACTTCGCGGGCTCGCTCCGGACACTCCCGAACTCGGAAATGGGTGTTCTTTGGACCGTTGGAAAGCTCGTCGAGTCTAATTTCTAACCCAAGTGGTTTGGATCCAATATCATTTGTACATCAAAAGTTATGACAATTCTACCCTCAGTTGGTCGGAAGGTAAGTAGCATTGGTAAAATCCTCACTTCTCCTTCGATTCTCTTGACCCTTGGGCGACCCGAGCAACCTCTAAACCACCTCTTCATGACTCCTCGGGCACCACAACATGGTGACACGTGGCCTTGAGCACTTGGTTGCATCCGGAGCATTCCTTGGCGTTCAAAACCGCCTTATTAGCACGTATTACCTGAAATACACAAAAACCTACCTTACGAGCAGTATGCGATAAAAATGGATAAATGGGAATGAACCGCTACAAATAACAAGCTAAAAGCCCCCAAGATTATACAATCTTGGGTGCGGATCAAGCTCCTGGTATCGATATGCACAAAAATCCGTATCGATACAACATTCACTGTCCAAAAAGATAAGCTTACTGTATCGATACGCCACAAAATCCGTATCGATACCACGGGGCTTCGGGTAGCGATTTTAGCAGATTTTCAGGAAACGAAACCCCAACAACAACCAACATTCTAAAGTACGATCAAGGTGCAAAATCAACACATAAACATATAACAAGTGTAACCCAAGAGATTCTCCGAGCCCTAGACTCCAAAAGCGAAACCGAACGGGAAACACCTCCTCCGAGCTTGAATGAGCACAATCCGAGGCTTAGAACTACCAAGGGAGACGGTTTGGTGGAGGACCTTGGTGGGTTTCGAGTTTGGAAGAGAGTTTGAGAGTTAGATGAGGAGAGAGAGAGATAGCCGAGAGGGAGAGAGAGCCGGACGGGAGGAGAGAGAGGGAGATGAGAGATTTTTAATCTCCTACAACCAACACACCCCTTATATACTAACATATATACAAAATACACTTGCACTCCCTTTAATTGCAATTCTATCATTCAAACCCCAAATCAATTAAACTTAACAAATTTCATATTTTCCTTCAATTTCCAACATTAAATAATCCTTTAAATAATTTTTTTTGAAATTACGGGTCCTCACATGTCATTGCATCAATGTACAACGTTGTACTGCATACATTCGATATGATTGCTTTGAGTTGTCTCACTCCCTTGCCGTTGAGCTCCCATCCAGTTCCATTAGCAGCGCGCACACATATAGCTATTGACCGTGTTAATGACAATCACTTTGTGCAAGTTTTCTGCTTGACTTGTCGGGTGTTAATAAATTTAGACTAAAAATGCGTCCCAAGCATAGGACTCTCGACCAGTGTAGCACAATAAATCCGGAAGTACCGGAGTCGAACCACAGAGACGGACGGACGGTGCTTAACTTAAATGTGATGAATTCTAGTTTAATCTGGCTCTTAGGTAGCCACCCCTTGTTCAATTGATTGATGGATTGATCGCCTAAATTACTAAATTGAATTAATTAACTATGAATTTAAAGGAGAGTACAGCCGTGGGAACCCAGCGTCTGCAACTAGCCTAACCAATATTTACTCGGGACACAATTATTCAATTCACTGATTTCAGAATAAGGGAAGAGGGGGTTCCCAATAAATGCCTACCACCTGTCACCAGCCCTCATGCGCATTTGAAATCTGATGATGCCTGGGTTTTGTTTATTAGAAAAGGATTCTCTTTCGTATCCCAAAATTGTTGGAAAAATAAATTAATTCGTACCCGAGGTGAAATATTGATTAAATTAGTCACAGGACGCCTTCGTCCCGTGGCTGCACCCTAAGGAACTACTCACACATGCTTGAAGTAACAGGAAATAAAAACCTAGATCGAAACATGATCATCTATTTTAAAAGAAACGGAAAATAAAAGAGCAGATCCACGTAGAATAATTAATAACGAACAACTTTAATTAATGAAGAAAATCTCAAACTTTACCAGAATCCAAGCGATTGAAGGAAATAGTGCAGAAAACTTAAGAACTGAGAGAAAACAAAACAACGTTAGTGAAAAAGCTGCTACGTAAAAGTCTGGAATGAAGAATCTACCCTAAAACTAAGTTAAAACGAGGTATTTATATTAATCTCCTTAAAAACAATTAAAATCCTAATAATAATCGGAATTTGAACCGAACCAACCCAAAACGACGCCGTTTGAGAGGCCCCTAAACCCCTCGGTAGCGCTACACCAAAAATGGTGTAGCGCTCGCGAACGCCTTATGACGTGCTTCGTTGACCTGCTGACGTTTGGCCGTTGACCTCTTAGCATTTAGGTAGCGCTATACCCAAAAGGGTATAGCGCTCGCGAGCTCTCTGTATGTTTCGAAGGCCTTTTGTTCCCCTTTTGAGCGCTAGGCCAAATCTCTTGTAGCGCTCACGAATTCTCTATCCACTTCCTCGCGAATTGCACTTCAATACTTAGTCTCCACGGTCCTTCTCGCTCTCGAGCCCCATCACGGCCTTCCGGATACTTCTCATTTAGCGCCAAAACATCTCAATTCCCTGCAAATTAGGCACAAACACAAAATCCAACCACGTGCACGCATTAAATGGAAAATGAGAATTAATCGCACGTCTAACGCGCTAATTTCCCTACTTAGGCGCTTAAATCCATGAATTTCGCGCGCCTATCATTTTCCTATATCGTCATTACCCTGTACCACCCATCATTATATGGTGGAGGCCAAATGCATCAAATGAAGCACAAGAATAGGCTCATCCTTATGAAGCACGCCTCCAATTGTGGTATGAAGTAATGCAGATAGATCCGCCAGGACGACGACCACAATTTGGCGGAAATATTGACTAAATTTGTGTATTTATTTATGTTCATATATTGGTTCTATATACTCAATTATAATTAACGGAAATATTGACTGTTCAGAGAAATATAAAGTAAATTTAAGTGAATTCAACATACATAATTTATTTGAAAATTAAACTCAAATATAGAAGTTTAAAAAAAATGAAGGACAACAAAATAAAAACAAAGAGAAAATATATTGGGTCCAAAAAAATCATTTAATTTAAACACATTATTTCATATTCAATATTAGACTTGTTTGATAGGTTTCGTTGAGTAGATTTCAAATATATAAAATTTATTTTAAAAAATACTTGATTTCAACCTCTTTAGACAGTTTATATATTAAAAAATATGGTTAAAAAATTAAGTATTCCAAATTTCAATCCGTTTGAACCAGTTGAAAGATTTTATTTTTCTAATCATTTTATCATAAAATGATCATAATTAAATTTTGACTCTAGAGCTCGCGTTGATTAATCCTAAGAGATATTTGATTCTACGACTTTCTTAGGGTTAATCAACGAGAGCCTTATAGTCAAAATTTAATTATGACTATTTAGGATAAAATAATCAGAAAACTAAAATCTTTTCACCGGTTCAAACGGATTGAAATTTGGAACACTTAATTTTTCAACCTCTTTATACAGTTTAAACTACAACAAAAATATAATTTTTTCGTTTTACATTATTTCATCATCAATATTAGGCTCATTTGATAGGTTTCGTTGATGAGATTTCAAAAATATAAAATTTATTAAAAAAAAATACGTGAAAAAAAAGTTATTAGCATTTAAAATTTTATAACAAAAATAAAATACTCCCTCTGTCTCTTTATTACAGTCCAGTATTTCATTTTGGGCTGTCCTTTAATAAGTGTCCATTTTGTAAAGTTAGTGGGTAAAAGTTGGTGAATTGTCTATTTTGTCCCTAAAAGTAGATTCCATTTTGAAAAGTTAGTGAGTAAAAGTGTAATGATGATGGATAAGTAGGGAAAGTGGAGGAAAAAGTTAATGTGAAAGGTATAATGATGATGTCTTTTTAATAAGTTGGAGTTATGAAGCAGGACACTTAAAAAGGGACGGAGAGAGAGAGAGAGAGAGAGAGAGAGAGAGAGAGAGAGAGAGAGAGAGCACGTGGATGGGTAAAATCGGAAATGACTGGGCCCGGTGTCAGACCCCCCCCCCTGACACAGGGGGGCGATTAACAGCTCTCATGCGTAGATTACGTATAGGAAATTTGAAAATCGCATGAGTTCAGCATCCGGTTTCCTATTTAATAAAGGGAGTATCCACTCAGGGCCACTAAAGGAGGATTGACATCGTCCGTACATGTAAGCGATGAACTTTGTGTACTACCAAGATTGCCCTCGTGTGTCTGTGAAGTTGTGAAGTTAGATCGTTTTGTGTAGGGTTGTTTTGGTCGTTCTGCAGGCAATCAGTGGTGGATCCTGCAGTTTGGGGTGTGCAGATGGTGTTGATATTTTTTTTTACTTTAATGGGTTTTCTGACTTTCCATGTTTTCCTTCCATATCCTTTTTTTCGTTCTTTGGTTTACTGTTTGGGTTTTTGTGTGGGGGTGCTTTGGTAAAGTCATACAGGTACTTTCTCTTCATCTCCCCAACGAATCAGAGTAAAATCTGATTTCTTCTGCCAAATATTGAATGGCGAATCTCTCGAATTGATTTCTTTTGCCAAATCTTGAATGGCAAATCTCTCGAATTAGAATAAAATCTGATTTCTTTCGCCAAATCTTGAATGGCAAATCTCTCGCTATATCTTTTTAATCATCTCTCTCTCTCTCTCTCTATGTATATATATATATATATATCGCACACACACATACACAAACAGAGAGAGTGAATTTCCGCTTGACCAAAAAAAAAAAAAAACAGAGTAAACCAAGCCGGAGAAGGTGAAGAAGACGTGGAGGAAACAAAAAATGATCAGTCATGAGATTACCTCTGGCGAGGAACTTCGATGGATGAAATCTTCAATTGATCTCCTCTTCATGCATCTGTCTCTCTGTCTCTCTCGCTCCCTCTTGAATCGGCAGTCAAGATAAATCTTCACATCGGACTTCGAGTGAGAGATGAGAGAGATAGAGAGCCTCTCCAATCGGACTTGGTGTGAGAGAGGAGAGCTCTCTGATCTATGCAGTGCCATCGTCGGAGAGAGTTGAGCATTTTATGCGAAGAGAGAGAGAGTTGTGTTTTGGGGTTGGGGTTGGGGGTGGGTGAGAGGAAGTGACCTTTGTGGTGCGAGTGTTCCGGCGTTGGTGGTGTCGGCTCCGGTGGTGGAGAGAGAGAGAGAATGGGTTGTGTATTTTGAAAGAACCATCCGATGGGGAGAGTAAAGTTAGAGAGAGAGTCAGATGGGATTCCACTGTTGCACAGGCTCATTTTTAATTTAAAAGTCCAGCCAAACTAATATTCTGGATTATTGGAATTCTTTATTTTGTGTGTTTTGCTCATTTTTTTGAATTTTTGTTAGATTTGCATGATTTTTTTGGATTAATCATCTGTTTCGAGAGTCTAAAAAGTACTCCCTACATTCCTAAATGAAAGTCTATTTGCAACATACGTGCTGCTCAAAAAAATCATTTGTATCTCACAATTTGTGATGTTTTAAATTTTGGAGATTTTTGAGCTTTTGTTCTTATTAAAAAAAAGAAGGCATTTGTTAGTTTTGAACCTAATTTTTGTGATTTTTCGATTTCCCCCCTTACAAAACAGAGAAACTTATGTATATAAGGAGGGGTGGTGGTGTCCCCTCTAGACTGTTTTCAATTTTTCGGCCATTTTGCAAAGACAATTTGATAATCGGTTTCATTCATTTTGTAGATCTCGACAGGAACATTAATCTTGACAAAAATCATGTTTATCGGATTTCAGTAGATATATAATTGATACACGTGAAAATTGAGAAAAATCAAATTATGTTCTAATTCATTGTGTTTTTTGATCCAATTTTTAATTTTTTCAATTTGCAAGTGTGCCGATCACGTATCTACTCATGATTTTTGAAAAGATTAATGTTCTCACCGAGCTCTAACAAATGAATAGAGTCTATCATCAAAGTGTGTTCATAAAATGACCGAAAAATTGAAAATGAATCGGAGGGGTACACCACCACCCCTCCTATCCCCGGTATATACAAAAGATTCCCTACAAAACAAAGGCACAGCGGATCAAAAATGTCACGCCCTCGATTTTCAACATAAAATATAATGATTTCCAATAAACGATACCTCGCAATAATATAGATAATACCCCAAATCATGGTTCATTCCCATATTTGCAATTTAAATTCAAAGTTTCTTGTCAAGCTTGACGATCCAGATAACATAATAGAAAAGAAGTTTTAGGGTTTACAGTTCTCCATGATCAAACGATAGTCATAATAGAAATCAATATTACACTGCCAAAGAGTTTTACAAAAGATGCCAAAGTAATTTCCATATCAGCTTTCAAATGGATGATGTCAAAAATGCACGCCAAGCACTCCATGTCACTATCTCCAAGTGTACCTGAAAGAAGGATAGAGTTGAGCAAAACACGTACCCAGTAGAGAGTTCTATGCTCAAACTATATGAAAATGAAATGAATCATGCTTCGAGAATGAGTAAGCATAGGCAGTGATGCCCCAAGTACGAATGATTACCAACGAGCTATATGCTTTGAGCAAAGGATTCTAGACTCCACCGGAATGTCACTAATCGTTACTCCTCAGACTAGATACATCAATAAACTTACGTTAGTACACACTAGTCCATGCGTCATTCCAATTCATCTAATTATTCTTTATACGATACCACAATCGTTCTCGTGTGTCTACAGTCATCATTGTCCAATCTCTTCATCACAGAATCTTTCTTTTCTTTTAATCAGGCATTTCCATCAATAATCACTAGGGTCACATCGGGTCTATTTCCCTCGAGCGCAGGGTCACCCCGAGTTTATTCCCTTGATAATAATAATAACTTGGGTCACCTCGGGTCTATTTCCTCAAGCGTAGGATCACCCCGAGTCTATTCCTTAAATAACAAATCGTTTGGGTCACCTCGGGTCTATTCCCTCGAGCGTAGGGTCACCCCGAGTCTATTTCCTCAATCATTATCATCCTCATTTCATAAATCGCTGGTTAGCGGAAACGCACATCGCTTAACCGACCATCTATCATTTCATAATCAACTTCGTCATCATTCTATCGGTTATACCACAATTCTTCAACCAACCATTTTAAAACACTACAATACTCTATTCATTTGTTTCTTCGTTTGAACCTTTTAGGATGAGTTCCAAAAGAATTTGAAGGTTTGATGTGTCGATCAAACAATCATAGTTTAATCCTCCCAAACGGTTATTTCATAATATCGATTTCACTTCAAGCATTTTCAACGATCTAACGATCTACCACACGAATTACATTTCAAACGTTCCAAACTATTTACCATATCGTGACCACATCTAATAATCTAGTACACGCCCTTCCCTCTAAGTACACCACAATACTACACGCAATGTACCAACCCATCACCACCGTACGACATACCTCTCGCTAGTATTGACACCTAGACCTCATGAAATGAGCATCAAGGAACAAAAGGAACAACGTGACGGATAATAAGAATACGAATTTCAATCTTACCCTTCGATTCACTAGACGGACACCCATCTATCCCTTTCACACTCACCACGACAACTCTCATAACCTACAACGCCCCTAAACAACCCTGCTTTACATTCTCCGTCTACAACGTTACTAGAATTTCGGTTATCGAGTATCTAAGGAAAGGAATTGAGTAATAAGACATTGAAAACGAGCAACCAAGCTTAGAGATGGTTTAAAAGTGTTTTAAAGGTGTTAGAAGTGATTGGAAACCAAAACGGTGAAGTACGAAGTAAAACAGCAAAAGCTGGAGATAAGCAACAGGTATCGATACCTTAACACAAAGGTATTGATACCATTTGATCAAAACGGTTCCAGACGCAAGGGTATCGATAACAATGGCAAATGGTATCGATAACAAGTGATTTTCTGGGTTTTGGAATACAAGGGTATCGATAACAAATGGTAAGGTATCGATAACAAAGGGTGTCGAGCAGATTTTCTGCAGATTTCTCAACAACAACAACATCAACAACAACAACAACAACAACAACATCAACAACAATAACCACGATCAATGGCAAGAATCAAGCTACAAGAAACAAGTCATTAACATATAATGAAAGTTAGAACTCCCTACCTCAAGATTGAAGAATGAAATCGAATGATTTTCCAAGCCTTAGCTCCAAAACTTGCAACCGGATGGGATACGCCTCCACCGAGCTCAAACCAACGAGGAACGAGCTCCACCACGCGAAGGAATGAAGGATTGAAGGCTGTTTTGTATGGATTTTGGGTTGAATGGGTGAAATTGTGAGAGAGGGGAGAGGGAGAGTGGGAGCCGAGAGAGGAGAGAGGGATCGGGAGAGTGAGAGAGAGAAAAGAGGGAATTTCATTCCCTACTCCCTCACACACACATCTATATACACACCACACACACTAACCCCTAAACTATAACACTCTAACACATTAACCCCAAATCAAATAAACTTGACAAATTCCATCTTTTCCTTCAATTATAATATCGAATAAACTTTTTAATAACTTTTGAAATTACGGGTCCTTACAAAAAAAAGAAAGAAAAGGCACTGTACTATTTACTACCAAGACACAAAAGAAACACACATCTCACAAAATTCTCTCAGCTTTCCTATTGGATGAGAAGCTGTCACAAGGATTGCTGAGGTGGAACACAAGTTGAGCTGGACTTGACCAAATCTGTTGAACCACTACCGCCTTAACTAAACCATGACTTCCTTAATTAACCAATTAACGACCAAGTATAAAATGTTAACGGAAGTCAAGGAAAACTAACATTGCAAAATTCCAAAACCCCAACTCAAGCCTCGGATCAAAAAAAAAAAAAATCCAGCCACGTTCGCCTCAAAAATTACTTAGCAGATATTAATGAAGCACATGATACAATCTACTAGAGCAAAAATTAATGCATTCTGCCCCGTTACGCTTAACTTTTATTACTTTTTAAGATTTTTTCGTTATAAAAAAAGTAACTTTTATTACTTTTTAAGATTTTTTCGTTATAAACAAAAAAGTATTCGTTGCTTTTGCAGCAAAATTTTGTAAATTATTGATTCTTTGGACAAGAATTGGAAAAAGAATTTCTTTTATTTTTACCCAAATATTTTTAGAAATATCTAATTTGAGGCAACCAAAGCCAACTTTTTTAACTTTTTCCCCGGGCTAAAAATGGGTTATTATCCGAAATATTTGGGTAAAAGTATTTTTTTTCTTTTTTTCGATTCCTATAGTCGAACGCAATTTTTTTGGAATAACGACAGAACCTCCAAAAAAATCTTTGTGCTTAGTGGGTGTTTGAGAGCCTACTTTTAATTTGCTTTTCATTTTTAATTTTTTGACTTTTTTTTATCATAATATAGTTTGAATTTGGTAGAGTGTTTTGATAATATGTGCATAATGCATTTTGTAATTTGATAGTGTTTGAGAGATATGTGATGAAAATGAATTATGACCTAATTTTTTACCATGTTGCCCTTGTTTATTTATTATGGGATATAATAATGTGTATAAATAATGGTTTAATCAATTTTTAGAAATAATTTTTTATTTTTTCCCCATTTTTTAGATATATTAGCACACACAAAAGTTTTTGCACCCTTTACATATTAAAAAATATTGTTAAAAAATTAATTGCTTCAATTTTCATTTCGTTTGAATCGATGCGAAAACTTTATTTTTCTGATCATTTTATTCTAAATGGTAGTAATGAATTTTTTACTCTTAAACTTTTCAATAAGCACCTTAAGAGATCCCTAAAACCAAATCGGTCCATCTACCAAACGATATATAGCGTCGGTTAAAAAGAAAAAAACTCTTCATCCGAGGCAAGGTTTCACATGTAATATTATTGCTTTGACTGTACTTTCCACCTTTTAAGTGGTCATTGTTGTCCTTCACTACTTTAAATGACTATACTATCCCATGAAAGTAGGGTTACCAGCAATCGTACGGAACAAATATAAATTCAAAACTATACGTACACCATTCGATGTACACCAAATACACACTGCATTGTATAAAATTTATCTTAGGGTTTTAAACAAATGATTACTGCAAAATTTAGTTAGTAAATTTTTTAAAATTCCTTGTAAAAAATTAGTTAATTCGGATATCAATAGTAGTTTGATTAATTCGTGCTTTAATATATAAAAGAAGAATCCAACTATGGATACACCAAATGTACATCACATTGCGTGAGACCTATTTGGGATCTTCCACTAATGATCGGAACCGTTTAATTTGTTTAAATTTTTATTTTAAAGGTTTGACAAAAAATTAGCTTATTCTCATGTTGATAAGGGTTTGATCAGGATACACGATTTATTCTTTGCAAATTTAAAGATGAAATTTGTTCAAATATTTACTTATATATTAATGAGCTATACCTTGGTCCCTAAATAATTTGTTCCTTATGAGAAGATGTGTAATTTTTAAACGAAAAAAATAAAATATTTCTGTGCATAATTTTTTCAAATTTTTGCACTAAATAAAAGAATTCAATGAGATCTTTAATTCAGTGCGAAGAATTTGAAAAAATTATGCACAGAAGTACTTTAATTTTTTGTTTGAAAATTGCACCTTTTTTTTTTTAAGAAACACTTAGTTAGGGATGAATGGAGACTTTTTTTACAAGCACTCTTAAAAATATATATTATAAATAAACTCCGATCATTTGTATGAGATTCCAAAATGGGCCTAACACAATTTGATGTACAATGTGATAACTTTGGTTTTGCTGTCCACCAGAATAGTTTAGAAAACGATAAGTATGAGTGCTTTTTGGGGTTACTTTTGTAATTCGAGTAAAACAATCAACTATGTCAGAGGTGATGGATATAAAGCGACCAAAAGTACTGTAGGTGCAAGGAGGCTATGTCAATGTCAGAGGTAAAGTCTGGTTTTGGGTTCCACATATCCAACGCACGTTAGAATTTGCCAAACCAAGTATAGATGATAATTTGGGCTTTTCTCCTCTTACGTTAATCAGAAGTGGAAAATAAAAAGTTGAAATGTACTTCATTCCCTATTTCTTACTTTTCGTCTCTAATCTTAAAAACAGAGAGTTTTGCCAGCACCTAGAAGTTGAAAATGAGAAGTGGAAAAGCCAATAAATTAGCAAATCCGGATCCTCTGTGAGGATTGTATCTGTAGTGATTGTGTGAGGCTTTCATCAGGAGAATGCCACCTATCCAACAGTGTGGAATAGTGGAAATCCCATCGGCCTTTATTTTCTTACAAGCCAACACCGTTCCGCTTGAAGGTAGCCAAACGCAGAGATAATGGTTGAGAAATGTCATGTGTCTTGTAGACTTCGAGTTGAGATATGAGCATCTAATGTTCAAAGGACAAACCGAATATTGGGAAACCTAAATACATACACCATGTGGGTTCACTTTTGAGTTCTATATGAATAACTCAAATCGTTCATTATTTTTAAAGTAATTTTTTTAGTGTTCCTACAAAAATTCAATCTAATTAGATATGTATAAGTGATCGATTTAATCTTCGAATTTTTCATTCAAAGTTTAGAATCTTGAAATCTGAATGAAACTTGGAAGACTAGATCGACCACTAACATATCCAATTGAATTGATTTTTTTTCAGGACAATTCGAAAATTTATTTTAAAAAAGGTTCGTGCATGCCATATGTACAATAAATACTATCAAATTATTAACCCAGGGGTTGGTTAATGGTTACGGCTTGAAATTTAGGGATTTGCTTCTTAAGGTTTTAGGTTCAAAAACTCTTAAGTGCTATCGATTCTTTTGAGGTCAGTCCATACAGAGCTTTGCTTAAATTTAATTGGGACCTCTGTAAGTGAGCGGCGGGATTGATCTCAAGATTAGTTAAGGTGCACGTAAGCTGACCGAAATACCCAAGTTATTTAAAAAAAGAAGGGAAAAGTCTCAAATTACGTAACAAATACTCCATCAGATTACCTTTGGGAAACACGTGACATAACGTTGGCTCAAATGTTATGTCTCCATTGGTTGCCTTTGAATAGAACGGTGTCGTTTTGGTAAGAATATAAAGGCTGATGAGATTTGCTTTAATCTATACTGTTTTTTTTTTTTTTTGATCCGCTTTAATCTATACTGTTGGATCCACTCATTTAATAGGTGACACCTCCTGTTAAAAGTCTCACACGATCACTTCAGACAGTCCTCACAAAGGATCCGGATCATTAAGTTGGCGGCCAAACACCCTCATTCTTGAATGGCATAATTTCTCTATGATCCTCTTATTAATTATTTGATGTAAAGTCCTGAATTTCAATGTCAACGGGCCTGCCTTTGACCAGATCCAGAGAAGAGAATAGTTAAGGAGTGCTTAAGCTGACACAAACACTCTTGACTTTTAGATTCTTTTATGTTTGTTTTGGATATCCAAACTAATTAAGGTGTTGGGCTGACACATTTAATTTGTTGGAAATGCTAGGGATACCTAGAACAGAGGCCCCAAAAATGCACATATGGGGACCATTTTTGGGTCACACACGAATAATCTCGTTCGTTAATTTTACAAACAATTTTTTGAGTAGGCCTACAAAAAATTAGTTTCTTGCAGTCTGACCTCAGGAAACGATCAATTGTGGGAGGCAATCACACCAATCACATTGCTTGATTACGTAATTGATGATCTCTTTCAGACTTGCTTTTCTTCCCTGCTTTGGATTCCATATTTCAGGAACCGCATGCATCCCAGTGGGATTGTAGTTTTTGATTTCCAACAACGCGTTGGCTACAGCCTTGTAGACCTCATCACCACAATCAGAATGAGAAGGCTTGTAACTTATCATCATCTTCATCAGTGATCTCCTGCATTTTTAGAGATCATAATCCACACTCCAAACCTAAACATACAAACACAAGGAATCTGGTAACCAAAAAGCACAAACTGCGGCATTTTACACTCTGGGGTTATTGTAGTTTTTTCCTTTCTAATTTGTTTAGTTGGGAGTCGAGGGAGTTTAAACTAACCCTTAATCAATTTCTTGACATGATAGATATTTTCGGTGACAAATCCAAAATAAATATACAAGCTAAGGAGTGTTAAGAACGGCTGACTGTGAACCTTTTTTTTGGGCGATCGATGGAGCTTCATCGTGTGTAAATGAAATCAGCGAGTTTGGGTAGTTGTCACTATCAAAAGAGAATTTGGTTCACGCCTGAAAGAAATAGACTCGTAGACACATTAATTTAACCAAGAATTGTGAACTTAAAATCAAACGTTAACCAAGAAAATCCAAAACAAAAACTAGGGCATTGAAAGAAGAAGAACCTATTTAGTTTGTTGTATCACATGTTTTTTACAGTACTTTTTGAAGTCCCTTTTTTTGGGTACGATATATGTGAGCAAATGATTAGACCTTAAGAAAGTGATTGTACCTGATCAGTTATTGTGTGCTTTGTTGCCCATCAAAACAGGTGATTGTACCTGTTAGGTATTGGCAGATTTGTTGCCTATCAAAACAGTGCTTGGTTGATTATTAAACCTTTTACCTCGGTTTCTATGAGGATTTTTTTTATTACCAAGAACCTAAAATGATTCGCCGATTAACTTTCGCTTATGTCATTTTGTCTCGAGTCTTTACCCCAGATCGAAGTTGGGCATGGGTTTCTAGAGGGTCAGGAGTTCTGGACCGATTCTAGCAATCAAAAGATGAAAGACCAGATACAACTGTTGCAAGATTGGATACCGTTTCTGACATACTAGGTTTATTAGAATTTTTAGCGCCTCTGGACTGATTCTATCGATCAAAAGATGAAAGACTGGATACAACTGTTGCAAGATTGGATACCCTTTCTGACGTACTAGCTTTGTTAGAATTTTTAGGGTTTCCCTTACACTTGAACCAACACTAGAAAGTCAGCATTTTTCTTTCATCTAAAATGCTCTATGTAGAATTCTCCCGCGAGTTATCTTACCATGAACCATCAGATTATTTCAATTGCAAAGTTAAGAAATATCTGGATTTTCCGCAGGATGCCGGCTGTTTTATTAACTGTGTCGATATTATAACAATTTGTTAGACGATGCCAGAAGCAAACTCTACTTGATTTTTATCTAGGAGTCTTGGCGAAGATTCTCGACATTGAAAGATGTCACCTTGAATAAGGCTACTAGATTTCTTGTTTGCTTCTTGTTCTTACGCTGGGTTTAGATTGTGCAACTAAGTGATTTCTTACTCTGTTTTGTTTTTGCCTCTCTTTTCATTCCACAAGGTTTCCCCCCTCCTTTATGTGTATTCTCAAAGTAACACAGGTGTGGATTAAAAGAATGTCATCAATTTCTGATGGAGAAAAAAAAAATAGTACTATCCTTTTCACTCGAGTTCTTAATATGAGGCCCAATGGTTTTTTAATTACTCTTTGGGATTCGTTAAGAATATAGATCTTATGTGATGCATGAAAATATTTAGGGAAGTTTAGTAGTGCTCCGTAATGGGGGAATTGTCTCTGTTGTTGTGATGGTGTTTCTATGAATGTCATAGTTCATAAACATTTAGTTTTTGCAGGAGTGGGAAGAGTATGGCTTTTGCTTCTTGGTGGCCAAACTCAGTGGACTGTGGGTCTTTTTGCAACGTTGATTTCTATTAGCAGCATAATTGCACCTGATGCTTATGCTTTTGTTGGTGGCAAGGTACTTGTGATTGTATAATCAAGTAGTTGGATTCTATGTTATCATTTAATATTAGTATACCATCTTAGATCCTTGCTAATATGATCATATAACTCCTGAATTCTTTTTCTTTTTGTTGGCCAAAACAAAGATATAGCTACCTTGATTTCTAGAATCATTGTCATTTATGGGAAAGTTGAATATTCCATTCCATCGTTTAGCTGTTCTTGAAGAGGGGTTTTCAACTGCTTTTTTAGAAATATGTATGCCTGATTTGCTTCTTGAAATAGAGAATGTGCACATGTCCAAGCCTTTATATTTGGAAATCATGGCTACTGATTATTTCATTTAGGTGAAAACATTCTAGAACTCAAATGAAAATAATATATAATTGTTGGATACATTCTGTTGGTAGTGGTGGAGCAACTTTCTTTGTCTTTTCTCTGCATTTTGTTGGTAGTGGTGAACAACACAGTTAAAGAGCTCTCTGAAAGGCGAAGGCTTGTGGATGGGTTCCTAAGGGTATCCCTCAAGTTTTGTTTCTTTTTTATTTGTGCAGATGTAGTTCTCACAAAATCCAGTGATCTTCTAACACGTATATTATTATATACGCCATTATAAGGAAAATGATTTAGGCACTCCAATTCTTTATTATGGCACTCCAAAATTTATCTTTTAGTGTACTTTACTATGTATAATTTTTAGACAAGTTTTTTAGTGTCATCATCAAAAAATTGGATTGCCAAAATCATTTGCCATATTATACTGTAATTCAAATTGCTTCAAATTGCTTAAAAAAAGGAAACGTAAATTGACTGAAGATTTCGGAGACTAGGTTCCTAATTTCTAACTCCTGTTTATACCATATTTCACCGCCTGTCGATGATCGACCGAAAGGTGGCAATTATGGGAATGCAACCTATTTTATTATTATTAAGTATTCGTATTCGTATTAATATTAATATTTCTTTTATTATTGTTATTTGCATGTAGGATACTTGGCATGCTCTTACACCTTTGGAAGGACACTTGGCGTGCTCCTACACACTTTGAAGTTGAAGGGAAGTTATTTGGACACTTGGAGCAAATTAGAAGAATGAAGAGTAGTGGGAAGTTATTTCCTGTATATATTTGTTTTCCTATAAATAGCCTTTTTAGGCTTCATTGTAAACTCTCCAACAAAATCAAAGTCTTAACTTTGTTCTTAATTTTTATCTTCCTAACCCACTTCTGGGTTATAATTAGGAGTAGGATTCAGACTAACTTAGAATATTCAATGTATCGCTCGTGTCGATAGATCGATACCTTGAAAAATAACAAAGTCCATTTGTTATTTTTCTTCCGCTCCACCCACTTCACTAAACCATCAATCCACTCCGCCCAATCGATGGGTCAATTCCGTTCTTGAAAATTGGTGGGTGACGGTCTTCTTTTACGAGTCAATTCATCACCACCAAAAAAAAAAAAGCATTTAATTCATTTGCCATTTCTCTTCTGGTGAAGTCCTGAAATACGGCAAGGAACCTCAAATCCGTTTATGGAGACAAGCCACATTCGTCCTTATTTTTGTTGTTGGCATTATTTCCCGAAATCTCTATCGATTTCGATCGAAGGAAAAAATAGGTAAACAATTTTGGCGCTAGAAGGAGGGAATCATTACTAAATCGGAAGTAATTGTGGAGATCGATGTGAAAATGAAAGCCGTACACGTAAGGCTTGAACAATTTGCGAAAATGGAATAACGGCCATTTGTTGGCCAATTTTGGGATCATTCTGGAAAAAGGGAAAAACAATCGACAGAATGAGAAGCCAGTGTAATGTGAAACGAAAGCCTCACAAAGCTTCAACAATTTACTCATGCAAAAGCAGCCATTCATTGGCTTTGTTAAAACGAAAGCCTTGCATGAGAAATCGACGGAGATTCCAGCCAAATGGCCATGAATTAGACAAATGGCCATGAATTTGAGCCATACAGTGGCCATGAATTAGAGCCATACAATGGCACATGGAGGCTTGAATATTCACTTTTGTTCAAAATAAGTGCTTATAAATTATTCCATTAATGGAACAGCCTGTGAATGTTTGGCCTTTGATGAGAAATTTTTCGGACAGAAAGTGTGTTGCCACAAATAGATGGAAAAGGCTATCTTAAAGGCCTTGCACACAGAAGGCTTGAACAATTTTTTTGGTTCAAAACAAGCCATTTGATTGTTCGAAAATTGGATGAATTTATGTGTTTGGCCTTCGACAGAGAACATATCGAGAATTAACCCCCTTTCGATGATGGATTTGGGGAGCAAAAATTCATCTTTGGAAGAGCCAATTATAAAACTTAAGTGGTTCAAAAGTTTGAAATCCGACGTATACCATTCGATATGAAAGCCTTGTATGGAAGGCTTGAAGAGTCTATTTGTTCGACATATGCTATTCGATTGGTGAAAGATTTGACTGTAAATTTGACGAATGGATTATGGGTGGCCAATGGTCATCAGTCGATCGATTGAAGAGGCTGTTGTTCAAGGTTGCTAATTCCCATTATGCTTAGTAAAAGAAATAGGAATCACATAGGGGCACATCTGGCCTTTGATTTGTTAAGTGGGCAAACTAATAACGGACACGTGGCAGCCTATAGGAAAGCATGAGTCCATGATCTCGAAGAAACTGCTACAAACTGCCGTGCATGGCAACGTGGGACACTTGGCCCATCTTGACCAACCATTTGTTCAATATGGAATTTTTTTGGTCAAAGCCAGTCGAGTGAAGTGTTGGTGTATTTGCCAAGTAATGCTGGTGAAACTGTTCATTTGCTCGACAATTAAAAGTTTTTGTATTTGCCAAGTGTCCTTATAGGATTTCCACAGCCATTTGTGTGGTTTTGGTTGGAGACTAATAAGGTCAATGGTTCCTGTCGATACTGAGATGTTCTGTCAATAACAAGCCAAGTTCCTATCGATTCTGCACTTGTGCTTATGTCGATAATGGACAAGGCTTTGCCGGCAAATATTGGCCCTTGATTAGAAACTTTAATCATGTTTATGGGCCAAAAGAACCCTTTCAAAAATATGTGAAAATTGTTAATTGCCCAGTATTATTTGGTTTTGCCAAATGAACTTGGGGGGCAAAATTCATTAAGGGGTCGACGTAGAAATTGATTCTCCCATTCCTCCATACTGGTTAAAAAAAGTAATGGTGAAAACTTAACCATGAAGAATGTTTTCAGCCAAACATGGCTATAAATACTCTGCGTATTGATTTCTGTCGATCAATATACATTTTGGAAGGAAATGGAAAATTAGTTTTGTTGGACTAGCTAATAAATGTTGGTATAGTGCTATCATATTTTAATCGGCAGACTATGTTTGCATGTTTCCTGATTCCTTTCGGTAAGGATTCAGTTTAAAAGGAAAAATTTCCACAGAAGCAATCTGTTAAGCCATACCATTTGATTTTTCGACAATGGATTTTAATTAAGCCTTGAGGGCTTTGTTGTGCCAGTCAAAAGTGAAAAGATTGGTGTGAAATTTATCTAAAACTCTTCGAGAGTTGGGGGACAAATGTTTACACCGTAAAAGGTTATCACTCGTCGATATCGATCGAGAGGTGATTTAAAACTAGCTAAATTATTCACTTGGGTTACGTTAGTCCTTCACCCAAATGAATAAGGGGGGCATTGTTTATACCATATTTCACCGCCTGTCGATGATTGACCGAAAGGTGGCGATTATGGGAATGAAACCTATTTTATTATTATTAAGTATTCGTATTAATATTAATATTTCTTTTATTATTGTTATTTGCATGTAGGATACTTGGCATGCTCCTACACATTTGGAAGGACACTTGGCGTGCTCCTACACACTTTGAAGTTGAAGGGAAGTTATTTAGACAATTGGAAGCAAATTAGAAGAATGAAGAGTAGTGGGAAGTTAGGAAGTTATTTCCTGCACATATTTGTTTTCCTATAAATAGCCTTTTTAGGCTTCATTGTAAACTCCCCAACAAAATCAAAGTCTTAACTTTGTTCTTAATTTTTGTCTTCCTAACCCACTTCTGGGTTATAATTAGGAATAGGATTCATATTCTAAGACTAACTTAGAATATTCGATGTATCGCTCGTGTCGATAGATCGATACCTTGGAAAAATAACAAAGTCCATTTGTAATTTTTCTTCCGCTCCACCCACTTCACTAAACCATCAATCCACTCCGCCCAATCGATGGGTCGATTCCGTTCTTGAAGATTGGCGGGTGACGGTCTTATTTTACGAGTCGATTCATCACCACCAAAAAAAATAGCATTTGATTCATTTGCCATTTCTCTTCCGGTGAAGTCCTGAAATACGGCAAGGAATCTCAAATCCGTTTGTGGAGGCAAGCCGCATTCGCCCTTATTTTTGTTGTTGGCATTGTTTCCCAAAATCTCTATCGATTTCGATCGAAGGAAAAAATAGTAAACAACTCCCAAACTGGTATAATACCAATTAGAAAAAGAAATGCTTCAATTGTAACAAATCAGAATAGTACATATTAGGAAATGTTTTAACGTAACATTTATCTTGGAAAAAACCCACGGTGTACGTGGATAGCACCCATTTGTTTTAAGATTATTGTGTTATCTTTGGATCAGGTATTGATCGGTATCCGACCAACATGATTTTTTACAAGGTTGGAATTCTCGACGAGCTCGACAAAATGGACGATTCCGATAATTTTTTTGGGCCTGGGCCAAAGAATTATTTACTACCACTTCTCAAATTATTTAACTCATTCCCTCAGGTAAAATTCTAACAATGTTGATCCTATAATTCATACTGACCAAAAATGACTCGACACTCTCTATCTCGACAGAGGATAAAAAAAATAAAAATAAAAAAACCTCTATCTCGACAATACTCTCTTAACTCGACAGAGGATAAAAATAAAAAATAAAAAAACTCTATCTCGACAATACTCTTTAACTCGACAGAGGATTAAAAAAAAAAAAATCTCTATCACGACAAATTCACCCAGACTCTCTCTAACTTTACTCTCCTCATCTACAACCTCATCTCGCTCTCTCTCCACCACCGGAGCCGACACCGCCAATGCCGGAACACCACCAATGTCTCTTTCTCTCACCAACATTTTCCTATCTTCGATGGAGCTAACGACGACCCTCTCCTATTCTGTAATAGCTGCAGATTCGAGAGCAATGAATGTCTCTTCGATCCATATGTTTGGCGGTATATTAAGTTGGGCCTTACAACTTGGAATTAATTGTTGTGTTCTAATGGGGGTAAACATTGCCAATGAGGTATTTGAACCCCAATTACTATTTGATTCCACATTGTTCTTGCACTTGCTATTTAAACCATCAGTCGTTAATGATTGGATGCTGCAAATGCATATTACAGTGGAGAAATTCTGTGAAGCGACAGTTGGATACAGAGAGAACAAAGAGATAGCGGAGAAATGGGTTCGGCTATTCAGTACACCTTATTTCATGGTCTCAGCTGTGAGTGCAAACTGTTTGTGTTATTTAATTGGTAGGCGTCTAATTTGTACAGAGAACATAATAATACAATGCCTGATTATATGAAATTTCTGTGTACAACTACTCTGATAAATTTATCGCCTGGTTTTTTCATAGGGAAAATGCTCGGACAAATATAACAGTGTCAAGACGTGGAGGGAGTTGAACTATGCGGCCGGGACCCTGAAAAATGTGGTGGCAATAGCAGCAGGTATAGGTTACCTTTTTTTTCTCAAGTTCCTTTAGTATATTCACAAGTGAGTGAAATTATTTAATTTCCACTGGAACAGGTTTTGTTCATGTTTTGGAAATGGGAAATAACACGAAGGCAAGGCAGTCTGTTCTTAGACAACCATTTTCATCTACCTTGAACTTTTGTCTTGCATTTGAATGTTTATATGATGTTATAGACTGCGATAATGAGAATGGGTTTAAGAGAAATGAAGGCCTTTTCCTAGCTCCTATTTTCATCGGTTAAGGATAGCACCTTTTTTGAAAGCTATGGCGTAGCTAACCTTATAACAACTTGCTGTAAGGAGGCAGATTTCTTTGCTTTTCTATCTCTGATAAAATTTCCTTTGGAACATTGATTGCATTTAATAATAAAATGCTGCAAAATTATATGGTTTTGATTTGATTTGGCAGTAGGGGGAAGAAACAAGAAATGTGCAGATGCTTTTGCTCAGAATGGCGGGAAAAGGTCTTTTGATGAGCTTGAAGCTGAGACGTTGCAGGGCCAGAAATTACAGGTAGATACACAAAGAAACATATAGTCGCATTTCTGTTTATTAATGTTTTAAGCATGATTTCTATCCGAAAATTGATAACGTTTCAAAAATCAAGCCCATTGAGAATCTTTTGTTGAAAACAAGATTTTTGAGGCCAGTGTCTAGGAATTTTCTAAAAATGTAGAGATCTTATTTTCTAAGAACATTTTTAATCTCCACATCCATCTACGAAGTCATAGGATAGTTAAGAAAGTATGGTATGTTTTTCGTAGATTAGCAATTACTGAAAAAGTCACACCATAAATAAGTTATTTTAACAAACCTGGGATTACTTTTGTTTTATTAGTTCGTAAGATTGTGTCAGTTGAGTTATTGCGGTCCCTGCAAAACCCCAGGTGCTATTGGCCTAAACTCTTTTTCGTTCCATCTATATTCACAGTTAAGAGTCCTTTCTAGAAGTAAGAAAGGAATTTGATTTCAGTGTTAAGACTACTTTGTTTTCATTTAAGTGTTAAGTCTACTTTGAGTTGTCCTGTATTGTTTTCCACTCAGAATTTCTGGATTATGCTGAACCCTGGACTGGTGGAATGCAATTGGTTATGTTGATATATTGTAATGGACGTTTGCTTTTTTAGAGTAATCACTAAAGGGCGTATTTTGAGTTGTCCTATTTTCCATAAACACATAAGTGGATGGATGAAACCTTGTGTCGATGAAATAATTTGAGACATGGTATAAGTATAAACATTAGTTGAAAGGGAGAAAAAGGTGGGTTTGGTGGGGTTGAAACCTCATGGAAGGTAGCTGACTACATGGAGTGTCATTCTATTTGTACTACAATGGAACTTTCACTCATATCTAATGGGGGAATCCAATTAAAAGATGATAGCATGCATTGCATTTGCTAGGAGAGTAGTTGTTGGTAGAGTTTTCTTTTCTTTTACAAAATATATGCTAAAATGGTCGATGATATCAATCATCCATATAGTTAGCATAATTCTGCTTCCCAATAGTTTCTTTTAATTGATCATACCATATCAAATTTACACTAAATTAGCAAAACAATCTTGTTTCGCATTATGCTTTTAGTTGACAAATATTTGTTTCCCTTGACAATAACTACATATTTCCAGAAAATAAAATCTTCTCACTATTGTAACCGCGTTCCAAATAATTATAATGTCACACCGACGCACGTAGCGCGTCGGCATGGCACTAGTAGATATAAAAAAGGGGAAGGCACTCTCAAATGTATGACCACTTCTCACTTGTCTAGAGAGCTTTGATCAGTTTACATATATATTTAATAGCGGACCCGGCGTGCCGCACAGGTTGGGAATTTTATTTTTATTTTCATCTATGATGACATAAGACAGTAAAACTTGTTCTTCGGTTTGTCCCTCACGATATTCTAGAAGTGTGTTTGTTTAGATTTGTGGGTTCCTTCAATCCTAGTTATTTCATAAATATTGATGCATTTGATGTCTTCTTGGCTGGCCAGTGCCGAAAAGGCGAAAACATTGACGAGGAGGAGGGATACCAAAACTCCTTCAATCCTAGTTAATTTTAATTTTAATTTTTTTATGTTACGTGTTGTGAATTTGTTTTCGCTTGGTCCCTCGTGATATTCGAGAAGTGTACGTAGTTATTCTGCTCTATGGGTTCATTAAAAACTATTTGCTGCATACTTTCCTGATCACATACAGAGTCGACCCTTACATTTCAGAGGTCTAAAGCAAAAATTAAAGATTGGACCTTTTTTGCTAGACTATTATAAAGGGTCCCTAAATAGAAGGGATCTTTAAAATTTGAAATTTTTGATGCGGCCTATAGCGGCCGCCTCTTTGACTTTATTTTAGGGTTGGCTCTAATCAAGGACGGGCCGAAAACCTTCCAAGGAAGAGGGAGGCCAATAGCCCCTTCAAGCTAGGAATTCTTTTATTCATGATATTGTATCGTGTGAATTCATTTTGACGGGTCCCTCACAATATATCATAAGTGTATTTATTTGGCTGTGTGGGTTTTTTGTGAATTATTCAATGTGTAGCATGCTATCAGAATGTTGGGTCAGAGTCGGCGCCGTTAACCTGTTGAGGCGTAAGGAGTTTCAAAACCCCCTTCTCGCTTATTGTATAAGGTAATTTTAATGTCTTGCCTCAATGTGAATGTTGCACTTGTGCAGTGTGAACCTACGGCACAATTATTAGTTACTAAAAATATAAAGCGGCACCGATACGTCGATTTCTATTTCCGCTGCAAATCTCTCTCTCGCGCGCACACACACACTCTCCCCTCCTCCAGAGACAGATGCACATGTGGTCTTATGGGGTCACGGCCTCCCCGTGGTCCCGAATTTTCATAATTATCTAAGTAGTATTTTTTTTGTCGAAACATCAAAATTATACATGGTGGCTCCTCACCGAATAAAAATAGTGGACCAAAAAGGGCTTTTTCAACTACAAATATAGTCAGAACTCTTACTTCATATGGATGATGAGTTTCTCACAAATGTTTTAATTATATTAATTGAGAATGAACTTACAGCAAAAAAATTAGTTCCAACTCAATCATATATTACTTTCGAATGTAAGGTATCGTTAAATTCTATTTTTATACATGCTTTAGGTATACCGTATTGAGAAACTTATATTTTTTTTCAATTTTTAGTTATTTTTTGTTTGTTAAAATCACCTAGATATTGTGTTTGTGAGCTCCAAAAAGCCGTTCCCTTTTGGTTGGCAATTCCATAGACAAATCACACATTTTTTATCCCAAATTTATTGAGTATTGGGTATTATTTGGTAGTTTAAATATTTTATATTCTTGATCGAAATTTCAAAATCTTTTTTGTTCACGTGGTTGACGGCCCCCTCGTGTATAAAATCCTGGTTCTGTCCCTGCCCTCCTCCTCAATACCGATCATACTTCGACCATACTTCTGTCAGTCCAAATCATCAGTAGATTGGATTGAGATTTTGCATACTGAACGGAGACGGCAAGGGTGGATGGTCAGTTTGGTTATGGTGGGTTTTCCTAAAATGTCACCATTACCCGTGAACGACAGACCCCTCATGCAAACTTCAAAATGAAGTTATTATTTGCCTTGTCACACCCTCGATTTTTAACATAAATATAGAGAATATTCATAAATAAAACCTCACAATATTCCATACGATACCCCAAAAAGAGTTTAATAAAATCATTCCGCAATTCCACATTGTCCACCAAGAGTTTCCAAAATAGTCACCGTGTTCGGTTACCCATTTAGAATTTTTGTTCCAAAAAATTAGTTTTGAATGCAAAAAATTGTGGGGCCAAAAAATGTTGAAAAGGCCGGCAACTCCTCTGACTACAACAGTACAACCTGTGCATAGTCTTTATTGGCAGAGAGATGAGTTGGGAGCGGAAAGTCTACGGTTTCCAACTAAGGGATCCCGATCGGGATCCCGACGCCAAGCCGGGCTCACTCCGGCCACCGGACGGCCCATCTGAGACGTCCAAAAACTCTATAAAAAAAAAAACTGAGTGGACTTGCGCAAGAATCAAAGGCATCCAATGTGTGTAGGTGCTTGGATCAAGCATTCCATTTTTTTTTGTATATATTTGTATTACAAAAAATATGGAGTGCTTGATCCAAGCACCTACACACATCGGATGCCTTTGATTCTCACGTAGGCCCACTCAGTTTTTTTTAAAAGAGTTTTTGGACGTCTCGGATCGACCGTCCAATGGCCTAAGTGAGCCCGGAGCGGCGTCGGAATCCCGATCGGGATCCCTTCCCGTCGGGACTGTAGCATCACTGGAGTTGGGAGTACAGAGACTGTCAGAGAGGACAGACTTTGTCCATCAGTTTTTCTTTTTTTGTTTTCTGGTCAGTCTCAGTAAAGGGACCTATTTATTTCTGAAATAACTCATCCAATCACATGTTTTTACATTTTAACTCAAAATTTTCAATCCAAAATTGTGAACCAAACACAGCCAGTATAACTTCGGCTCCATGGCCCGAATTAACAAAAGTAAAAGAGTATCAATAGAGTTAAGAAATTACATCATTTCATAATCAAAAGATTTACAAATGAAGTTACGAATACATCTCTCAAAAGTTGATTACAAAGATGGATTTATAACTCCTCCAAGTTAGCTTTCAAAATAATTCTCACATCCAAGCAATCCAAACATGCAGCTATTGTCCCAAGTTAGCACCTGAAAAGAAAGAAGGTCTGAGCTACACTAGCCCAGTAGAAAGCTCTAATCTAGCAATATATGCGTATGAAATGTAGGAAAGAAAATAAGATGATCAAAGGCAACAAGGTCCAACGGACGAACAACAATAGCGATTTCAACCCAACCTTTCATTTTCAAAACCAATCATGCGTCTCAACGTGTAACTTTTGAAAACACCAAGTGTCAACATGTGTCTCGTACAAGTGTCATGAGCCGTAGCTCCTGCCGGGCCAATTAAAGGACCCCGATGTCCTCTGCCAGGCACCTTGCCCAAAGGGTGGTCCTGAAATATCTATTATGAGCATATAGCTCCTGCCGGGCCAATTAAAGGACCCCGATATCCTCTGCCAGGCACTCACCCGTCGATGAGTCCTGAAGTGTTCTCATCATATTCGTAATGTTCAAAATCCTCTAACCAACATGATGATACCGTTTCAAAGCAACTTGATACATATATATATATACGAAGTAATTTTAAAAAAATCATGCATAACCGAGCTTTAAAGATGGTGGACATGTCCAATGATGTCACAAGGCAAGAGTAATCAAATTTAAGATCATTAGGATTATCTTTAAGATTAACTAAGCATGATTAGGAACCCCAAATAATATAATTGGAATCAAGGTGGCCAAAACTGTACCAACTGGAGATGTTATCGATAACGAACAAATGAAGGTATCGATAACTTACGGTCGGAATTAATAAAAACATAACGTTATCGATAACAAATGAAAAGGTATCGATAACTTCAGGATCAAAATCATTCCAGCCGCAAGGGTAGCGATAACAATGACCAAAGGTATCGATAACAATTGATTTTCTGGGCTCCGGAACAAAATGTTATCGATAACAATTAAAATGTTATCGATAACGATGGGTTTCGAACAGATTTTTGACAGACCAAGATGGGTTTTTCAGTCACAACAACATCAACAACGATCCAAGGCACTAATTGAGCTTTGAGAAACACTTCATAAACATGTATTGATAGTTAGAACCTCCTACCTCAAGATCAAGAACGAATTTGGAAGAATTTTGCAAGCCCTAGCTCCAATCTCCGGATTTGAACGAAATGCGCCTCCACCGAGCTCCAACCAACGTGATACGGACTGAATACGCGATGGAGGTGAAGGATTGATGGTAGTTTTGGGTGATTTTGGTGGGATTTTGGGTGAGAGGAGTGAGGGAGCCGAGAGAGAGAGTGAGCGTCGGGAGAGAGAGGGAAGAACGGGGAGAGAGAGAGGAAAGGGGAAATTTATTCCCTACACTCTCACACACAACACATATATGCCAAACACATTTCATAAATTCACCCACAATTATTCCACCTTACACATTAACCCCAACTCTCCAATTTCAAAATCAATCTCATCCTTCTTATTTCCTTTAAAACCTTTTTAAACCCATTTTTTCGAATTTACGGGTCTTTACATGCCTACTAATTGTTAGATACAATGTTCCAATGGCAACTCGAAATTCAACTTGACAGCCACTCGTCAACACATAACTTCACGCTTGTTCGGTACAAATTTCCTCCCGGAAATCAAATATATATACACACACACACTCTTACACAATAAACTTAAAGAGTAATGTAATATTCTCTGTAATAACACTTATCCGGCCCATACGGAACTCATTTATACGTGTTTTAAGTAGTAACATAGTACTATTTCTGTTGTTTGGACTTGTGATAAGTTCACATCATATTTGTGAACCATGCCTTTACTCCTGCATGTGGAACTGATCAATTTTCTTGATCCATTGCTTTTCTTCGTATCTTTTCACCCTTTTCCCCTTATTTTCCATCGGAGTAAATAGCAATTTAGTGCACCTATGCCCTTTTAAAGCATGACTGTTGGGATTTTAACACCCCCTTTAATGTCAAGCCACCAGAAAATAAAGTAAGCAAACAAAAGAAGAAATCACAAGAACACCAAGATATACGTACAGGGGTGGACCCATCTTGGGATACGTGGGGTCGAGTGCCCCCACGCCCTTTTAATTTTTTTTTTCAATTTGTATATATATTATATATGCGAATACATGCAAGTAAGCATTGTTTGGTGCAGTGGTGGCTTTGGGAACATGAGGCTGTGTGTTCGAGTCCCCCCATTTCCATAAGTTTTTTTATTTCAAAATCCTAGCACTAGAAAATAGTGTGTACGCTCCAACTTTCCTAACTAAGGTTTCCGATCATTTGTGTAGTGCAAAATATGAACCCGCACATTGCATTTGTATACTTTTGGTCCCCGAAGCTTGTACTCGTACAGTTAATAATAGGAAAATAGATGATGAACATGTGATAATTTTGTTTGAACACATAATCAAGGTGCGCAAATTTACCCAAGTAGCTGGTTATTAAAATACATATATACTTTAAAATTGTTACTTTATCATGAATACTAAAATTATTTTGGTGTGAACGTGCTTAACTGTAACTCATATATTATGGTTACAAAGAAAATTGGTGCCCCAACTATGTCAAATTTCTGGGTCTGCCACTGTATACGTAGTTCCATAAAGTACGAAGCAAAATGTACTCCACAGGCGAAGAGTGAGAGAGGATTCACTATAACCATGCAAGGAGCAAGATTACAACAGAGCCGACTATACCTGTCACTCCACAAATTGGCACACACTTGAATCCCAAACTAAGAGAGAATCCCAAACAAAGAGACACCAAGAGCAATTGAGTACTCACAACTCACTAGGGACTGAAAAACTCCAACACTCTTGCATAAACTCTCCAAAGACTTACATATTGAGTACCACAAAGTACCTATAAATAATATACACAATCAAAACCTTGCCGTAGAAGTCTAAATTAACACAATAGTAAATATCCAAAAAAAGAAAAATTCAAGGCACATTCCTAACATTGACAAGGAGCATTATTCTTAGCTCCATTACTGAATTACAAGTAACTGGCTATTGCTATCTTGACATGTGACCTAGAAGAGTCAATAGCAGCATGGACTGCAGTTAATTCATATACAGTGGTAGGAACTTGGAACACGATTAGTGGAGGAGAGGCAAACTTTTAACAGTGGTAGATTTATGAGTCACTAGCTAGGAGGACTTGAAGAATTTGTATTTTGGAGCAGAGTAGTTTGAGGACATATCAAGTAGTAGTTCAAATCCTCTGTTTTGCCATGCTCGCTAGAAAACAGAGGTCATATGAGAGGTTACTGTAATCAATTCTTTGATTTAGAATGGTATGATGCAAAAATGGTGTTTTACGCGCGCCTTCAATTCTAACAAGTGATGTTGCTTGCTTCAACACCGGAGAAAGAAAAGGTTTGGTCGCCTGCTCCAATGCTGGAAAAAGAAAAAGAGAAGTATTCGACAAACGAAGAAATAGTGGGAGAACATCGCACTTCAGGGGGAAAAAAAAAAGTTTACTAACAACCCTGATAGAATTATTTGGATTTGTGAGATCGTAGAAACACATTACTAAAAATTGCTTACGTGCATCGCTCGTGTGCATTTACTAGTTATATATAAATGCTTCAACAAGCTGTAAAACATCTATTCAGTAATTGCAGGGTAGTTCACTTCTCTTTTTCTTTTTCCTTTCTTTGAACTTTGTGCGGCATTACAGAAATTCCTAAGAAGGTTTGAAGTTGTGCTGAATGAAGGACATGAAACGTATACAGCACTGATAATCCGCATGGGAGTCGTGTTTGTATCGTTCCCTTAATCAATATTAATACTTCTCAAATAGTCGTGCTGATCACATTTCGAAAATGTATGCACAATTGAAGTAACTTTTTTAATTTTTTATTAACAAATATTTTTCAAATAGTCTAGCTAGGTCAGAAACTAAACCTGTGGCGCACACTCTTTTTGAGCTTGTGCCACTTCGTACATGGTTTTGGAGTAAAATTGTTCGGAATAAATGGAAGCGTAGATTTCATTGCTTCTTTTTACAGAGGAAAATAGCAGTGCTCTGAAAATAGTACCATCCTTGCGATAGATAAAGATTTTATATCCTCAATTACTTATCATCTCATAGGAGCACTATAGGAGAACGCAAACAAGTAATTACTTGTATGCAATCTTTTTTGCATACAAGACTCGAGTCATCCACTGCTCATGCCTCTCATAGATCGCCGCTTCCTCAAGAGAGTGAAATGCAGCTCGAAAAGACAATGTTCCAATATGGTAATGGTTTCTGGAATTCATTGGTTTTGGTAGGAGCTAGGACTGATAAGCTATGAGTGGGTTGGTTCTCTGATTTCTGCATTGCGCCTGGGCTTTATATCGAGCTTGAAACATTTGTCAGAATGCATACTAGGCTACTATAGCTAGCCGTGAATTTTGTTTTCAAAATTTATTGATTCCTTAGTGCCTTAGTAAACTGATCAGAATTGGACTCAACAGAGTAACATTGCTTGATAGAATGTACTTTGACTACTACTTTGAAATTGTGAAAAATGCCAGTATAAGTCCTCATTAGTATACTTCACTGGTCAAGTTCTAAATCAACGACACTAATCGGTTACCGAGGGGTTTCGACTAAATTGATCAAGAGAACCAGTCAATCATTAGATACTTGACACGTGACAAAAATGTCATCAAAAGCTTGAAATTAAGTGGAAACTGGCTTTGGATAGATCACATTGAACATTAGCTGTAACACATATTTATCTTCTTTTGATTATTGGTACTCGATGAGGCTTATTAAGGGACAAGAAAATATGACAAAAAGGTGATAATGTTTCGATAGAACTTACATATGAACACATGCATTTTGTGTTTATGGGAAACAAAATGCCCCTCATCCTGCATTTATCATGACGGTGTATAAGTTCTTTTGCACAAAAACAATACATTGCTATTCCCTGTCAAAATTATTAACAAGCTTTTGAACTACCTGTTGCAAATTGAGTTACTGCATTGCAATCATTACCTATTAGGATACATCTTCTGAAGTTTCACAAATCTGAGGTCAAGCTAGCTAAAAGTATTAGTTGTAGAAATGATTCTTCTTTCACCCATGAACTTGTAGAAATTATAATTTTTGTGTTATGTGTTCAAAATGTATGCACTGCTCTCATTCGGAGCGATGAATTTGGAACATTGTTGTCTGTCACGCTGTTGGAAAGCATTTGCATAGATCCATCTAACCACTCTATTGGAACTATGATATCTATATGAAGTATAAGAGAGAATTGTCATTGGACTTTTTATTTAGCAAACTGAAAGGACATTTATAGGAGATAAGTTGCATTTTTTACACACACAAAAAAACGTAAAAGAAATGGAAAATAAATAGGGCAGTATCCATAAGAAGCAGCCAAAGCAATTATGCAACATCACTTGTAACAAAAAAATTCAAGCCATGAGATATTTTACGGCCCATCACACCACAATTACCTACGATTAGAGAAACAAAAATGATTAGAATTATTGAGGACAGTTCGATGCAGTTAGATGATTAACTACTTTAACACATAGGTAAGAAGCTGCAGAGCTAAAAACTTCAATTCCAAGAATCAAAAAATAGAGCAAAATAAATCACGTGCCCAAGCCTAAACTTGTGAAATCTAATATTCCAGTATATTGAATAGGAATTTGGAAATTTTGGTTGGATACAATATTGATTCTATTGTATTTTTAAAATGTTTTGAAGGTAAATTGTAACAAGATTATAGCTGATTTAGTTTCTCCTTAAGTTTGCTCAAGAAATAGTGTTTTACTTTTAAATGGCTAATTGATTGCTGCAAGCCATAAATAGACTTCCTTCCCTCAAGAATCTTAGAATGACAAAAAATAGAACAAAAACAAAAGCAAAAATCAGTTACATATCAAAATGAAATGCTCGTGCTGGACCGGGAGCATCGCTGAGATTTGCAAACTACAAAATGTCCTTTCTTTTTTGTTTTTGTTTTTGTGAATAGGTCAAACTTCAAAATGTTAATGTTTGGAGATGGGCTATAAAGGAGAATTTCTCTAAGGCCTTATAAGTTATCATCATCAGAGCACAGGAAACTAAAGATTCCTGGCCTAGTACAGAGTTTAAATAGCTTAGTAAGAAATGCATGCATTGCCAAGACAATTGAAAACGTGAAATGTTCATACCTAGTTATGGTCACACTTCAACTCTGATCCATTTTCCATCTCCAAGAAGAGTCTTCTTGGACGCATGCAACTGAGTAAGAACCTCATTCATCGCCGGTCGATCTCTAGGAAGTTCTTCTGAGCAGGCAATCCCAACATTAAGTATGGAAATCAAGATCTCCCGAATCTTGTGACTTCCATCAAAACTTTGGCTACGACCTTTGTTGATGCTTGAGCTTGCTTGCCCTTGTTCTATTTGTTGAAGCAGTGATGGATCAACAATGCTCTCTACTTGTTCAGCCAGAGCTATCTTAGCAAAGTTGTGGAGAGACATACCATCAATAAACATGCTATCAGTAGGTCTCTTGGCTGTAAACATCTCCAATACAAGGATTCCGTAACTATACACATCACCGGATGTTGACACTTCATTTCCCATGCCATACTCTACAATTTACAAGGTGAAAAAAATGCAATTACGATTTCAAAGAATCCTGGATATGTGGTTATGGTCTATATTTTGAGAAGTAAAGGAGAGCCAAAAAGTGCTAAGAAGTACATTTACCTGGAGCCGCATAACCAATAGACCCCTTTATGCCAATAGAACTTGATTGATTCGCAAACGAAGTACCTATAGTATCTCGAAAGAATCTTGCTAGCCCAAAATCAGCTACATGTGCAGCTATTTCTTCATCTAGAAGAACGTTGTTGGGCTTCAAATCACAGAGAACAATTGGTTCTGAGATATGATGGTGGAGATAATCAAGTGCAGAAGCAACATCAATTGCAATGTTTAACCTCTGAAGAAGATTTAAACTTCTTGACTCATTACGCAACCCACGTCCATTCTCATTTGGATGCAACCACTCCTCTAGGCTTCCATTGACCATGAATTCATATACGAGAGCTTTGAAATCATTGCCTTGATAGTCAACACTTGAACATGCTGTGAGCACCTTTACAAGATTTCGGTGTTTGATATTCTTCAAGGCTTTACACTCGGCTATGAAACTCTTGCAAGCTCCAGAGACTTGGAGATTTAGTACCTTAATTGCAACAACTTTTCCTCCATGCTCAAGAATTCCTCTATACACTGAGCCAAAGCCACCAGCACCAATCAAATTGGCTGGACAGAACCCATCAGTAGCTTTAAGTAGACTTTGGTATGACAATTCCAGAAATGAGTCCCCTAATAAACTGAAAGAAGATACATTTGTTCTCTTTCTAAACGAACAACGATAGAGGAAACACATTAGACTTAGTCCTAGAAGCCCGCAAGCTATCGAGATTATTAAAATCATGGTAAGAGAAAATCTTTTCTTTCTAAACCCTTTGGAGTTACAACTTTGCAGCTCCAATTCAGCTATACCTCCACAAAGCTTACTATTTCCCTTGACAGAAATCGCAGTCGCATTCCCATATATGCCTCTTTCTGGTACCACTCCTTCAAAATCATTGAATGATAGATTCAATTTGTGCAAGAAGAGGAAGTCCTCGAAAAAGTTGGGGATTTGTCCTAAGAAATTGTTTTGAGAAATATCTATTTCTTCCATACCTCTCAAATTACTTAAGGACAAAGGAAGGGTTCCCGAGAATTTGTTGCCCTCCATGTATAGCAATCTCAATTTTACACAGCTACCAAGACTGCTTGAAATTTTACCAGAAAACATGTTCCCAGAAACATCTAGTTCCTCGAGATTTTTTAAATTTCCGATTTCGATCGGAAGAGAGCCAGTCAAACTATTTCGGGAAATGTTCAAACGCAGTAATGATGAGAGACTCATAACTTCTTTGGGTATGGTACCCATAAGATTGTTTTGTTGAAGTCTTAGGTCCACCAACATTGTGCATTTTCCCAGACTTGAAGGGATGATTCCGTGAAGATTGTTTTCAGACAGTAAAATAGTTGTTAACCGAGTTAAATTTCCAAGAGACGACGGGATGTCCCCATAGAATTTGTTACTGAAGAGACCCAAAAGCACTAGATTTTGAAGCTTACCTATATCAGAAGGAATTTGACCAGTCAAACGGTTGGTGGACAGACCAAGATCTTGTAAATTGACCAGATTCCCTATCCCAGTTGGAATGCTCCCAACTATTTCATTTCTACGTATTTGCAAACGAAGAAGATCAGTTGATAAATTGCTGATCGTGTTGGGGTAATAACCCTCCAAAATTGTTTGAAACCAAACTTAGATGGGTCAAATGCGTAGCATTGGTTAAAGAATTGAGAAAGCTCAAGTCATCAGCTTCCCCAGATCCGAGATGATTTTCAGCCAAGACTAACCGCCCAAGATTATTCAACTTTCCCAAATAAGGCACTTTCCCGGTAAACTTGTTAAATCCAAAACCAATGTGATATAGTTTGGTGGCATTAGATATGAATATTGGAATAGATCCAGTAAATAAGTTCGAGCTAACTTCAATGAATCGAAGATTAGGAAGAGTATTTTCGAGTACTGAGGGAAGCATACCTTGAAGTTGGTTAGACAGCACATTAAAGACTGTGAGAGAAGAGACATTAAAGATTGAGTACGGAATGGTACCAACCAATCTATTCACTCCAAGTCGAAGGAATTCTAGCTTTTTCAATTTTCCCAGTGCATGAGGAATTCGCCCACCAATCCTATTCCCTTCCACGGAGAAGCGAATCAGAGACGATAGATTACCTAACGATGAAGGAATTCCTCCGGTGAGATGGTTACTTGCAAATTCCAGTTCCTGTATCTTATACAGGAAACCAAGCTCCACTGGTATTTTCCCCGATAATCTATTGCCGTAAAGGCCAAGGATAATGAGGTTAGAGCAACCAGATATGTTGGTGGGAATTTCACCTGTTAATGAATTGTTAGCCATCCGTATCAGTCGTAGCCTTTTCAAACGGCCAAGTTCTGGTGGGATTTCATGGCTGAAGCTGTTGTTACGCAGCTTTAGTTCCTTAAGAAAACTCAAGTTTCCAACGTGAGGTGAAACGAGCCCCACCAATTTTTGATGCTCCAGGGCTAGCACAGTGACCCTCGAGGGGTGGCGGCGGCCACATGTTATGCCAACCCATTGGCAGAAGTGGATGGATTCGTTCCACGAGTTGAGAGTTCCAAAAGGATCGCCCGTGATTTGGGCCTTGAAGGAGAGTAGGGCTAGTCGGTCGGTTTCGTTCCCGCGATGCACAGAGTCGGCTACTGAAGCCAAAAGCAAGAGAGTAAGGAATAAGGACCATGAAAATAGCAGAGCCATCTGGTGATTGGAGAAGGCCACCGAGGTTGTTAAATTCAGGGGCAAGCTGATTTCTTCTGTGTTTATGTTTTTTTTTTTTTGAACAGGTAGTGCAGTGTTTTTTTTGGTTAGTATTTTGGGCAAAGTACGGAAAACCTCCCTGAGGTTTGGACGTTTGGCAGATAACCTCCCTGACGTTAGCTAATGAGCACATAACCCCCCTATGGTTTTGGAGTAAACTGCAACCGTTAGGTTTTTCATCCCATTTGACGGCGTGTGTGTGGCACGCGCCTAGTTTGCGAGTATAGACCTAAAAAACGTGTTTCCCTCCAAAAATGATAACTTTTCTTCCCTTAATGCCCTTTATCCATCTCTACAAAAGACCAACCACCCTAGTTTACTCCTCCCATTTCATACTAGGTTTCCAACTTTCTTACCAACTTCCAGGTAAAATATTTTACTTCTTCTATGTAAATTCATTTATAATTTTTATAATTTCTTCATTTTTTACCTTTCTGTTTATGTATAACGCAATTATGTAGGTTAATATATATATATATATATATATATATATATTTTGTAATTAAGGAATGTCTTCTTCAAGCAACAACAGTGGTGGCTATGGCAGGCAAACCCTTGATTTGAGATATGTGGCCAGCTATTGTTACTGTGGGAGGAAGGCAGTATTGAGGTTGGTGGAGTCTGAAAAACCTACAAAGGGGATGCTGTACTATGTGTGTGAACAAAAATCAAGCTGCGGTTTCTGAGAATGGTGCAACCCTGTTTCAGCAACATGGCAACCAAGTGGGGTTGCAGTCACTGCTGCAAGAGGAGCACCTGTAAATCAACCAAGTTTGGTGATGGCTGGACCAAATGAAGATAAAAAATAGTTGAAAATGGTTGTATTTGGTTGCCTCATTGTGTGTGGTTTGTGTTTGTTTGTGACACTAGTGTCCCTTGTAATGAAATGAAATGCAAGCACCAACTGTAACTCATTCTGATGCAATGAAATGAAAGCACCAGTTGCTACTTAGTAGTGCACAACATATCACAACAGTTTATACATATTCCATGCATAAAAAAACAAAAGTTCATAACATAACTTCATATTACCATATCACCAGAAAACTGGATCACCAATGCAGCAAAATAATATAAGTTCATACTACCATAATTCGTAGCCATCACCACCACCAGTCAAAAGGATTAGGAGTTACTACAAGCAATACAGTTACCAATAGAGATTACAACCATTTCCAACAGTCAAAAGGATTACAAAAGTTTCTTAATTTTTGAAAGTCAAAACAACAATACTGGGCAAACAGTATAACTACTGTGCTGCACCCCTCCCTGAAGTTGGTCCTCCTACTTGTCTGGCCTTCAGCCTCTCTAGAATGTTAGTCAAGTTTGCTCCCTTAAGTTTGCTCCCTTGTTCTTCCTTGTTTGTCCATCCACAGTTGCATCCTTCCATGCATCACCTCCTCTAATAGCAGTTCCACCATTTCCAGCACCACCTCTCCCATTTCCACCATTTGCACCACCTCTCCCACTACCACCATTTGCACCACCACCTCTCCCACTTCCACCATTTCCAGCACCACCCCTCCCACTACCACCATTTGCACCTCTCCCACTTCCAACATTTGCAGCACCTCTCCCACATTCAAACCAACTTGCAATGCCAACACCTCTCCCTCTTCCACTACCCCTGCCAACACCTCTCCCAGTTTGAGAACCTCTTCCACCATTAATATCACTTGTTGCACCACCACCACCAGATCCAGCTGTAGTACCCCTTCCAATTCCAGTCTCCCTATCAACACCCCTTCCAACACCCCTACCCCTTCCAACACCCCTTCCACTTGGTTGTAGGAAATTAATGATGATTTGAAAACATTTAGCTAACTAAAATTATATAGGATGCAACTCTAACCCTAGAAAGCATAAAGAAACCCTACTAAAATGGCAATAATTACCTGTGTGCTTGACTGAGGTCCATTTGGTGTAGCACCAACAGACTGATCTCCATTTGGTGCTGGCTAGCTGCCCTTGAAGATTGACCTCCACCAGTATTTCCTTTTTTCTGCATTTACAATAAGTGATGAATGCAGACATTAGTAATGAAAATCATAATGGTAAATTAAAAGTGGTAATGAAATGCAGACAAAGTAAATGGGAAAATAATGTACCTTTAACATAGTTGAATTGGGATGAATCCTATTCTTACAAGTCCTCTTATTATGTCCATTTCCCAAACACTTGCCACATGTGACATTTATGTTCTTCCTTGATGCCTTGTGAGGATCTCTTGGCTCATCTGCTTGTCTTCTCCTTAACTTCTTGGGCCTACCATTTAGCTTCCTTGACAATGGGGGCTGTAATGGTTGAATTCCAGTCACCACATAGTCATGCATACCAGGAACTGCATGAATCATGTGGGCATATGTCTTCAAATAGGTTTCCTTGGAATAGTATGGATCCACATAGTTCTCTGCAAGCTCATGGTTCTCTCCTACGGCAGCAATGGCATGGCAGCATGGTATCCCAGTGACATCCCATCTCCTACAGGTACAAGTTCTGGCCCTAAGATCCACAAGATATACCTTGTCATAATGGTCCACCTCAAATTCAAGTTGTCCACACCAATGAGCAAAACAGACCCTTGAGTCCTTCTTGAAACCTTCCAGCTTTGTTTGGATATTTGGACATATTGCACCAGTATAGTTCTCTATACCCTTTCTTTTCACTTGTATCCTTTTCATAATCTTCCTCCTTATCCACTCAAACATGTTGATGATGGGTTTATCTCTAGCCTCCAGAATGTATGAGTTAAAAGATTCAGATATGTTGTTAACCAATGTATCACATTTGGTCCTAGTGGGGAAATGTGACCTACTCCATAGTGCAGGATTCACTTTCCTCAACCATTCAACTGCAATCTCCCTATCTCCAATCTTAGGATCTGCCTTATCTATCTTATCCATCCAGTAGTTGAACCCACTAATGCTGAATACTATGCAGCCTTCCAAAACAGTTCTTTTAGATCCCCCTATCTTTGAACTTGTTCTTGAAATTGCTGTACATATGCCTTAGACAGTACCTATGGTCTGTTGTAGGAAATGACTCCTCAAAAGTCTCCACAAGCCCTTTTTGTCTGTCTGAGATGAAAGTCCAACCCATGTCCTCAACCCTCCCAATGTCATTGCACAATTCAGTCATGAACCACCCCCATGTGTCCTTGTTCTCAATCTCAACAACTGCCATTGCTATGGGGTAAATATTGTCATTTCCATCCCTACCTACTGCAGTAAGTAACTGTCCACCATATACACCCTTCAAATGACACCCATCAAGACCTATGATAGGTCTGCAACCAGCTAAAAACCCTTCTTTCAATGCTCCTAACCTGTAGTACATCCTTTGAAAAGTTGGCACAGGAGCATCAAACTCCCCCCTAAGTAGAAGCTGACTCCCAGGATTGTATTTCTTCACAGTCTCACAATAATCCCATAATCTGTGGTAGTGCTCAACCAGATCTCCATCAATTAGTTCTCTAGCTTTTCTCTTTGCTCTATAGGCTTGCCACACACTCACATTTACCATGACCTTCCTCTTGATTTTTTTCTTCAAGATTTCTGGGTTTATGTCTGGATTATCCCTCACTTCATCAGCCATTTTATGACCCAAATAAGTTGAAGTAACTTGGCTGTTTTCATAGTGTCTGCCACATGTATGTGTATCTGTCAATGTTTTGAGTTGGAAATATAACCCAAGTCTGTCTACTGGTGATCCATGAATCCTCCACTGACACCCCCCATCTTTGTCTTCCCAATACTTGCACTTGGCTGTGATCCTCTTGTTCTCATTTCTTATGTATGTAATATCATATCCATTCTTGACATTGTACTCTCTTAAATAAGCTCTAAACACTTGGGCAGAGGGAAACTTCATACCAGCAACCAACTTAGGTTTACGCATCATGCTCTCATTGAACTCTATGTTCTTGTCTCTCACTGGCTTATCTTCATCTGAACCTATTACACTTCCCAGTACCTCATCATCTTCTGGATCAGAATACCATGGCCCATCTGCAACCTCAACCTCTTTTTCAGTTACCATTGGTTCCTTATCTTTAGTCTTACTAGATCCCTCATTATTTGTCTCCTCATTTTGCTGACCTTGTAAGTCCTCACCACTTCTACCATTATTTGCAAATATGTCATCATCATCTAGACCCTCTACGTCTTCAAACATCCAGCTAGGGTCACTACTATGGGCACTGTCACCACTTTCACTAGAACTTCCTCTAACATAGTCACTGTCATCAGACTCATCACTATCACCCTCCCCTGAGTTGGCATTACAGCCATTATGATCCTCCTCTGGGTCTTCTCTAGTCACAACTTCATCCTCCATCACCCTTTCTTCATTGTTTTCTTCCATGTGTGGGGTATCATTGGTAAATGTATGAGGGGGTGGGGGTGGACATACAACTTTATCATAGAAATAACAATCATCATCAAATAAGATGTCAAAGTCATCTATGTTAACTCCTTGAAAAGGTAAAGCCTTTTGAGCTGTAGGAGTTGTGTTCTTAGATACCTTTGGAGAATTCAAAACTTTTCCACATGGTGATATAGCAATAAGAGGGTCACCCACCTTTTCTGCATAAACAACCACCACAGGGAGGCCTGTGTACATTTCAAGCATTCTACTGACATCCTTGTCTGAATTCAATCTCATAGTACCAATTGTAGACACCCCAATTTGGCCTAACGATTATTTCAAGTCCCACCTTGGGACCATCTCGATGATGAAACGGATACAATGATTGCTGATTGCTTCCTTGAGAACCTTAGGACTTTCGGTAAGAACTTTGAGCCACTTAGAGGACCCAATTCAAAGCCATACAGCCTTTCAGACAGAAATACAGAAGCCTAGGAGAATCCATCTGTCGGCCGTGACATCGATCCCACGGCCCTAACATCATTTCCTCACCCGAGCAACCTGTTGCTAGCAAAATCTCCCTGAGAGATCAATCCCTTGGCCGCAAGATCTATCCTTCGGCCGAGACATCCATTCCTCGGCCGTGATATCCTTTACTCGGCCGCCAGATCGACCTTTTTCCAGACTCTGGAACGTGTTCTGTCAGACGTTTGATCCGATTACACTACCTTCCCGATGCGTTCGGGCTACGCTCAGAGATTACGACGTAGAGTTAGAGATGCATTGCAATTGCAATTGCCATCTCGTGATTTGATTGGCCGGAGTGAGTCACCAATTGCCTATATAAAGGGCCTTTGGACTCCGAAAATAAACACACGAATTTATCAGAGTATACACTCTCTCAAGCCTCGAAACTCTGCACAAATATTCCCTCAAACCCACTCTTCAAAAGCCCTAACCTCCCGAAGGCAGCCGTCAATCCGGCGATCAAACCCCGAAGTTCAAACCCTAACCCTAGGGTTTTCAATCAAGCAATCAGTCAATCACGCCCAATCCAAAGCAATCAAGCAACTGAGGGATCAAGGTGGTGAGGCCCAACGGCCTCTGGTTTGTTTTACTTATCGCATTTATAACTAACCGTAGTTTTCTGATCATCTGTTAATCGTATATTCTGGTGTGAGGAAGAACACCGACCGGGGCTTCGATCCCTCGGCCGGTACATTAAACCAGTGTGATTACTCGGCCGTGACATCCATTCACTGACCGAGTAATCGATCTCCTGGGACAGTTTGTTTGCTTTTCTGCTTTCTGATGCATGCTTCATTTATCGCACCGGCTCACTTTGCTTACTGTTTAAAGGAATAAATAAACAGACTATATGTTGGAATTAAACAAAGCATCTACACGTCTTATGTTGAATGATTATGGGCCAGTCTCACGACTGGGCAAAGAGGGGTGCCTAACACCTTCTCCTTATTGTACTTTTGGCTCCCGTATCCAGAATCTCTATCTATTTTTCCAATTTTAATAAACTGGGTGGCGACTCTGTTTTGATGATAACCGCTATCATATGGCGATGTTCCTAGCCATGGGAATGTCCATGATTTTGGTTTACGAAGCAAGCAACCAATCGAGCAAACAAACGTGATCAATCTGTATGGCGATGCCCCGTTTGGGAGGTGTCTACAGTTTTTGGCGACTCCGCTGGGGATGTGAGAGCCATAACCAAAAAGTTCAACATAAGACTAATACATGCCTTGTCTAATTCATTTATCATATGCATCGAGCGGGCAACCCGTTGAGTTCACCTGATATCCCGGCATGACACGGGCTATGTTGGGGGTTCCAGCAAACTCCACAGTCACTCGTACCTAGTGGTATATCAAAAAGGGAATCACCCAATCACCGCCTATGATGGGCTGGAGAGAGGATTGGTGCCCTTTGACAACGGAGCACCCTGAGACTACCAAAACTTTGCATGTTTTAGAAAGCCATAGAACTTATCAAACTAAGACAGGAACCTACAGGCTAGGAACCTACTTGCATTTTACTTGCAAAAGTTCTTCCTCACACCTTGTAACATTTGTTGTTGTAATTAACTCTTTCTGTGCAGAAGGGTTGGGATTTTTCAACCCAAATCCTGACCCCACACAGGCCGAATACTGACTTCCAGGTATTCTATTTTTCAAGCAGGCACAATAGGTAGGTTAAAGAAGCAACCTCAGCCAGTTTTATACTCTTACAATACCCGAAGTCACGCCAAACAGAGGTCCTTACAGTCATCTCATCGGTCGCCTTCGTCTACCAAGACACTCTCACCGCAACGGTCCCAATCAGTTTCAGGGACTTCGCGGTCGTCTCCTCAACAAACCCGATTATCTACCCAATTCCAAGCCTCACCAAGCAATCCCTCTACCTACATCCCAAAAATGGCAGACAATGATGCTACCATCACCGAGCTCCGAGCCCAAATTGCCTATTTACAAGCTGAGAAAGCAGCAAGAGATGCTGAAGACAAGAGAAACGAGGAGGAAGCAGAAAATCCTCATGAAATTGTAGAAAACCCTGAATTGGTCAAACAGGTCAAGGAGATCAAGCACGCTTTGGCTCGTTCACAAGGAGACCAAATTCTAGATTTCGAAGGACTCTGCCTCTTTCCAGAATCTCAACTGCCCGAACGGTTCAAAATGCCAAACATCGAGAAGTTCAACGGGACTGGTAACCCTACCAGCCATGTCCGCCATGTCATCAACACTCTGAAGCCTATGGGCTTGACCGACGAGCTCATCGCTCAATTGTTTCAAAGAACTCTCACTGGAAGCGCCCTCAATTGGTTTCTCACTTTGGAATTTGTGCACTATCAAACTTGGCCTGAAATTGCTAACGCTTTTGTCAAGCAGTATGCGTACAATGTCCAAATTGAGCTAACTACCCGAGATTTGGAGATGACTAAACAAGAATCCAATGAGGACTTTGCTACCTTTGTGGCAAGATGGAGAGAAAAGGCTGCCAAGATGAAAAGCCGCCCTTCCGAGGTAGATCAAGTGAGGATAGTTGTCAAGAACCTACAGCCCAAGTACCTCACCCACATTTACACTCAGGCTATCACTGACTTCAAATGTCTACACGCCACTGGGTTAGAAATTGAAGATGGGATCAAGCTGGGACTTATTGGGAAGGAAGAAACCCCTCTGCCCAGAAAAACCTTTCCAACCCGTGCACCTCCTGCCTCCGTCAACACCCTTAACTCGGCCTTGCCACAAGACCCTTTTCAAACTAGCTCATCTAGAAACACGAATCGTCCTCGCCGTAATTTCAGCCCACTCTATATGACTCCCTCCCAAGCCTTAGCCATCCTAAGCCGTCAAGGGCACCTTAGGCTCTTGAATAATCCACCTCCTCAGCCACCTTATGGCCCAAGCTATAATGCCAATAAGCAATGTGCATACCACCAACACCCTGGACATGAGACAGACCGCTGCATGCGTCTTCGTCATGACATCCAGGATCTCATTGATAGTCAAGCTATAAAACCTCCTAAGCCTAATGTACAAACCAATCCACTTCCTGCTCACAACAACGAACCACCGCCTCAAAATATCAATCTCATAAGCCTATCCAATAGCCCCACATATAATCCTACCCTACACATTATTCCAAATACCCAAGCCAAACCATCCCTAATCTTCTCTAAGAGTGATGAATGCTTTGCAATAGGGGGAGAACCCCACATCTATGCCATTGATGATGGGGATTGGTGGTTGGACATGCGTCAAGCCCTGCCAAGTGATTAGAAAGTTGGAAGAATCGAGCCTGCTGATCCTTGGAGTACCCAAGAAGAAGAAGTGGGTCATCTCACCCGAAGCGGAAGGGTGTATAAACCTCCTAAACTAAGTGGGGAAAGTTCAACCCCAACACGAGTAATGGAAGAAGAAGAAGGAGAAGAAAGCCAAAGGACCGAACCTGAGGAAGACAGAGTGCTAAGGCAACTAAAGAAAATCCAAGCTGATATCTCTATTTGGGGATTACTTATGTCCTCCTACGAGCATCGTAATTCCTTCTTCAAAACCTTGGGGAAAGCCAAAGTTCCCATCGACATCACCCCCGAAGAACTGGTGGGCTTCATAATGGCATCAAAGGCTTCAAAACCAACGATAGCTTTCACTGACAAGGATCTACCTCCTGAAGGGCCTGCACACAACAAACCTCTCTACATTTCACTTAAATGTCTCACTAAATGGATCCCACTGGTCTTGGTGGATAATGGGTCTGCTTTAAACGTATGTCCTCAAAGGACCCTCGACAAACTAGGGGTAAACGCCATCGACGTACGCCCTTCAAGCCAGGGTGTAAGGGGGTATGACAATTCAAAGAGAAGGGTAGTTGGGTGTGTCACACTGCCAGTAGAAGTGGAGAAGATCAAAAGGGACGTGGAGTTCCATGTGATGGATATACCAGCCACCTTCAATCTTTTACTAGGAAGGCCTTGGCTACATGACGCTGGGGCAGTACCTTCCACTTTGCATCAGAAAGTCAAATTCGCGGTAGATGGAAGGGTCATAACTATTTTGGGGGATTCATCAATCCGAGCTCATTCTGATACGCCTGTCCAAGAGGTAGAAACCGAGGAAACCTTCCTTACTGGATTCAGTCTTGAGGAAGCAACTGCTGTGCAAGCCTTAATGGCTGAGAGAAACTTCTACGTGAGCACCCCCGCCATATGGATGATGAAGAAGCAAAAATACCTCCCTGGGTTGGGTTTAGGCAAAAGATCACAAGGCATCCCGCAAATGATTGATCCTCCACATAATCAATACGCCTTTGGTCTTGGCTACACCCCGACAGAAGCCGAGATAAAAAGAAAGAGAAGCATGGAAAAGGATAAGGCAAGAGGAAGCAGGGTCAAAGAAGAGAAACTCGTGATCCCAAAAACACTCAATGGCTGGTTTGTAAGAGAAGGAGAAGACGTTCCATTCTGTGGCTTCGCAGAAACATGGGAAGACGAAGTTACCAAGCAAAGGTACCTTGGAATGCAAATCTTCTTTGATCAGGAATGGACTGACAGTAATTTGGAAGAAGAACCAACCAATTCATCTCCTACTCCCGAAGACTGGATTGAGGTGCTAGCTGAATTTGACCTAAAGATTCTGTTTGGCAAAGAGGGTGAAGAAGAGTATAAAACTGCAAAAGGAAAAGGAGCCACTCCCGAGATACTGCAGTAAATCGCATGACAAAAACATTGCTTTCATTTTCTAAAGACAAGTTAGGACATGTTTTGGGCCCCTGTTTGGGCATTATCTACGATTAAATAAATCCCCATTTTATCACTTCTATGCTTGACAAACGATTCCATCTTTAAAATGTGATTGCTATACACTACAATCTCTCTGCCAAAGATCAAAGGATTTTAAGAATTTAATTCTTTATGTTACCGACCAAAAGGAAAGAAGGGACGAACCCTGATTACTTGGAACTAGGTTTTTATCAAAACTCAGGAAGAAGACGCTATCTCCGTGAGAACACTTAGGGTTAGCTTGCCCATTGTGAAAGTACAAACGCAACAGGAGATTCATAAAAACATCTCCATCAAATTCCTCTCAAAAACACTAAAACCCTCTTGAGAGAAAAATGCTCGTTGGCCAATCTATACACCCAAGCAAAAGTAAGAGCAGAGCTTGGTAGGACAAGAAGACGCAAAAAACGCAGCCTAGGCAAAAGTTAAGGCATTCGAAGGAAAGCTCGCTAGGGACTCAACCTCTATCAGGTAACCTAGGCAAAACTTAGAGCATGAGAGAAAGGAAAACCAAGAGTGAAAACCCAACCCCCAAAGGTGGTGATCTTGGAACTACGTAAAAGGCCTGATTCCCTGATTGGCATACGTAGGCAATCTCGCATCGAGATGCGGCCCAAACATTTGGAGAGAAGAAAGACAAAACCAACAGGTTTGTACTCAATGATAGGCATAGCTAACCCTGCGTATTGAGCTCGCAAAAGATGAGTTAGTCATTTTCCAGGGAATTGGCAAAAACAAAGACACGTAAGAATCATCGTTCGTCCTCTCTGACTCAAAAGTCGTCGACATAAGGGACCAAGCATTCTAACAATCCCAAAACATGGCAAAGAGGTTGTAGGAACAACAAAAGCAAATAAAGAGCCTGAATCAAATTCAAGTGTAAGAAGGGAAAAATGTCACTTGGCTAAAAGCAAAAATCCAACTTCTTTAGGAAATAGAAGTAGCGGCCGAAGAATGGAATCCTCGGCCGAGTGATCCATTCCTCGGCCCATGTTTAAATCCAAATATTCACAAAACTTTGAAAAATATTGCATAGAAGTATCTAATTTCCCATACATGCTGAGGATGCTTCAAACACAAACAAAAAATACAAATGTCAAATTATCTGTTTTTAGAGCTAACAAATACAGGTACAAGAAAGGAAAAGCTAGCTACTGCCCACGACCCCTCTTGGGCGCAGGACGAAAACGCTCAGGAACTGGGACACTGATCCTCTGTCCCTCACCAGCCTCGGCATCTCCATCACCAGCTCCAGTACTCGTACCCTCGCTAACTCCAGCACTCTGGGTAACCGACACTGTCGGTACTCGCTCTGCTTCAAGCTGCAGAGACACAGGATATAGGCATTCAGTTTCACATAAAACGTAGGATGGAAAAAGAAGAGATCAAAGGATGTATACCGCAGCTATTCGGCCACGCTGCCGTCGAGCCAAAGCCTCTGCACTCTGGAAAGCACGCAACCATTCCTGAACCACCTCAGCGGGCACCTGCAGAGGAAGCAATTGCATATACAATCAAGTAAGCAAGGAATGCTGAAGGAAACCAAAGCAGAATCTACAATATTACCTGCTGAATTCCGATAGGAAGCACGTAGAACTGCGTAGCACACGGTGTCAGTGTCAAACGCTCCTCTTCTCCATTTGCATTGTGGAAAGAAATGAAACTGGGGGCCCGTGGCCAAACAGGAGGAGCAGCAGCAGCAGTAGCGGTAGGAAGGGTCAATGAGGCCGAACGAAAGGCTGAGTAATCTCCCGCTACAAGAAAACTCATGGCTGGCTGTCTCTCAAGAGCGAGTAGCAAGCCCTCCCCGGTCAAAAGATGGGTCGATCTCATACCAACAGGAGGAGGGAGAGGAACAAGCTGCAACGCCTCGGAATGTGGAAAGTACTGGCTCGCTACCCTCTCTCCTAGATACCAAGCCCTCGAAAATGGCCCCTCCAGAAGGAAGTGCTGGCTGTCCAACGCCCGAGCTGAGGTCAACTCCAGAGGAGCATCATCAAGTAGCATGCCCCATGGGTCAAAACGCACCTATAAACAAGGGAAATAGCATCAAAATGACAGAATGAGGAAATTGCACGAAAATCAGAGGATAGAGGATATCATACCTGATCCACCGTTAGGCGGTCCAAAACTCGCCTCCAAGCCAGCAAGTCCATGGCAGGTGACCGCGACTTCCGAACTCCCTTCAACCAACGGGTTGCCCGTGGAACAAACCTAGGCTCTTTGTGCCCAGTCGGAGGAGGAAACTGCAACAAGTGCTCAAAAGCCCAGAGCTACAAGCGAAGACGGAAAACATGAATAAACAAAGATAGAAGCAACAAGAGAATAATGCAGAAATCAAAATGTGTACCTCAAGAAAACGATGGTGTCCGCCAAGCGACAAACTAACCCCCCGGGAACAAGCACTGAGGTGTCCATACAACGTGGCTAGGGCGGGAGTTCCCCAATCAAACTCTGCTATGGTCTCTAAGTGCACCAAAGCAGCCAAGAACTGGACATGCACTGAATTCTCCTTGTTGCAAAACAAAGTTTGCCCAAGGAGATAAAGCAAGAAAGCTCGTACCAGCTGAGAAAGGGGAATCTCCGTCAGGATATCAGCTTGATCAAACTCTTCCCGAAGCCAGGTATATGTGATATGACCACTCTCCGACACAATGGGAACCTTCCCCAAAAGATATCCAAGGGCACCCTTTCGCTCATGGATCCGCGGGTCAATTGGAAGAGGATCGCCTCCAACTCTCAGGCCTGTAAGCAAAGCGAAGTCGCCTGGAGTGATCGTCATCTCCCCAGCCTCCGGAAGGTGGAAAGTATTGGTGGTATCCCACCACCGCTCCACCAAAGATGTGGTCAATCCCAACTCCGCCTTCGGAAGGTGGAAACCAAGTATCAAGGGCTCGAAGCCAGCCAAAGCAACCGCATCCTTGGCCTCCTGAGGAAGCTTCTCATACCACTCAAACACCTGGGGGCAGCTTCCCCATACACGCAGCCTCTCATTTGCCTGACAAAATACAAAGAAGGAATCAAATACACAAGATATCGCCTATACAGGGGGCAACTTCTAGAACTCAAACTCCCTATCAAAATATCAAATTATCACTCTGCAAAATCTTATATACAAAAATCATTTGACATGATAAAATTCTACCTTCCTGTTGGTGAAACCAAGGTGCTGCTCTGGCTCCCTGTGCAAGACCTCAGGTGGGATGTCACTGAGGGGAGGACGGTATCGCAAGGAACCACCACGCCCGACCAGGTGAGCTTGAGGAGCGTAAGTAGCAACGTCAAACGGTGGAAGAATATCACCACCCGCATCAGTAGAAACCTCGGGTTCAACCCCAGGAGGAATGGGTTGCGAGGAACTTCCCCCAACAGTGGCTCTGCGCCGACTCGAACGAAGAACGCGGGAACTTGAAACCCCGCCAAGAATCGCGGCTTCAACGGCCGGAGCTTTGCCCGTATCCCTAGGTGCGGCAGAAGTGCCAGAAGATGGAGGAGGGGGCGGAGATGATGCCATGGCAGGAGGTGGCAATGGGAACCGTGGTGGTCGGAAAACCCACGGGTAGGAGGCAGCGGCGGCCGACGAGGAGAGAGAGGAGGAAGCGGCGGTGATCGCTCGAAAGGGAGAGAAAAATGAGGAATGGAGGAAGAAAGGGTAGGATGACCCGTGAGATCGATTAAGTTTAACTTAAATCGATTTTCTGACTTTTGGCTTTCTCACGGCCGATACATCGATTCCTCGGCCGAGACATCGATCCTTCGGCCGAGAGATCGATCTCCTGGCCCCTCAATCAATTTCCTTCAGCAATATCAGATTTTGCTCAGTGCACTGACTCAAGCCATTATAGAATTCTGGGTCCGTGACCAACAAAAGCAAAACCAAGTCAGCCTTGGGGGCATCCCTGATGCTGATACAATGTGATCAAAACCAGCCTTGGGGGCATATCCAAGCATGAGGAAAATCTCTCTCCACAAACTGCTGGCCAAAACAAGTCAGAATACTCAGCAGCTCTATGCCCATATTCACTATCAAACACTGTGACTCCAGGTCCACCACCTCCACAGGCTCAAAGCCATTATCTTAGCGGCTCTACGCCTATATTCATTCACCCGGCGGCTCTATGCCCATATCCACTGTTAAAGAACTAAGTAGCTCCGTGCCTATATCTACTATCTCAACTGGCCTAGCAGCCATACAACCGTTTCAGCGGCTTTACGCCCGTATTCACTCATTCAAGCGGCTCTAAGCCCTCGACTCAGCAGCTCTGCGTTCGCTATCACAGCAACGGGCTTTACGCCTGTATTCACTCATTCAGCGGCTCTAAGCCCTCGACTCAGCAGCTCTGCGCTCGCTATCACAGCAACGGGCTCTATGCCTGTAATCACTCAACTCGGCGGCTCCAAGCCCACTATTTCAGCTGGCTCGAAGCCATAACAACCATCTCAGCGGCTCCAAGCCCATTATCGACAGGCTCTACTCCTGTTATCACAACTCAACGGCTCAAAGCCCATCATCTCAACTGGCTGTAAGCCATAGCAACTATCTCAGCGGCTCCAAGCCTTCGACTCAGCAGCTCTACGCTCGCTATTACAGCAACTGGCTCAAAGCCGTAAACAACCAATCTCAGCGGCTCGAAGCCTATTATCAACAGGCTCTACGCCTGTAATCACTCAACTCAGTGGCTCCAAGCCCACCGTTTCAGCTGGCTCGAAGCCATAACAATCAACTCAGCGGCTCCAAGCCCTCGACTCAGCAGCTCTATGCTCGCTATCACTCACTCAGCGGCTCTAAGCCTACTATCTCAACTGGCTCGAAGCCGTAAACAAGCAAATCTCAACGGGCTCTAAGCCGCCCCAACAATCAAGACATCTATTCTCAGGCTCTACGCCTGAATGCTCAAAAATCTAACATTTTTGAATGCTCAAGCTCTACGCTTGGATGCCCAACCACTGTGTACTGGATGCTCAAGTTATACACTTGAATGCTCAAGCTCTACGCTTGGATGCCCAACCACTGCGTACTGGACACTCAAAGCCTGTACTTTGAATGCTTGGATTCTGCCGTCTGAATGCTCGAGCTCTACGCTCTGAATGCTCAAGTCCGGAACTTGATAGAAGCTCTAAGCTTAAAACAAACACACACGCACGGACCCGTGCACATATTGCATCAAATGCATCAACATTTTCACATCGAGTCTGCACAATCATATCTGTTCACAATCTAACAGCCATCATCACACATATACATTCTGCATATCTCTCATGAAACAGGTCAACCCTGCAATCAACCGGTTCTACGCCTCGGTTTTATTGATCGGTCCAGCGCCTCGATCCTTTGGCTCTACGCCAACACTTATGATGAGAAAGCTCCGTGCACAGACCATCAGAATGCAACCAGCTCTACGCTTCGGTTCATATCACGTCAAGCTCTAAGCTCCGACACCTCAGGCTCTCGCCTTATGATCAATACCAGCTCCGCGCTTCGGTCACGTCAAGCTCTAAGCTCCGACAACCCAGGCCCTCGCCTCAAGACTGCAACAGGCTCCACGCCTCAATCACTTCAGGCTCCACGCCTCGGTTCTTTCACCTCAGGCCCTTGCCTTATACCAGCTCCGCGCTTCGGTTCAACATGTCAAACTCAAAGCTCTGACACCTCAAGTTCCCGCCTTATGATCAACACCAGCTCCGCGCTTCGGTCCTATCAAGCTCTAAGCTCACCTCAGGCCCTTGCCTCATAAACCACAGCAGGCTCCACGCCTCAGTTCTATCACCTCAGACTCTTGCCTTATACCAGCTCCGTGCTTCGGTTCAAACACGACAAGCTCTAAGCTTCGACACCTCAGGCTTTCGCCTCACGACCACAGCAGGCTCTACGCCTCAATCTAATCACCTCAGGCTCTTGCCTTATGATCAACACCAGCTCCGCGCTTCGGTCCTATCAATCCAATCTCCTCAGGCCTTCGCCTCAAGATTGTAACAGGCTCCACGCCTCGATTTCATCACTCTCCAGGCTCTCGCCTCATGACTACAACCGGCTCCATGCCTCGGTTCCCTCATTCCGCGAAGCTCCGTGCTCCAGTTACTGGCCCTGTGCCCCCCATATCTCAAAAACAAACGGCGTCTGACTCATCCCAGCAGATGGTTTGGATTCCACCTCACTACATCAATTCCTTCCAGCTCATTCGCAAGGATAGGCTACTCTACCGAGCTCCTTTCAGTCAAAGTAAGGATGATCAAGAAAAGCAAACGCACCTGCCGTGTACTGATCTACCCCAAAATACTAAGGAAACTCTCCGCAAAAACTCCCCAGGCAGCCCTGCGCTCCTTCAACTATCTTCCGCCAAAACCTTGGCTCAGTCTAGGTACGTTACACTATGGCTTTTTAAGCCCTAAGGTACGTCTTCTGTCTCCAACCCTCCAAACTTTTATTTTTCTTTATTGCCCGAACTACGGTTGGTCTGAATTTCCCTTGTGGAATACGTAGGCAGCCTCCCGGCCCGACCATAACAAAAACCTTTTTCAAAAAACCCTTGGAATAGTGGTTGGACCAAATTGAGTTGCTTTTTACAGCTTTGACTCTTACTCAAACATGTCTCGCGATCCGTCTGAGTTCAGTCAAAGAGGGGCATCTGTAGACACCCCAATTTGGCCTAACGATTATTTCAAGTCCCACCTTGGGACCATCCCGATGATGAAACGGATACAGTGATTGCTGATTGCTTCCTTGAGAACCTTAGGACTTTCGGTAAGAACTTTGAGCCACTTAGAAGACCCAATTCAAAGCCATACAGCCTTTCAGACAGAAATACAGAAGCCTAGGAGAATCCATCTGTCGGCCGTGACATCGATCCCACGGCCCTAACATCATTTCCTCACCCGAGCAACCTGTTGCTAGCAAAATCTCCCTGAGAGATCAATCCCTCGGCCGCAAGATCTATCCTTCGGCCGAGACATCCATTCCTCGGCCGTGATATCCTTTACTCGGCCGCCAGATCGACCTTTTTCCAGACTCTGGAACGTGTTCTATCAGACGTTTGATCCGATTACACTACCTTCCCGATGCGTTCGGGCTACGCTCAGAGATTACGACGTAGAGTTAGAGATGCATTGCAATTGCAATTGCCATCTCGTGATTTGATTGGCCGGAGTGAGTCACCAATTGCCTATATAAAGGGCCTTTGGACTCCGAAAATAAACACACGAATTTATCAGAGTATACACTCTCTCAAGCCTCGAAACTCTGCGCAAATATTCCCTCAAACCCACTCTTCAAAAGCCCTAACCTCCCGAAGGCAGCCGTCAATCCGGCGATCAAACCCCGAAGTTCAAACCCTAACCCTAGGGTTTTCAATCAAGCAATCAGTCAATCACGCCCAATCCAAAGCAATCAAGCAACTGAGGGATCAAGGTGGTGAGGCCCAACGGCCTCTGGTTTGTTTTACTTATCGCATTTATAACTAACCGTAGTTTTCTGATCATCTGTTAATCGTATATTCTGGTGTGAGGAAGAACACCGACCGGGGCTTCGATCCCTCGGTCGGTACATTAAACCAGTGTGATTACTCGGCCGTGACATCCATTCACCGGCCGAGTAATCGATCTCCTGGGACAGTTTGTTTGCTTTTCTGCTTTCTGATGCATGCTTCATTTATCGCACCGGCTCACTTTGCTTACTATTTAAAGGAATAAATAAACAGACTATATGTTGGAATTAAACAAAGCATCTACACATCTTATGTTGAATGATTATGGGCCAGACTCACGACTGGGCAAAGAGGGGTGCCTAACACCTTCCCCTTATTGTACTTTTGGCTCCCGTATCCAGAATCTCTATCTATTTTCCCAGTTTTAATAAACTGGGTGGCGACTCTGTTTTGATGATAACCGCTATCATGTGGCGATGTTCCTAGCCATGGGAATGTCCATAATTTTGGTTTACGAAGCAAGCAACCAATCGAGCAAACAAACGTGATCAATCTGTATGGCGATGCCCCGTTTGGGAGGTGTCTACACCAATGTCTAAGGGATAACCAGGAACCCTAAAGTAATAATCCACAACTGTGCCCTCTCCTCCTGCTTCTTTGTATAGGTCTCTAATCTCAAATAAAGACATTCTATTAGGGTCACAATTGTCAATAAGGGCCACAGAACCCCCATTGTACACAACATGTGGCTCCCACTCAAATTTACCCCCAAAGTGCAATTCTAAAGTAAAACAAATAGTAGACATCCTGCACAGATGCAAACATGTATTCAATATAGGGTCATATAAATGCAACTATTTGAAAAAGATGGAAACTTTGGGACCACACATCACCCACTATCCATGGTTTTTTATTCCAGAAAGGGACCATGCACCCACAAAAGTGATGACTACCTACCATTCCCAGATGCAACTACCACTACAGAACACATGGAAAAACTCCAACAATTTTTGTTGGTTTCAATTAAATAAGAACATCTGGTAATCAAAAAAAAATTAAATAAGAACCAAACCCTTTATCTATCTTTTTCGAATAAAGTAACTAACTTTTGATGACTCTCAACAAAACCCTAGAAAACCCATGGAAACTTCCAAAAATCATTGTCGGAGTGATAAAATAAGAACAAAAACCCTACATCTTTTTGATCAAAGCCAAAAAGTGCAATAAACAAAAGGGCAAAACCATAACTGTAAATAAAGGTACCTGGAAAGATGTTGGTCACTGCACAGCTTCGATGTGGTCCCAAAAGTGTAGATTTGTTGCTTTCCAACCTTCAATCCTTCGATTTTGTGCCTTCGAACCCTAGGGTTTGCCCCAAATCTCAGATCGCCATTTTTTTTGCTCTCAATGTCACTGTTGTTGTAGGGTTTGATTTGAGCGTACGAAGAAGTGAAATTGCTTTATTTATCACAAGGGTAACGAGGTCTTTTCGCTCTTTGCCGTTAACAGAGTTACGGTTGCAGTTTACTCCAAAACCATAGGGGGTTATGTGCTCATTAGTTAATGTCAGGGAGGTTATCTGCCAAACATCCAAACCTCAGGGAGGTTTTCCGTACTTTGCCCTAGTATTTTTCTAGACTAGTTGATGCGTATTTGAAACTTTTGATTCGTCTTTGTTGCTTGACTTCGAGTCTTCGACAGATTCAGTCATTTATTTCGACGAATTTCAATAGGTAGGAAATTATTTATTATAACGGGAAGAGAATGAAAGAGGAGAGAAACTCACAAACTTGTTATCCAAAAGGACAGCTTATAAATTGTTGGTGCAAATTCGTCCTAGTTGTTCAAAGAGAATAAACAGAGATGTTTCAAGTCACATTACGATGTCGCTGTCCTTAAGACGATATTCGCCCCCACCAATTCAAGAGAATTCGGTGTGCACCTAGTTACAGCAACCCGTTTTTAAGCCTTTAAAAATTCGGAATTCATTAGAGAGTTTTGTTTGAAAAAAAACTGACTTCACGGTTAATCTCCAAATATTATTTTTAGATTACGGTAAATTTTAGGTATTGCTCTGAGAATAAAACCCGGATTGTACGGACTGAACAGGACTCGTTTTCGCGTCCGCAGGTGCCCAGCCGTCGGCGGCTTTCTGTAAACTCAATAATATGGGAGTGGGTCACACCCCAACCCCCAATATTTACGACATTGTTCCCCCTCTAATTTCTCAACAGTACACATCACCCTCCCTCCGACCCATCATCTCTCAGTCATTTTGGTTCTATTTAGAGTATCACCGGCCTTCACCAACTTTTTTTTCCTCAAATTCGGATAAAAACCCATTTTGGGTGGGCACATCTCCAACCATCAAATCCAAATTATATATATATAGTCACCTTCGGGTAAGGGCGCCCTCATTTTAAATAAAATGCAGACGTCCCCTTTTCTCCCATTTCCCGATCAAATTTCGATGATCCGCGCCGCTCAATGTGTTCAGAATGTGATTTTAAGGGTACTCGTGAGAAATCAACAAAAAAAGACCGGGAATGGCTTGATTTGAACAATTTTTATTTGAACCATTCGATAAAATACAAACAAAAACTGCTCGGATCAAGCCCTTTCCGGTCTTTTTTTTTGTTGATTTCTAAAGAGTACCCTTAAAATCACGTTCTGAACATATTGAGCGGCTCGGATCATCACAAATTGGTCGGGAAAGGGACATCCTTAACTTAATAAGTTAAGGGCGCCCTTACCTGAAGTTTTGTGTGTATATATAAATACACACACGGCGGTTCAAATCAGGACGTTCGGATTTTGTTTAGGTCCGGACTTTTGCTTCCAGCCATTGGATTGTGATATGTGTTCGCGCAAAGAGATTGTCCGCGGATCCGGACCATTGAAAACACAATCTAACGGTTGAAAGCAAAATTCCGGACCTAAATAAAATCCGGACATCATGACTTGTACCGAACACTTTATTCTTAATGGCATAATGGTAAGTAAATAAGGTAGAGGAATCAAATCCAAAATGAGGAGAACTGGTACTTTTCTCTCTCCCGCCCCCCCCCCCCCCCCCCCCCCCCCCCGAATCAAACACACAATTTTTTCACACAAAACCCAGAACCAGACACGACCACAGAAGACAACTCTGAAACTCGTTCATTGGAGGAGGAGGAGGGTAGAAGGGAAGACGACAACTCCAGGGGACCCAAGATGGCTTAGAGGTCACTACGCCACTACCACTTTCTCCATCGCCTCTCAGACGCCTCGGCCTGTCGCCACTGCCGACGAGGTTCTCTCTCTCTCTCTCTAACTAGCCGTTGGAGAAATGGGTCAAAGCAAAAGTTGTTATAGATTTGGACAAAGAAATAGGTAAAACCCAAAATGGAGAAGGGTTTGGGTCAAGGATTGGAGAGGAGTTTTTGTGGTTTTTGCTCAAATTTTAAATTTGGGTCTTAAAATGGGTCAATGCTAGAGATGCTCTAAAGTACCCCATTTTCTCATTTCTTTTCCCAAACAACTCTCTCTCTCTCTCTCTCTCTGTTCTTTTTGTTATTCATCCGGGAGAATTTCTCATCTTCCTCACTTCCGAAAATCCACACCATTCATTGCCGCCGATAAAAACTACACGCATGTTTACATCCAAAAATATACCACCCAATGAGAAAATTGCACGTGGCACCAAACAGTGTGTGGACCAATCAAAACACGTTTTAGTTATGCCCGAGATATAGAGAATCGAAGGGTTTAATTACGATGTTATTTTAGTACTATACGGTATCGTTTAGATTAGAAACAACCACGTTTGGTCACAAAGTGACAGATATTAAGATGATAATTAAGCATAACTGTTGATTAACTCTTTAAACCATCGAATGGTGTCATTAGGGACTCGTTTTATAAGGGGAATCAATTGTGTTTTATTCATAAATCATCTGAGTAACCTATTTCGAAGCACAAACCCATGATTGCACAAAAGTAGAAAGCCATTATACATGTTTTTAGCCACAATCTATAACATCAAACGTGGGAAGGAGAAGAGTTTTCTGGAAAGACAAAGTCAACAACAGTTCGAAGGCAGTTACAACCGTTCTTGAAGGGAATTATGACATTTCAAATTAAATTCAAATGAAGACTCAGACATTCAAGGAGAATGTGGAGAACAAGAGCTATGGACAGACCCTTTGTCTATAAATAGAAGAAGGAAATGAAGAAGAACCCCCGACAAAAAATCATCTGACATCCCATATAAAAAAAATGGTTGTTCAGAGATCTAAAGTAGTTTAGGACTTAGGAATTAATATAATTGTAGTTTAATATTTTGCAAGTTTGAAGACTTATTTGAATGTAAGCTTACTTTTGATTAAATTCAAGTCATCCTACATCGTTTTGTCTTATTCTTGCTAAAAGAATAATCACATTTAAGCCTGCTTTCGATTAGATTCAAGCGTGTTTATATTTTTGTCTTGTTCTTGTCGAAGTCTTAAAAGTAATCGTGTATAAGTTCGCTTTTGATTAAATTCAAGCCTATTTATAGTCAATTATCTTTTCAGATTTTCCTATTTGAATCGCATCGATTTAGTTTAATTGATCCCTTTAGAAAAATCCTCTTAATTGAGGTAATTGAATGGATAATCATATTTGCCTGATTAAGTTAGACATTTTTGAGTTAATCTGAAAAGAATAATTTCTATTCTTTTCTGGCACACCTACACACAATTATTTTGCCAAAGGTTGAGCTAATTTAGCACAAACAACGCAATACTTTTTGGTTCATGCATCAAGTGTGAGTTATGAATATACGTTGGTTACATAATCATATTTTTAAATGCTCTGTGGAATGCATTAATGTTTTGATTTATAATGATATACCGTCAGATTCTCTCTCTCTCTCTCTCTCTCTCTCGCGCGCGCGCCTGGAAAACTGTCATTTCTTTCTTTCTCCCTCTCTCTAATGGTTATATTATGTTGAAATGAGTGAATGTTTTAACATAAAGATATATTCCACGCAAACTGTGAAACCTCTGTATATCATAACTCACTGAATTTGTTTTGTATTTATGAAACCCTTTCAGGACAGTTTCGTGACAACTGGATATATATAAAGAACTGAAAGAGTTGTACTATTTTATTTCAAGACTTGTATAAGGAGATTTTTAGACGCTTACAAACTATTTGTACTATTAAGAAATTTTATGGCCCACCTTCATTTGTATATTTTCTTTTAAAGCAGTGACAAATTACAAGATATGTTTTTAGGCCTTTGATGATTTCTTTTCACTGGCCGGTCATGATTCCGGATTGGGTCGTAACAGAAGCCGTTTTCAAGATAAAATGAAGCCCAATCTCTAACTGTTGTCTAATTGCGTCATGCACTAATGAAGAAAGACCCGAATACCTTTGGATTTTGCAAGCTTGCCAAGAATAAATGTAGGAGATAATTCTAGAGAGAAATAACAATCAAAATTGTTCTCATTATCTTCCCCTCGAATTGGTAGAACCCTTTGCCTTTTTATAGGCATAGATGGTGACCGTTGGCCAAAGATTACACCTCTTCAATTAAATCCTTTAGTCATGTCTATCTATAATAGTCATGTCTATTCATTCCACCCAATGGTCACACTGCACCTTTTGGTCTAGTCATGTCTATTCATTTAACTTGAATAGACACACTTCTTGTGCTTAATTCCAATATTCACGTCTATACATTTAACTTGAATAGACACACCTCATGGATTAAAACCGTTCACCAATAATTACATTTATTTAATATCCATTAAATATTTTGGAAATATTCCAACATAAATGAAGGGAATATGAAATCACTATACTAAACATTGAGGGGATTAATAGTATTGCATCCCTAAATACAACGTATTGCATATCTTACATTTCGTGAAATTTCATGTCCGATAGATATTCAATTCTAAATGCAAAAGTTTCAACCAACGGTTCCTCCTAGTCCTAGATATAATCTGTTCCAGTGCCTAAATTTGTGTAGATAAACAGGATGTGAAATTTGGGGTTGCCACTGTGTTCGCTTTGGGTCTCAAAAACCAACACATCTTCCTGCAAATGGTTCCCAATAAGTTTTCTCCCCAATTAGTACTTTCATTTTTCTATCTATCTCTCTTCATTCATTACCCCAAAAAAACCTCCCTCAAAACACAAACCAAACAAATTGGCGTGAAATTTGGGGTTGAAATTTAGGGCCAAATGGTACTTGTCAGTAGACATCTTCAATGACGTGAAATTTGGGATCGTCCATAGTCATGTTGCCATCAGTATAAATTCAAGAAGGAGAAAGAGGACCAATACCAATTGGAAGGCGCGCGTAAGTCAAGTCTTCCTATAGGACATACACGGTTATACTAAGGGCAATGCATTAATTGATAAGCAATCAAACGGTCTGAATTCTTGCCTTCTATTTTTTCACACTAACCACTATGATGTTGGCCCCTGGAAATCAACTCCAACTCGCGGTGTTACGTACTTGAGCATCTCCAATAGGTATTTCAATATGTGTTTTAGTAACCATTAGACGAGTATTGAATATTAATTTGAGTTGTTTTTTAGTGTTCCAATGGGAGTACTATCTTATGTGTTTGTGTGTGTTAAGTTGGAAGTGTTTTAGAAAGTTTGCTTGTTTTAAGGAAGGTCTTAACTAACGAGGGAGGGGAGAGAGACAGAACATGAGGGAGAGGCTTGTAAAGGGAGGAGAGAGAATGAGACAAAAGAGAGGAGAACACACTTTTTTCTTTTGACAAGGGCAATCAAGCAATTCATTTCACAATACCCGAAGGTAAATGCGCGAACGCTACAAAGATTTCATCAGTAAGTACAGGAAGGAACCAAAACTATCAAAACCTAGACCGGAACACATTCACTAGCAGCCCCTTTGGATGGAGGGGTGAGAAAAGAAAAGAAAGGGATGTGTCCTCCCTTATTAGTGAGAAAAGAAAAGAAAGGGGTGTGATTTCTCACCCTCCCATCCAAATAACAGTGAGAAATCAAATTCTCACAGGCGACTGGTAGAGTTCCGGCGACTCTCCGACGAGCTGAAATTCTCTCCCTCTCATCTCCGGCAAACCTGGTACTCTCTCTCTCTCTCTTCTTCGGCGATGCAAAACCACTCGTCCGACGACGATCCGACGAGGGGGTGGACCACACACTCCCCTTTCTCACGAAATCTCGCCACTTTTGGCGAGAAACGGAACTGGGCTTGGGAGGGGTTCTGGTCTCCCTCCGTCTCTCACCCTCTCTCGCCTTCTTCTCCTTCCAAACGAGGGAGAGATTGAGCTCTCTTCCCGTTTCTTTTCTTCTCTCGCGAACTCTCGCGTACCAAACGAGCTGTAGGAGCCTCCAAAGCACATACTGTCAAGGCAGACCATACGAAAATGCAGGGTATTGAGCTCGTCTCCGATTTAGGTAGTAGAGCTCAAAGGGCTTACTTACATAAAAAAAATTGATGTGCTAACTTTGCAATCGTTGGCAATGATAACTTTACATTGATACAATACGGGGAGTACACAAGTTCCACTGAAGTAATGAACGAACAAAAGTAGTCATCGCAATGCTACATAGGCCTTGGCATCTATATATGTCCCTTTGCGTCCTTAGGTACCCTTTGTTACCCCAGGTTAATTGTGCCACATGATTTATCAACCAGCCAATACTTAGTCCCAGAAGTAGCAGTCCCATAGCCAACAGCAGTGGCACCATGGTCAAGATCAGTACCTAACTGTCCTGTAAACACTCCACTCGAGTAGAACTGAAAGTCAGAACCACCAGAACCAATGGCAACTTATATCGCCTAATTTGAAACTGCCCATAGTGCACTCTCATTGTTCGTAGGCACATCTTCGTATCCCATTTTCTTTACTGCAGCCACTTTGTTTTGCTGCAAGTGCCATAGGTCTCCTTTTATGCATGGGTAGCATATTCTACGGAGAGGCCATTGTTTTGCGCTATGAATTTCAAGACCACCATTGCAGCCTTGATCTTCTTTAGATGTGTTAAAGTCAACTAACTCTGTGCAGATGGGGAGGAGAATTAACTTACCAATTTTCAGTCGGTTATTCCTTTCATGGCTGCAGTAGCTGAAAAAGCCCAACAACCTATAATATGCTGATATCGGATAAAGAGTTGGAGAACACCAAAACCTTAGTCCCTGACAATTAAGTTTTACAATGCCTTCTTCATCCAATCCATGGTAGACGGCATGTGGCACTACTGTCACATTTTCATATCCAAAGGAAGACACTTCAGAAGAGTAGACACAGCCCTTGTATCTAAATAATATTTGAACTTTTCATTTGCAAGGTCTGCAAATTGACAGGCTCTGATCTATGGCTTCTTTCAGGCCTTTATTTTCCTTTTTTGAAGATTCAATATCTTTCATGTTGGCTATGAATATGTTGTAAAATTCTCCTTGCCAGAACTAACCTTGTACAAACAGCCACAATGAGTCATCCATTGCTTGTACCTCTCATAGATTGCCGCTTCCTCAAGAGAGTGAAATGCAGCTCGAGAAGCCAATGTTCCAATAATGAATAGCACAGCAAGGCTGATGCAATGGTAATGGATTTGGAATCCATTGGTTTTGGTAAGAGGTAAGACTGATAACTAATGAGTGGGTTGGCACTCTGATTTCTGCATTGGGCTTGGGCTTTATATTGAGGTTGAAACCTTCGTCATAATGCATACTAGGCTACTAGCAAGTGGTGAATTTTGTTTTCAAAATTTAAGATTCCTGAGTGCCTTAGTGAACTGATCAGAGTTGGACTCAACAGAGTAATATTGATTGAGAATGTACTTAGACTAGTCCTTTGAAATTGTGAAAAATACCGGTATCAGTCCTCATTAGTATACTTCACGGGTGAAGTTCTAAATCAACAACAGTTATCGGTTACCAAGGGGTTTCATGTCTTATTGTTCGGATTTATGTGCTTTTAACGTGCCATTTCGCTTATCAATGAAGATTACGAAACTGATCAACAACCAGTCAATCATTAGATACTTGACACATGACAAAAATGTCATCAGAAGCTTGAAATTAAGTGGAAACTGGCTTTGGATAGATAACACTGAACATTAGCTGTAACACATATTTATCTTTGAACTTTTGATTAATAGTACTCGATGAGGCTTATTAAGGGACAAGAAAATATGACAAAAAGTTGATAATGTTTTTATAGAACTTACATACAAAAACATTATGCGCTCATGGGAAACAACATACCCCTCATCCTGCATTTTATCATGACTGTATATAAGTTCTTTCACACAAAAACAATACATTGCTACTCCCTGCCAAAATAATTAACAACCTTTTGAACTACCTGTGGCAAATTGGATTACTACGATATGGGGCATATCATATGTTTGCAAAAGGTATCTGTAGTAATTCTATACATCGCAATAATTACCTTCTAGGATACATCTTCCGAAGTTTCACAAATCTGAGGTCAAGCTAAAAGTATTCTTTGTAGAAATGATTCTTCCTTCACCCATGAAATTGTAGAAATTGGATAACTTTTGTGTTATGTGTTCAAAATGTATGCATTGCTCTCACACGGAGCTATGAATTGGGAACATTGTTATCTGTCACGCTGTTGGAAAGCGTTTGCGTAGACCCATTTAACCTTTCTGTTGGAACTATGATATCTATATGAAGTATAGGACAGAATTGTCATTGCAAGTCATCGCCTTCTGCACATCTTATGTTTCGTGAAATTTCATTTCTTATAGATATTTAGTTCTAAACGCAAAAGTTTCAACCAACGGTATTCTAGTCCCATGCCTAAATTCACGTAGATAAACAAGACGTGAAATTTGGCCGGGGTTGCCAGACTCTATTCGTTTTGGGTCTCAAAAACTAACGCGTCTCTCTGCGGACGGTCCCCAATAAGTTTTCTCCCCAATTATTACTATTATTTCTCTTTCTATCTCTCTTCACCTCATTACCCTAAAAACCTCTCTCAAAACACAAACCAAACAAATTGGCGTGAAATTTGGGGTTGAAATTTAGGCAGAGTGGTACTTGTTAGTAGACATCTCCAATGGCGTGAAATTTGGGGTTGCCCGTCGGCCACAGTCATGTTGCCATCAGTAAATAAATCCAAGGAGGAGGAAGAGAACAAATACCAATTGGATGGCATAACTCAAGTCCTCCTATAGGACAAACAGGTTATATTGAGGGCAGAGCATTAGTCGATAAGATGAGCAATTGAATGGTCTGAAATTTGGGGTCGCCCATAGTCAGTCATGTTGCCATCAGTATATAAATCCAAGGAAGAGGAAGAGGACCAATACCAATTGGATGGCATAAAACAAGTCTTCCTATGGGATAAACACAGCTATATTAAGCAATCGAATGGTCTGATCGAATTCTTGCCTTTTATTTTTCCACACTAACCACTATAATGTTTTTTTTTTTTTTTTTGAACAGCGAAAAAATTTATTAATCAAATGTAAAGAGTTACAATGACTAAACGGGACAAGAGGGAGACATCACGACAAGAGGATAACACCCCAACTATTTTGACACCTCATCCAATTGGTATTTGTTCTCTTCCTATCATATGCTGCAAGTATTCTTCAGAGGGAGAAGCATCAAAGGCTGATTGGCCCCATCTTCTGCTCAAGACTCCCAAAATCTTCAAAAAGCAAGCATGATGAAGGGTGGACTGAATCTACCACACACAGTAGTGCACCAACACCAGAAATGAAAGACTCCACCCACTGACCAACCCCACAACCACCCACATTTGTGCACCATCACCAGAATAAGAGACACCACCCCCCACACTCCACCCACTGACCAGCCCCACTCCACCCAAACAGTGGACCCAAACCCCACACATTGAACCCCCCCAGACCAGAGAACCCAACCCAAATCCCCAAACAGACACCCAAAACATGACCCCCTCCCCAAAGAGAGCCAGCCCCGCACACAACACACCATTCAGATGGTACCAACAAAACTTTTAATTCTGAAAAGGAAGTCATCCATAGTGTAGTTTATTGAACCCTGCTTTGCTGTCCCCCCAAAAGCCACTCTCATCATTATAAGTTCAGGTACTTCCACCCAGTCAATGCACTTATTTTCAAAAATGAGGTTGGTTCTCTTGATCCATATAGTCCACATAACTGCAAAAGGAATGCAGATTCAACATTCTTAACCCACATAATTAGGTCCCACTTTTTCTACTTTTTGACACTAAAACACATTTTACCTAACATTCTTAACAAAACCATTGGAGATGCTCATTTAAAAGCTCCTGAAATTGAAAAGGATTCTCGAGAAAGTTCAATACTAAATTGTGTAATCAAATTACAAAGGCAAACTTTGAGATGCTTTGGGCCGGGGAACTAGCATCCACATTGGCCTTGAATATTTTGTAAAGTTTCTCCTTCTCAGCAGCATCCATATAGACACGCCCGTAACGAGTCATCCATCCATATAGACACGGCCATAACAAGTCATCCATTGCCCATGCTTCGGAGACGTTGACGCCTTTTGAAGAGAACGAGATGCAACTTGAGAAGCCAATGTTCCAAAAATGAGTACCAAAGCAAGGCATATGCAATATTGGTACTTGTTTTGGAATCCATGGTTCTAGTAAGAAGCAGGACTAATTAGTATGCTTTGAGTTGGTCGGTGTACTGATTTTTGCATTGATCTCTGGGGGTTATATAAAACCAAAACTCACATCATGAGGCATACTATTCCTGAAATTTGTTTTCGGTACTACTGCTCTCTGCGTGCCTTGGTTTTTGAATTAGACTCACCAACTTATTTATGTTGCTTGATAGGACTCCATTCGATTACTCTCTCTAACTATGTCGGATTGTCGTATCTTGGTACTGCTTTTGGAATCAGGACTAATTAGTAGGCTTTGAGTTGGTTGGTATACTGATTTCTGCATTGATCTTTGGGGTTTATACAAAACCAAAACTCATGTCATGATGCATACTATACCTGAAATTTGTTTTCAATACTATTGCTCTCTGCGTGCCTTGATAAAATTTCCTGAATTAGAAAATTATTTATGTTGCTTGATAAGACTCCATTCGATTACTCTCTATAACTATGCCAGATCGTTGTTTCTATTCAAATTAGCTCAGTGTATGGGAGAAGTGCTAAACAAGGAACCCCTAGGCTGGTGTAGTGGTATTCACCCAGCAACCAAGGGCCTCAGGAAGCCTCTTTCTCGGCTTCGACTCATTCACATGCTATCAATACCTATGTTGGGTCAGTCTATATGAAGCTTTGTCATGGTTTTCATTGGATACCTACTAGTGCACGGTGTAAGTGCAGAAAAACTAAGAGTGGTTTAAGCAGCACAAGGACTTAACGGCTACTTCGTGATCCTCGCCGGAACCCTAATACGTCGCCGGAATCCTTATCTGCAAAACAGACAAGGGGTGAGCGCACCTTTGCCTCTCGTGGCAAAGGCCCTCCGATGCCTAAGTTAGTATCACGTACTAATGGAAAACCCTAATTTAGCATAAGAGAATATGTATAATTGCAATGTATTGTGTACCTTTTCCCTCTAGGTTTGCCTCGTATTTATAGGTTTATGGATGCTTGTTGCCCAAGTATCCACGTTTCCCTAGGTTTCCTATCTTGTATAGGAAACCCAGAATAACTTGGATTCTCGTTCCCTTATCAGTTCATTACCTTAGTCCGTTTAGGACTCCTTTCCACAGCTGGCCGAACTTCCCATTCTCGTTGAGTATCTCTCCAAGATCCTACTTTATTGGGATCTTATAGTCATCACGAAATGCCCCTGTTTCCAGAACCTTCTGGAACGTTCCCTGCATCTGGGACTGCTTTACGTACAAATCTCCTCCTGTTCGGCTCTTTCGTTGCCGAACAACCTAATTGGACCAATGACTTCACATGTCACTGCTCCTTCGTTATCTCTTGGTCCAATACTCTCTCGTGTTACTGGACCTTGACCCAGCACAGACTTTCTGGACCATCAATCCCTCATATCGGTGGTCCCAGCCGCCGATCATCGTCTTGCACGGCGACTGTCCTCATTGTAATTATACCATGGTCCCGCGTACCACGTGTTCGGACCTTATTTGTGCCTGTTTGGGATTTACTCCCTACACACGGTGGGATTGATTTCCCAAGATTAGTCAATCTATTGGGTTCAATAAAAAATTATCAAAAGAAAGTGCTAAATCAGCTATTGGTTAGTGATGGGTTTCTTGTATTGTTTCTTTCTACATTTATGCTTCAAACGTGCCATTTCATTCTTCATTAAACTGATGATAAAACTGACCTTGATGATATTGAATGAACACCCACTATTTTCTCCTACCATTTGTAATAAAATAAAAAACACAACTATTCTCGTGACAAAAATGTCACGAAAATAGCTTCGACCTTGTACCTATCTAATTCCTTCTTGGACCATATCAATATTCATTATTTTTTGGGGGGGTAAGTTAAAAATTTATAGCACCAAAACATCAAAACACTACTCATTACAATCAAAACAAAAACAGCCTATATGAACATTTAGGCAACCAAACATTACACAACTAACAGAGAGAAAGAGGGGGAAAAAGCATTGGTAAGGAGAAAAAAATTTCTGGGGATATGTTCCAGCAGAGGCTACACAAATCCTCCAAGAACTCGCATAACTTCTCAAGTCAGATTCCACCATAGAAAGCACCAAATATCGGGTATCCCTTTGGGCATTCTTAAACACCCTGGAATTCCTTTCCAGCCACACATTATAGTACAAAGTAGCAGCAAGGAATAGTTTATACAAAGTTCGTTGGAGCCCATGAACCTTTAACGTGATGGCTAGCCTAAACAATCTCTTGATTCAAACTTACCGTCCCTCTAGCAAAACCATTCTCTCTTAACAATTTCCCTAGAATGAGGGAGTTGAAACTGCATAAAAAGAAGAGGTGAGCATGATGCTCTGTAGCAGACCCACAAAACACACATTTGTCATCAGTGATCAGACCCCAACTTAGAAGTCTATCCTTGGTTGAGAGTTGACCCTTAATAGCAAGCCACTGGATGATAGCCCATCATGGTACATGGAACCTGAGCCACACAATTCGCCACCAGCCAACAGCAGGATGAATGTTCCTCGCAGCTTCAAAAGCAGATTTGACTGAAAATCCCCGAGAGTTTAAGGTCCAAACCACAGAATCTTCCTGAGTAGAATTGGGAACACGAGAGCTGGGAGTGTGCTCTATGATCTCTTTAGTCACTGCATCCCTCCTCCGTGGCCAGCACCATGAGTTATTCCTGAGCAATGACTCAACCTTAGCCCCAAGGGATCTCCCCATATTGAATACAACCTTGTCCCCAAACCTAGAGTAGAGAGGACCCAAAGGGTGCCAATTGTCTAGCCAAAGAAAAATCCTTACCAACCACATATTTGATCCATGGTTGAACTAGACTCCTTAATTTGAACAATTTTCGAATTGTCCAAGAGGAGGAAAAAGGGAGATTCATGTGCCAAAGACATTCCTCCTTAATGACATAGGAATGTATCATCAATATTCATATTATGTAATTAGATACTCAAAAAGTTATTTAACTAACCATTGCCATTGAGATTCCCATGCTAATCGATACTTATCCTTGAGTCTTGCGAATGAAAGCATATGCTGTAAGTCATCTTACTCGCCACCAATGATGGACGAATGCTGGTTTTCTGTTTCAGAAACCATTTTCTAACATAGAGGAACCCTCTTCACATCCTTCACTTCAGGCTACGAGGCATCATTCTAAACCATAAATGAAGTAGGTAACAGATGCAGAATTGTGCATGCCCGCATCAAATTTGACCCAATAAAGGTGATTTTTAACTTTCAATTCGTACCAAAACTTTTTCTTTTTTTGAAACCCACCACATAATTAACTTTATAACTTTATCTTTTTTTGCACTTTTTGTCTTTGGTCCTCGCACCAACTTGTAATCATCAACTCTTTTAATCATTAATGGATTTCGATTAGTTTTCATCTTTGCTTGTTCTTTTGTCTCCTACATCGTTAGGAAATAGTTAAGTCCACCCTGTTGTGGTAACCCACAAACCAACTTGTGGTTTTTCCTTTTAAGCCACCCACAACAATCGCTCTACGCTTAGAAGTTATATTCACGGCATCCATCCATTCAACGTTAGGCGCGACAAGCCTTGGCACGTTGGCACTCGCTCAAAAAATGCCTACAAGCGCGCTCGCCCCTTGCTCGGCGTACCCGTGTCGAAAACAGGACTTTTCAGATACATTTTCTGGAGTTGCACAAATCTGAGGTCAAGCTAAAAGTGCTATGTGTAGAAATGACTCTTTCGACTTCACCGATGAACTAGTAGAAATTGGATATGTTATGTGTTCAAATTTCAAAATGTATGCACTGCTGCCACACAGAGCTACGAATTTGGAACATTATCATCTGTCCCGCTGCTGGAAAGCGTTTGCGCAGACGTGTCTAACCATACTATTGGAACTATGAAATCGATATGAATTATATAAGTGTAAGAGAGAATTGTCATTGCAAGTCATTGCCTTCTGAAATGACTTCTTATTTAGCAAATTGAAGGGAAATTTATATGACATAAATTGCTTTATTCACAAATAAAAACGTAAAAGAAAGGAACAATAAATAGGACACTATATATAAGAAGCAGCCAAAGCAATTATTCAGCATCACTTGAAACGAACATTTTTAAGCCACGAGATAGTTAATGGCCAATCACGCCGCAATTACCTACGACCAGAGAAACAAAAATGATTAGAATTGTTGAGAGAATTTGATGCACTTAGAGCATTTTTTGAAGTAAATATCGCTAACCTTTAACAATCTTTTGGTTTTGATTATGCCATTGTGGATGCTCTTAAATAAATAATTACTTTAACACAAGGGTAAGAAGCTGCATAGCTAAAAAAAAAATCTGTTCCAAAAAAAAAAAATTAAAAAAGGACAAACAAAAATCACATGCCCAAATCAGTAGCTGTAGACATTATCAAAGAACTTTCCCACCTTAAAATTTGAAATCTAGATTTCAGTATGTTGAATAGGAATTTGGCAAAAGAGGTAAGCTATGATCTTGATTCAATCGTATTTTCTAAATATTTGAAGGTAAAAACAAGACTATGGTTGATTTTGTTTCTCCTTAAGTTATCTGATGAAACAGGGTTTTACTTTCCAAATTAAAGGCTAATTGATTGCTTCAAACCGTAATATACTTATTAAAGAAATGCAGGCATTTTGTAGGCAATCCAGGCATTTTGTAATATTGCTGGCCTAGTAAAGAGTTTCAATGGCATAAACACAAATGCAGGCATCTTGTCGAGTTAACTAAAAGCGTGAACGGTTCATATACCTCCTTATTGTCACACTTCATCTGATACGTCTTCCATCTCGGAGAAGAATCTTCTTGCACGCATGCAACCGAGTAAGAACCTCATTCATCGCCGGTCGATCTCTGGGAAGTTCTTCTGAGCAGGCAATCCCAACATTAAGTATTGAAATCAAGATCTCCCGAATCTTGTGACTTGTAGCAAAATGTTGGCTCTGATCACTGTTGATGCTTGAGCTTGCCTCCCCCTGTTCTGCTTGTTGAAGCAATGTTGAATCAACTATGCTCTCTACTTGTTCAGTCAGATCTATCTTGGCAAAGTTGTGGAGAGTAATACCATCAATAAACATTCTATCAGTAGGTCTCTTGGCTGTAAACATCTCTAAAACAAGGATTCCGTAACTATACACATCACCCAATGTTGACACTTTATTTCCCATGCCATACTCTACAATTACGAAGTGAAAAAATTGCAATTAGATTCCAATGAACTATGGATATAGGAATACAGTCTTACTTTCGGAAAGTAAAAGAAAGGAAAAAAAGTGCTTAAGGAGTACATTTACCTGGAGCCGCATAACCAACAGATCCCCTTATGCCAATGGAACTTGATTGATTTACAGAAGAAGTACAAGTAGAATCTCGTAAGAATCTTGCCAGCCCAAAATCAGCAACATGTCCAATCATTTCTTCATCCAAAAGAACATTGTTTGGCTTCAAATCACAATGGACTATTGGCTCTGAGCTATGATGGTGGAGATAATCCAGTGCAGAAGCAATATCAATTGCAATGTTTAACCTCTGAAGAAGATTTAAACTTCTTGACTCACTGCGCACCACATGTTCATTCTCGTTCGGATGCAACCACTCCTCTAGGCTTCCATTGACCATGAACTCATATACCAGAGCTTTGAAATCATTGCCTTGATAGTCAATACTTGAACATGCCGTGAGAACTTTTACAAGATTTCGGTGTTTGATGTTCTTCAAGGCTTTACACTCCGCGGTGAAACTCTTCAAAGCTCCGGCAAAGTCTAGATGTAGTACCTTAATTGCAACAACTTTACTTCCATGATCAAGAATTCCTCTATACACTGAACCAAAGCCACCAACGCCAATCAAGTTGGCTGGCGAGAACCCATCAGTAGCTTTAAGTAGACTTTGGTAGGACAGTTTCAGAAACGGGTTCCCTAATAATCTGAAAGAAGACACATTTGTCCTCTTTCTAAACGAATAGCGATAGAGGAAACACAACATCAGACTAAGCCCTAGAACCCCACAAGGTATCGAGATTACTAGATTCATGGTAAGAGAAGATCTTTTCTTTCTATACCCTTTGGAGTTGCAACTTTGTAGCTCCAATTCAGGTATACCTCCACAGAGCTTACTATTTCCCTTGACAGAAATTGCAGTCGCATTTCCATATATGCCTCTTTCCGGTACCACTCCTTCAAAATCATTGAATGACAGATTCAATACTTGCAAGAAGACAAAGTTCTCGAAATAGTCGGGGATTTTTCCTGAGAAATTGTTACGAGAAATATCTATTTTCTCCATACCTCTCAAATTACTTAAAGACAGAGGAAGGGTTCCAGAGAAATTGTTACCCTCCATGTATAGCATTTTCAATGTTATGCAGCTACCAAGACTGCTTGGAATTTCACTAGATAACATGTTCTCTGAAACATATAGTTCCTCGAGATTTTTTGAATTTCCAATTTCGATCGGAAGAGAACCAGTCAAACTATTTCGAGAAATGTTCAAACGCAGTAATGATGAAAGACTGAAAACTTCTATGGGTATGGTACCAATAAGATTGTTTTGTTGAAGTCTTAGTTCCACCAACATTTGACATTTGCCCACACTTGAAGGGATACTTCCGTCAAGATTGTTTTCAAACAGTAGAAGTTTTGTTAACTGAGTCAAATTTCCGACAGACGACGGGATGTCCTCGGAAAATTTGTTATCGAAGAGACCCAAAAACACTAGATTTTGAATCTTACAAATATCAGAAGGAATCTGTCCTGTCAAATGGTTGATGGATAGATCAAGTCCTTGTAAATTGACCAGATTCCCTATCCCAGTTGGGATGCTCCCAACTATTTTATTGCGACTAATATCCAACCAGACCAGATCAGTTGAGAAATTGCTGATTGTGTTGGGTAATAACCCTCTGAAATTGTTTGTGGTAAGAAATAGATGGGTCAATTTCGTAGCATTGGTTAAAGAATTAAGAAAACTCAAGTCATCACCTTCCCCAGATCCGAGATAATTTCCACTCAAGATTAACTTCCCGAGATTATTCAACTTTTCCAAATGAGGCACTTTTCCAGTAAAATTATTAGCTGAAAAACCAATGTAGTACAGCTTGGTGGCATTAGATAAGGATATTGGAAGAGATCCAGTAAATAAGTTCCCACCAACTTCAATCGCTTCAAGATTAGGATGAGTATTTCCAAGATCCGAGGGAAGCATACCATGAAGTTGGTTATCCACCGCAAGAAAGGATTTGAGAGAAGAGACATTAAAGATTGAGGAAGGAATGGTACCAACCAATCTATTGACTCCGACATTAAGGTCTTCTAGATTTTTCAGTTTTCCCAGTGCATCAGGAATACTCCCACCAATCCTATTATTTCCCACCGAGAAGATAATCAGAGACGTTTGATTACCAAAAGCAGAAGGAATTCCTCCAACTAGTTGGTTCTTATAAATACTCAGTATCTGTAGCTTAGACAGGGAAGCAAGCTCCACGGGGATTTTCCCTGATAATCTATTTGTAGCAAGGCTAAGGACAATGAGGTTAGAGCAACCAGATATATTGGTGGGAATTTCACCGGTAAATGAATTGTTACGCATCCCTATCCCTTGTAGCCTTTTCAAACGGCCAAGTTGTGGTGGGATTTCGCTAAAGCTGTTGTTACGCAGCAATAGTATCTGGAGAAAACTCAGGTTTCCAATGTGAGGCGATATGGGGCCCACCAATTCTCTATCATCCAGGTTCAGCATAGTGACCCTCGTGGGGTGGCGGTGGCCACATGTTACGCCAACCCATTGGCAGAAGTGGATGGATTTGTTCCACGAGTTGAGAGTTCCAAAAGGATCCCTTGTGATTTGGGCCTTGAACGAGAGCAGGGCTAGTCGGTCGGTCTCGTTTCCGCGATGAACAGAGTCGGCAACTGAAGCCGAAAGCAAGAGAGTAAGGAATAAGGACCATGAAAATAGCAGACCCATCTGGTGATGGAGAAGGTGTTAGAACACTAGCACAAAAAACTGCGGTTTCAATTGGTTAAATCTAATAGTCTAAATCAAATTACAGTAATAAGAAAAAGACAGAACATGCATATAAAACTAGATATTAAATTATTTACACCACCGGTGTAAACAATTGTTTTATCTAAATCAATTACGTTGCGCCATGTTCTATTAATTGAGACCGTTATTTTGACAAAGTGAGGCAATGTAATTGATTTGGAATAAACAAATATTTACACCGCTGGTGTATATAATTTATTCTCATAAAACTATTGGCATAGTAATCTAAAATTGAGATCATAGACTGATGGCGAAATATTGAGGTAAAGAGTGAAAGAAAAGCTGGCCTGAAACACAATCGGGAGGCGTGATACACTATCTTAAAGCCAGTAGTCCTCCCCTATGTGAAGGTGATGACGGATTATAACTGCTCCAAGATTCAAACCAAAATGCTCTCAAGCTTCCTCTTCCAGAGTTGCCCAGTAGGAAGATGTGAACAAAGCCACGAACCAGAGTTGCCCAAATATTTTAGAACTACATAGCATTTTTGGAAGAAAACTTGACTGTGAAAAGGTGAGATAGTGCTGAAATTTTAGCCAGGTGGAAGTGAAAGAATGAGAGAAGTGGGTTTTCTCGGTGATAGAAAAATGAGAACATGAGGCACTATATATAGAGCTTTGGCCAAACATTTCAACGGCTAACGACATAAAATAAAATAAAAAAGGTGATTAATGGGAATAACTAGCATTTTCCTATCTATATCTATACTTCTATCTATCTATACAATATATTAAAGCAAAGTGGTCGTTAATAAGGAGGACTCTAGCTCATAGCGACAAATGGCGAGATTTGATTGGATGGAAACATAATTAAAGTTAAATAAATATTTTCCAATAGGTTAGTATAAATAAATTCTCGGAAGAAAAAGAAAAAAAGTAAGAAGAAAGGAAAGTAACATGATAATGATTGAACTTTATCAAGAATGTACAGAATTGAAAAGGTAAAATTCCTTAAGAAATTATTCCTTTTTATAGGAGCCATTGGTAAAATTCCTATGGAAGGGATAAATTTATCTCATTCAGATCGTAAAATTCAAAATTTGTCATGATTTATGAAAGGCAAGCAAGTTTTGTAATGATCCTATAATCTACGTACACATTAGAGTATCCACAATGGCAAAATCAAAAGTACTACGTTTCTAAAGTTAACAATATTGGTGCAAAATATGGCTCACAATGTTATAATCAAACTTAACAATCTTCTTAGAAATAATCAAATTTTAGACTTTGGATAGCCAAAACTACCAATCTTTTGCCAATAATCAAATTTAATGAACCTCATATTCTCAATCAAATACACATCATTACAAAACAAAACGTTTTATCTCTTCCCTTTTCCCCTCTATCTCTTTTTTCTTTTTCAACAATGTTTTCCAAAAAAAAATTATTTTACTTAAAACTTTTTTAAAAATACTCTTTTCCCCCAAAAATTGTTTTTTAACTATTTTTAAAAACATTTTTATACAAAAAAAATTTCAAAAAATTGTTTTGTATAAGAAAATGTATTTTTAAAACCTTTTCTTATATAACAACTATTCTTTAAAAAATTGTAGTTAAACAAAAGCTTTTTTTCTTAAAACTGTTTTTCTTTTTTTAAAAATTTGAAAAAAGTTCAAAAATTATTTTCTATTTCTAATAAATAGCTTTTATTAGTCTCAAAATTATTTTTAGGAAAAACTATTTCTATGTTCAGAATTATTAGTTTTTTTTTTTGTAATTTAAAAAGGTGATGTGGCAATATTTGGTTATTCAATTTTGATTATGTCATTATGGACCTCTACATTGCTAACTTTTGCAATCTCTTATATGGATAATCAAAAGTTGATATGACAACTTTTGGTTATCCATTTATTATTATAGCATTGTAGATACCCTTAGATAGGTATTAATTAAGGGAAATGATATTGGCACTCCAAAAATTGATGCAGGCACTCCAAAAAACAAAGGAAAATGACTTTGGAGTTACACTGATTTTGGAGTGTCTGCATCAATTTTTGGAGTGTCAATATCATTTCCCTTAATTAATGATAAAAAAAGATAGGTATTAATTGATCTAAAAATAGTTGATCTGATAGGCTAACTTTTGAAAAACTAATAAATGTTTCAATTCTTAAAAAGAAGATTTATAGCTAATTATTCCATCCTTGAATTATGGGATTCTGATATCCTTTTCCAAAATGAAAGGAGTACAAATGATGGTTGGACAGGGTAGTTAGAGAAAGAGTAATTTTTTATCCATTATTAGTATTTGTCAAGGATTTCTATGATTTTATTCTTTTACTTCTTCCCACACTTTTTACACAGCACATACACACATACATATAGCTAACACAATTAACTCACAGCCACACAATCTCTCAACTGCCCTCTTAACTCACCGTACGTACCAAAATAGTTAGGCTAGGTCCCTCCTTCATCACTCTTAACTTCTCCTCTGTCATCCCACTCTCTCTTTGTCTCCTCAAACAAACACAACAGGGCCCACACACATGCGCACCCAGTAATCAATTAAGTTTAAATTTCAACAGTAACGGCTTAAAAATAATCTGTTGTAATGTTTTCTCGGTGTGAAATTTCTTTGGGTTGAATCTAATCTGTTGTAGTGCTTGCTCGGTATGTATTTTTTTGGCTAATCTTAATTTGTAGCAGGTTTGTTAATAGGGAATGGGCTGGATAGATTTATGATGTTTTGTGAGTCCTCAGGGTTCAGCTCATATGCCATTTACGAACACTTGAAATGACATAATAGCTTTCTCCATCATTTACTGAAAACCAAGAGGTTTACGATTGGATAAGTAGGATTGCAAATTCAAATGTTAAATTATTATTGTCACTTCATGTTGTGTACTTATTAATTACGTTGGAAATATCTAAATAATGCAAAACAATTAGTTGGTATGATTTTCTATTTACACGTTGGAGAGGTTATTTGAGATGGATATATACGTCTAAGATAAAACACAGTAATTTTTTTTCTTTTTTTTGACGTTTACATATACATTACAGTGATTTATAGAAAGAAAAAAAAAGAAGTCATGAAAATAAAAGTAAAATATTTGAGCACAAAAATTGCTAGCTTGATGAGATGGGCAAATTCAATCACGGTCACTGTGCCTAATGTTTTAAATATTTTTGCACAAATTTAAAGAACAAATAGAGTTTTTCAATGTTTTTTTTTTTAATGATAGTGGTGGGTGGGCTCGAGCCAAGGTATATGAGCAAGGTACTACTTAAGTGCTGAGCTACATCCTTGTGTTGCAATTGAGATCTTTAATTAGGTACAAAAAAGAAATCAAAATTTAATTATTAATGTACTTGATTTTAACTTACAGGAACACAATTTTTCTTGCGGGACTAAAATTTTGAGATGGGAACACAGTTTTAAAGTTGCTGCTTTCACATGCATTTTTTTTTTGTTATACATCGTAATTGCCTTTTCATATACTATTATCGACAATATTTTTCATTTCAAGATTTTCTTTAATTATTTGGTACCAATTAATGGTTCTTATTCGTTCATAGCTCATGAGTTTTACGCTAGTTAAAGCAAATTAATCAAACTCCAACAGCTAAATGGAATATGACAATTCTATTTCAATGGGCCTTCTATCTCTTTTCCAAGAGATTGAAGATTTGGGAGTTAAATCCCAAGGGGACAAGATATTGAGTCATACTACCCTTATGGTAACTGACCCAATGAAGCCGATTAATGAAGGTAAGGAAGCGTGGAATGAACCCGTTGTTTTTGATTCTAGAAACAATATCAGAGCATCGCAAATTGAAGGGATTAATTTAATGGTGGATTTTCGGCCTAGGGAGCTCAATGGCAAAAATAGGAGCCAGCCTTTCGGTGAAGATTTGGTTTCGTTTGAGTCGAGCGGAACTTCTGTCCCGTCTTATGAAGTATCTGGCTTTATAGCTGATACACCAGACCAGGAGCAGTTCAGGATTGCAAAGGAATTGCAGGAAACTATCACAGCAGGCACTAAGTTAGGGATTAAGTATGATGACGCTGGTGTTTTGAGAATGAAAAAGATGATTGAACAGGAAGCTAAAGACCTGAAAAGTATACTGAGAAACAACTCTTTCGCTCCTCTCCAAAGGAATAAGCACCAAAGGAATGAGTCCCGGGTTCAGCAGAGTTCTTCTTTAGCTTTCTAATGGATGTGGGGTCTAGGAGGTGGTATGTGGGGGTTATGATTTTGGTGAGCCAGCTGTGTTTTGTGTGCTCGTGTGTTGCTGTCGGTAGTGGGGTGATGGCGATTACTCTGTTTTTTGTGGTGATGATGTTTAGGGTTGCTTGGTTTTGGTTTTGGTTTTGATTATTGGGCGGGATCTATTATGTTTTTTGTGGCGATGATGTTTAGGGTTGCTTGGTTTAGGTTTTGGTTTTGATTTTTGGGCGGGGCTTATTATTTCAGTTGTGGGCGTTTTGAGGCTTTTAGGTCTTCAGGCTTTTGCCCCTAAGGTGTTTGGACCTCGGTCCTTTGTCTTCCAACCTTGGTTGGAATCTTCTCCCCTCCCCCCAACTTGATGTACCATTTGTCAAGTTTTCTTAATAAAACATTTTGCTTATCAAAAAAAAAAAATTCTATTTCAATAATTTTTCTTAACTGAAGAGTAAAATAGTAAATTCATATGATAAGTTTTGAAACTTACTCAAAATAATTATATTTCAACAGAAGGCCGGCCACCAAGGTTGTTGATTTCGATCTGGGGCAAGCCGATTACTTTAGTGCTGTATTTTTTGGTTAGTACGTACTTGTATATTTCTAGACTAGCTAGTTGATGCCTATTTGAAACTTTTGATTCTGCTTGGCCGCTTGACTTCAAGTCTTCGACAGATTTAGACACGATTTTGATGGGGGAGTTCCTTGCGTGTGTTTGGCTGTGCAAAGACTAGTATTCTGTAGCGATTTTCTTCGTTCTATATATACATTTCCTTTGGGTAACAAAAGATCAGTGAAAACTAGGTAACTCTTATTTGGGTAATACTATAAAAGAGTGAAAACAAAAATTGTATTCTCTTGATCAATAGGTAGGAAATCATTTACTTAACGGCCGGCCGGGAGGCCTGAGAATGAAAGGGAAGGAGAGAAACTCAGAAACTTGTTATCCAAAAGGACAGCTTACAGAAAAGAGGATATTAATATTATTGCATCCCAAATCCAACGTATTGCATATCTCTATGTTTCATGAAATTTCATTTCTTATACTCCTAGTCCTAGATATATTTATTTAGTAGATATTTATTTAGTACTAAACGCAAAAGTTTCAACCAACGATTCCTCCTAGTCCTAGATATATTCTAGTCTCATGCCTAAATTCACATAGATAAACAGGACGTGAAATTTGGGGTTGTCAGACTGTGTTTGCTTTGGGTCTCAAAAACTAACGAGTCTCTCTGCGGACGGTCTCCAATAAGTTTTCTCCCCATTTATTAATCTCATTTCTTTTTCTCTCTCTCTTCACCTCATTACCCTAAAAAACTCTCTCAAAACACAAACCAAACAAATTGGCGTGAAATCCGGGTTGGAAATTTAGGCCGAGTGGTACTTGTCAGTAGACATCTCCAATGACGTGAAATTTGGGGTATATAAATCCAAGCTAGGAGGAGGAAGAGAACCAAAACCAATTGGATGACATAATTGATCAAGTCTTCCTATAGGATTAGTCGATAAGTACATGTAATTGAATGGTCTGAAATTTGGGGTCACCCATAAGCCATACATGTTGCCATCAGAGCATGTACACCAGTTTTTATGTAAAAATGCTAGTAAACAGTGCGATTTTTCATTTTACCTACTCATATTTCTTTCAAAACCACATCAATACTATCTATTTTTCCTATCCTCTATTAGAATATCATTTCTTTCTTCATTCCTGAACCATTTCTTTCTTGGTTGCAGCTACTTGCAGGGAGAGAGAGAAAAATAAATAAATAAACAATGGGAACCGAATGAATAGTTCAACGGTAAAAGAAGCTCGGAACTGTTCACAAAGGAACTTTACCTTGTACTTTACCTATGCTGCTGCAGTTGAAAAGTCCCCACTTTAGTTAGGTAAAATAGATATATAGCTTGTTTACCGAATCTGGTAAACTTGCTCTCAGTATATAAATCCAAGGAGGAGGAAGAGAACCAATACCAATTGGATGGCATAATTCAAGTCTTCCTATAGGACAAATAGGTTATATTGAGGGCAAAGCATTAGTCGATATAGCAATCGAATGGTCTCAAATTTGGAGTCGCTAATAGTCATGTTGTCATCAATATATAAATCCAAGGAGAAGGAAGAGAACCAATACCAATTATGTTGCGCCACGTCGTCGTGTTCTATTAATTAGGAATACTGTTTTGATGGCGAGAATAAATTCTATCCACTGCTGGTGTAAAACTCTATTTTTCCACCATAGCCTAATATGGGCCGCACTGAGTGTCTATTGTTGCGATCTGAACCGTTCATATTTTAAGACCCGTAATAGTATTGCCATGCAAAAAACCAATTTGATCGGAAGTTGATAGATATATCAAAATTTAAATTTTGGTTTATAAAATGGACAATCTGATTTCTGTCAGTAATAATAAAGATAAATTATCCATTTTATAAAGCAAAATTCAATTTTTGATACTCTTATCGATGTCCGATCAAGTTTATTTTTTGCATGGATATACTATTATGTGGGGTCTACAAGATGAACAGTTTAGATTAATAATAAACACACGGTAGTACCAAAAAAGGTAGTGTTTTCCACCGCCGCTGGAAAATTGAGGTTTTCCACCGCCGGTGGAAAGAATTTAATCACTTTGACGACGTGGGGCAATGTAATTGATTTGAAGGAAACAAATATTTATACCGCCGGTGTATATAATTTATTCTCATGAAACTATTGGCAGAGTAATCTAAAATTGAGAGCATAGACTGATAGGAAAATATTGAGGAAAAGAGTGAAAGAAAAGCTGGCCTGAAACACAATCGGAAGGCGTGATACACTATCTTAAATCCAATAGTCCTCCCCTATGTGAAGGTGATGACGGCCGGATTATAACGGCTCCAAGATTCAAACCAAAATACTCTCAAACTTCTTCTTCCAGAGTTGCCCAGTAGAAAGATGTGAACAAAGTCACGAACCAGAGTTGCCCAAATATTTTTGAACTACATAACATTTTTGGAAGAAACATGACTGTGAAAAGGTGAGATAGTGCTGAAATTTTAGCCAAGTGGAAGTGAAAGAATGAGAGAAGTGGGTTTTCTCGGTGATAGAAAAATGAGAACATGAGGCACTATATATAGAGCTTTGGCCAAACATTTCAACGGCTAACGATATAAAATAAAATAAAACTTTTTTGCCTATCAAAAAAAAAAGATATAAAATAAAATAAAAAAGGTGATTTGTTTTCTAACATTTCAACGGCTAACGACATAAAATAAAATAAAAAGGTGATTAATGGGAATAACTAGCATTTTCCTATTTATATCTATACTTCTATCTATCTATCTATCTATACAATATATTAAAGCAAAGTGGTCGTTAATAAGGAGGATTCTCATCGCGAGATTTGCCTGGATGGAAAGATAATTAAAGTTAAATAAATATTTTCCAATAGGTTAGTGTAAATAAATTCTCCGAAGAAAAGGAAAAAAGTAAGAAGAAAGGAAAGTAACATGATAATGATTAAACTTTATCAAGAATGTACAGAATTGAAAAGGTAATTATATACGACTTCCAATTGGTAAATCCTTAAGAAATTATTCCTTTTTATAGGAGCCATTGGTAAAATTCCTAAGGAAGGGATAAACTTATCTCATTCAGATCGTAAAATTCAAAATTTGCCATGATTTATGGAAAGCAAGCAAGTTTTGTAATGATCCTATAATCTCCACATTAAAGTATCCACAATGGCATAACCAAAAGTACTAGGTTTTTAAAGTTAATAATATTGGTGCAAAATATAGCTCACAATATTATAATCAAACTTAACAATCTTCTTAAAAATAATTAAATTTTGGACCTTGGATAACCAAAACTACCAATCTTTTGATAATAATCAAATTTAATGAATCTCACATTCTCAATCAAATTACAAAACTAAACGTTTTATCATTTCCCTTTTCCCCTCCATCTCTTTTTTCTTTTTCAACAATGTTTTCCAAAAAAAATTATTTTACTTAAATTTTTTTTAAAAAAACTGTTTTCCCCCAAAAATTGTTTTTTAACTATTTTCAAAAAAACATTTTTATACAAAAAAATGTTATTTTTTGAAAAACTATTTTGTATAAGAAAATGTATTTTTAAAACCTTTTCTTATATAAAAACTATTTTTTTAAAAATCGTAGTTACACAAAAGCTGTTTTTCTTTTTTTTTAAATTTTGAAAAAAGTTCAAAAATTATTTTCTTTTTCTAATAAATAGCTTTTATTAGTCTCAAAATTATTTTTAGGAAAAACTATTTCTATGTTCACAATTATTAGTTTTTTTGTAATTTAAAAAGGTGATGTAGCAATATTTGGTTATTCAATTTTGATTATGTCATTGTGGATCTTTATATTGTTAACCTTAGCATTCTCTTAAATGGATAATCAAAAATTGATGTAACAACTTTTGGCTATCCATTTTTTATTATAGCATTGTGGATACTCTTAGATAGGTATTAATTAATGATCAGAAAAAAGATAGGTATTAATTGATCTAAAAATAGTTGAACTGATAAGCTAACTTTTGAAAAACTAATAAATGTTTCAATTCTTCAAAAGAAAGATTTACAGCTAATTATTCAATCCTTGAATTATGGGATTCTGATATCCTTTCTCAAAATGAATGGAGTACAAATGATGGATGGACTGGGTAGTTAGAGAAAGAGTAATTTTTTTTTATCCATTATTAGTATTCGTCAATGATTTCTATGATTTTATTCTTGTACATATTCAATTTTATCCATGGATTTTTATGGTTTTATTCTTTTACAGATTTGGAAGGAACACACCCCCCAAGGAAAAAAAAATTCAGACCCTAAAGAAGCCACCGCCCCCATCTCCCTCCCTTCCCCTCCCTTCCCCCCAAGGTTTTACGCTCCAATGGATGACGGGAGGGGAGGGATTTCTACCCCTCCTGGGATTTTTTCATCTCCCGATCTTAGATCTCAGAGGTTTTCTCACATTCTTCCTTCACCCCCATCCTCCTTCTCTTCAAACCACCATCCGCCGCCCCTACTCCAGTCCAACGACTTTTGGAGGTAGTGCCTTGTAGATCGTGGTCTGTAGAGATCCGAATAATTTTAATTCTTGAAATACTTATTAAATGACTAATTGAGAAATTATGGACTAATCGGTGAATAATTGACTCGAGGACTAAAGTGGAGGAATTGAAACTTGAGGGAGTAAATGTGTGATTTAAAGATATAAGGGTATATATAGGAGTGTTTGTGTGTATGGGATCATTTTCCCACAAATCAAACTCTCGGCTCTCTCTTCTCTCCTGCCGATCTCTCTCTCTCTCTTCTCCTCTCACTCAAAGCTCCACTCCAAGACCTCAAAACTTGAAGAAATCAACCTCCCTCAAGCCCTTCAATCGCATTCTTGAGCTCAAATTTCGTGGGTCAAGCTCGGAGGAAAGCATTTCATCGATTTCGAAGAGTTCGGAGCTAGGGCTCGTTCGAAATCTCTTGGATTTCGCTCTTTGACTCGAGGTAGGGATTTCTTTACCTCTCTTATATGTATATGTGTTGAATTTGGTGTAGGAGTTGGTTCTTTGCCTTGTTTTTGGTCCAAAACGAAATCTGTCAAAATCTGCAAAATCGCCTGCTGTAAGGGTAGAGGTACCGATACCACTTTTTTGAGGTATCGATACCTTAGGTACCGATACCTAGTTTTTGAGGTACCAGTACCTTGATTCTTGTTTGCTCTCTGGATTGGTTCGGTACCGATACCTAGTTTTTGAGGTACCGGTACCTTGACTCAGAAAAACTGTTTTCAACTTTGATTGATTCCTCGTCACTTGTTTTGAACTCCGGGCACTTTTAACACCCTCGTAACACCTTCTAAACCATTTCAAGCGTGTCCCATTGGTTTCCTTCGATGATTCAAAGTTACTCTTACTCCGTCGACTTCCCGTGGACAAAGAACGAATGTTAAGTCTCATTATTGAAGTCGTATTCTATTTATTGATGTGAGTGGACATGTTTATGATTTAAATGTGATAATGTTAGCTTGCCGCATGTAGTCGTACGAATGAGTGTGATCGTAGAAAGGTTTGTTCTTGCATGAGGAATAGGAAGGTATTGCGTGAGTCGAAAGTTGGTATAGGGAGTCTCGTGACGCAAGGGGTGGTAACACGGAGACTCAAGTGGATCTCGTAATGCTAGGGGTGGTAATACGATGGTCCGAGTTGTTAGGTTTCACCGTAACGCGAGGGGTGGTAATACGGTAACTCTTGAGATGTTGTACTGTAGCGCAAGGGGTGGGAATACAGTTAGTGAAGATTTGTGGCAGTGTGACGTGTCAGGATTGTTAAAGAGGTTTGAGTCTTGTGAGCTAGATGGCATTATGTGATGATACGATGACTTGAAATGATCATACTAAATGATAGACATAACCATTGTTGATTGTTTTGCACCGATTGAATCGCATCCACTTGTTTCCTTTCCTTGCACCTGTCATCATGTATGCATATAGTTTTGGTAAAGATTTTCCTACTGGGCTAGTGTAGCTCAACCCAATCTTTCTTTTCATGACAAAATGCTGGGCATTAGGCTGCGTGCATTCGTATGCTTGGACATGAAGACTCTTGGGAGCTAACTTTGTTTTAGTTACTAAATCATCTTTGTAGTTGACTTTTCTTTTGGTAAAGATGAATTTGTAACTATTCATTCTAGAAATTCTTTTGACTAAACTGATTGTAACTTGATGGATTATTTGTACAAGTACTTTAGTTTATTTGTGGCCGGTGTGCCAATGTTGTATGAATTCTAAACTTGAGAAACTCTTTTGGGTATTATCTATGATATGCGAGGATCTTTTGTTGAAATGGAATATTTAATTATGTTGAAAATCGAGGGCGTGACAAATTGGTATCAGAGCGTCTAGGTTTAGAATACCTAGAGACCGTGGGGAGACTTTTAGTCTCATGGGTTCAAAATGTCACGCTATTTTCATAACATGTGCGTGCTTGTGTGCATTGACATTATTTGACTTACGTGGCATTGCATATCAATGAAGTAGAGTGGCGTAGAGTTGTTTTACCCGTGTTGGGATAGTTGGGGGCTTGGACCTCATTAGATAATGTTGTGATTAATGGACCTTCTCTTTCTTATATCGTGTAGTAAGATGCCTCCGAAGACGCGTGGTAGACGAAGTGGGGCCGGAAACCGGGGTGGCCGAGGCCGTGGTCGTGGCCGTGGGATGCCTCCCGAGGATGAGATTAGTCAGCATGGGGAAAATCCTGGTGGTAATCCGGGAGCTGGGGGCGGTCGAGGTGCAGGTGTACCTCCAAATCAGACTCAATTTGCTAGGGACCTTGTTGCGGCACTTACGGCTGCAAACCTTTTGAACCAAGCTCCGAGAGAGAATGCTGAGGATAGGGCTATGATTGCGATGCGGGAATTTAGCCGTAGGAATCCTCCGACGTTTGACGGAACCAGTGGTGATCCTTTAGTAGCCGACCATTGGTTGACCCAAATCCGTAAGCTCTTTAGAGCTCTTAACATCACCGAAGACAATATCAGAGTGGGAATTGTGGCCGTTCAATTGGTCGGAGAAGCCGGCGAGTGGTGGGAGTCGGTCTTGGAGTCGAGGAAAGACGCGAGGAGGGCGGCGAGGACCGCAGCTCAAGTAGACGAGCCAGACGTTGAGGATTTGACTTGGGCGGAGTTTGAGGTACTTTTCGAAGAACAATATTTTCCGGAAACGAGTCATGACCAATTGAGGAATGAGTTCGAGAAGTTAGAGCAAGGGGATATGACCGTGTCAGAGTATGCTGTAAAGTTTCAATCCTTGTCTCGTTTTGCACCGGAGTTGGTGGCAATCGAGGAAAGGAAATGTAGGCGATTTGAAAGGGGCTTGCACGAAACTGTGAAAAAGTTTGTGGTGGCACAACGAAAAGAGAAGTTTTCCGAAGTTGTTGAGTGTGCTAGGAGCATCGAGACACCGCGAGAGGCACCTAAGAATCCTAAGGCTTGGGAACCGAGACAACCAATGGGGGGTGTGAGTTCATCGTCAGGAAGCTTCGGTAGCCAAGGGAGGAAAAGGCAAAGGGATCAAATGTCGACTTCGCAGGGTCCGCCGAACTTTAGGCCTCCACCCTCTTCTTCGTTCGGGACTCGAGGGGTTTCCAATAGACCTTCGATCGTGTGTCACGAATGTGGTCAAGCGGGACACATTCGCGCCCAGTGTCCGCGGCTTTTGGGGACATGTTTCACTTGTTGGAAAGGTGGCCATTTTGCTAGAAATTGTCCGCGTGGGGATGGGGCTCGCAGTGAGTCGGGGTCAGTGCAGCAGAGGGGTGGACAGGGTTTTGGTCGACAGTCGTTTCGGGGCACCCAGAGACAGCAACAACCTCATTTTTGTCAGACCACTTCAGCTCAGGGATCTCAGGCTGAGAGAGGAGCGAGTTCTTCTGCACCTACTCAGGGTTCTGGTCATCGTGGTGGGCATGTTCAGAGTCAGATGACTCAAGGTAGAGCTTTTGCTATCACTTCTGCCATTCCACCTCATGTTACATCTCAGGCCCCGGAGACTTCGGTTGTGAGGGGTACATTTCTCTTGTTTAACTCATTTGCTAAAGTACTCTTTGATTCTGGAGCATCGCATTCATTCATTGCTGCATCTTTTGCTTGTGCTTTGGAATTGGAAATCGAAAGTATAAATCCTCCTTTGTCCGTTGAGACACCTATAAGGGGTAGGTCACCGTTGGATCGAATTTGTCGGGATTGTGAGCTTATTATTCGAGATCGTCGTTTTACCTTTGACTTCATCGTGTTAAATATGTCGGGGTTCGACCTTATATTAGGAATGGATTGGTTGTCGACGTTTCACGCTACCATAGATTGTTTCAAGCGTCGGGTCCGCATTTGTCCGCCTGGGGATACTTGTTTTGAATTCTTCGGGGAGCGTCGGGAACCAATAGAACCGTATCTGTGTGAGTCTCGGGAGCATGAGTCTATGTATGCTTTATTAGCGAGTTTGGCTTTGGATGAGGATGAGTCCGCACGTGGAGAGTTGCCCCTCGTTGTTTGTGACTTTCCGGATGTGTTTCCGAAGGAATTGCCTGGTTTACCACCCGAGAGAGAAATCGAATTTTCTATTGATTTGCTTCCTGGTACCGCCCCTATTTCCATGGCTCTTTATCGCTTTGCCCCTGCCGAGTTGAGAGAATTGAAGACTCAGTTGCAAGAATTGGAGAGTTTGGGGTTTATTCGCCCGAGTACGTCGCCGTGGGGAGCACCAGCTTTATTTGCCCAGAAGAAAGATGGTTCACTTCGCCTATGTATCAATTATCGTAAGTTGAACCGCGTAACGATTAAGAACAAGTATCCAATGCCTAGAATCGATGACCTATTTGACCAACTTCGAGGCGCAACGTGTTTCTCTAAGATTGATTTGAGGTCCGGTTACCATCAGCTGAGAGTTCGGAGGGAAGACATTCCTAAAACCGCGTTTCGTACTCGTTATGGTCACTATGAGTTTGTTGTTATGCCCTTTGGATTGACGAATGCACCGGCAACCTTCATGGATTTGATGAACCGTATCTTTCGTGCCTATCTTGATCGTTTCGTAGTCGTTTTTGTGGACGATATCCTTATCTACTCGCCTTCGGAGGAGGAACACCAATCTCATCTTTCTATCGTTCTTGAACTCTTGAGAGAACACCGTTTGTATGCTAAGCTTAGCAAATGCGAATTTTGGTTATCCGAAGTCAAGTTTTTGGGTCACGTTGTATCGAAGGATGGAGTGTCTGTTGATCCGGGGAAGATAGAGTCCGTAATAAATTGGCAACGACCGAGGAGTGTCTTCGAGATTCGCAGTTTCTTGGGCTTGGCTAGGTACTATTGTCGTTTTGTCCTTGATTTCTCTCGTTTGGCAGCTCCAATGACTAGATTGACTCGTAAGGGAACTCGTTTTATTTGGAGTGACGCGTGTGAGATGGCTTTTCAGGAATTGAAGAAAAGATTGACTACCGCGCCAGTTTTGGTTGTACCTGAACGGGGAGTTGGTTATTCCGTATATTGTGACGCTTCGAAAGAGGGATTGGGGTGCGTGTTGATGCAATTGGGATGTGTTATAGCATATGGTTCGCGACAGTTGAAAACTCATGAGCGGAATTACCCTACCCATGACTTAGAACTTGCGGCCGTCGTTTTTGCTTTGAAGAGTTGGCGACATTACCTTTACGGTGAAAGATTCGAAGTCTTTTCCGATCATAAGAGTCTAAAGTACTTATTTTCCCAAAAAGAACTTAATCTACGTCAACGCCGTTGGATGGAACACTTGGAAGACTATGACTTTGAGTTGCAATATCATCCGAGCAAGGCAAACGTGGTAGCGGACGCGTTAAGTAGAAAATCGAAACAACTTGCGAGTTTGGCCATCCATGAGTGGAAAACGATGAACGACTTAGGCTCGTATGCGTTGCATTTTGAGGAAGTTCGAGAGGGAGTCACCTTGTGTAACTTGACCGTTCAATCGACCTTGTCGACTCGAGTGATTGAGGCCCAACAACAAGATGAAGAAGCAGGGGAATTTCGTACCAAATTCCTAAGTGGAAATGCTCGAGAGGGGTGGATGATTCATGCCGACCAAGGTTTGCGATACCAAGGAAAATTGTTCGTACCCATTTCGTGTCGGGAGGAAATCTTGAGGGAATTTCACCATTCACCGTTAGCCGTGCATCCAGGAGGAACGAAAATGTACCATGACTTGCGTAGACAATTTTGGTGGCCGGGAATGAAGAGAGATGTCGTCATCTTCGTGTCTAGATGCCTCACATGCCAACAAGTTAAAGCCGAACATCAACGACCCGCGGGGGAACTACAATCGTTGCCAGTGGCCGAGTGGAAGTGGGAGAATGTGACCATGGATTTCGTTACCGGTTTACCGAGATCGCCGAGGGGACATGATGCCATTTGGGTGATAGTCGATCGATTGACCAAGTCAGCGCATTTCTTACCTATTCAGGTTACGGATTCGATAGATACGCTTAGTCGTTTGTACATTCGTGAGATTATCCGCCTTCACGGAATTCCTGTTTCTATTGTGTCGGTGCTTACGTCGAAACCTTGCCTTTAAATATAAGGTTGATAGAAACCCGAAGCGTAGGGCTAGGTCGTTGTTCGCATAATATCCGGAAGTCCGGAATCGTTCCCACAGAGAATCGAATATAGCTTGAGATGGATTAAAGGTTTTAAGGTAGGATTTCAGTCTTGAAGACGGCTAACTTGGTTTTGCTTTAAACGGAATGACTAACTTAAAAACTAGGATTACGCTCGATTAACTTGAAGAGGCAAGTCTCGGGGTCTTCTAACCCTTGACAAAGGCCGCTGCCGGTTCTCGATTATAACTCAGGCGAGAGTTACGACCGCGTGCTCACGCCCGGAGGATTTCACTTTAAAAGACTACGTTTAACTAAAGGTGTGATTTACCGGAGGCGAACTAACTTGTTTTTAATGTTTATCGAACACATAGGAGGCCACTAGGCCTCGGTATGCTACTCACCAAGACCGCCTGACTAAATACCATGCCGAGGGGTTAACACCCCTTTGTTTAGACCAAAATTGCAAGTGAAGCTCTATTCCGGAAATCATGATTTAAAGCCCAATGGCTCGAGAACCAAATAACAACCTAAGTCCTCGGGAAAGATTATCCCGAGACTTAGCCAATAAACTACTCACACATAGTAAAAAGACTAGAAAGCATGCTTAAGAGAGAAAACATAATTAACCGACGAAAATGGAAATAAACTTGATATTATAAAGGATCTAAAGCGTAGCTGCAACATTAATAAACGAGAAAACATCAAACTAGGAATTAAACTTACAAGTATTGAAGCTTGAAACCAAGAACAACAATGGAAGAAAAGACTAGAAAGAAAACTAACTAGCTATTAAGGGGGAGAGAGAGGGGCTATATACAAGGAGGCTCATCTCTCACAAAATATCCCCCAAAAAGATCCTAAAAGTAGAGAGGAACAACAAATATCCAAAAAGCAAAAAAGGGAAAAAGGTAGCAGATCGGGCACAAAGTTACACAGCATGAACCGGTACACACATTTCACCGTACCGGTTCATGGCCTTGAAAAATCTTCCAAACTACAAATCTGGCGCCCATGAACCGGTACACACATTTCCCCGTACCGGTTCATGGCTGACAGAATTCTGGGCAAACTTCGCGGGCTTGCTCTGGACACTCCCGAACTCAGATTTGGGTGTTCTTTGGTCCGTTGGAAAGCTCGTCGAGTCTACTTTCTAACCCAAGTGATTTGGATCCAATATCATTTGTACATCAAAAGTTATGACGATTCTACCCTCAGCTGGTCGGAAGATGAGTAGCTTTGGTAAAATTATCACTTCTCCTTCAATTCTCTTGACCCTTGGGCAACCCGAGCAACCTCCAAACCACCTCTTCATGACTCATTGGGCACCACAACATGGTGGCACATGGCCTTGAGCACTTGGTTGCATCTGGAGCATTCCTTGGCGTTCAAACGTGCCTTATTTATACGAATTACCTGAAATACACAAAAACCAACCTTACAAGCAATATCGCTATAAAAGCTAAATAAACGCAAGTTAAAATAACATAAAACGGGACTAGTCGCACCAAATATCTACAATATTGGGTGCTCATCACGCCCCCCAACTTGAACTTTGCTAGTCCCTAGCAAACAAAAGCAAAACATATTAAACTAAGCTATGCAACCCTCTCGAGATTTAAGACACGTAAACTATGCTCAACTACTACAACTAGGCAAGAGTCCAAAACACCCCTTCAAAACCGATCACGTGCAATCCACGCACGAGCATGCCATGAACTAGAATGAACAAACTATGCCATATTAGAGTAGTTAAGCATGCATGTACCACAACGAGTTTCGACTCCAAAACTCACAAGGATACACTCTTATTCAACTTTTCACACAATGAGATACAAGATACATCCCATAACAAGCGCTAGCGAGTAAATGCAATAGCCAGAGACAAAAAGCTATGCAAGCTATCAAAAGAGCGCTAAGAACGAAAGGAAAGCTAATTATTCACAACTATGCACGACAAAGGATAAATCATACTCAAAAAGCTGTAAATATCAAACATGCATCAAACGGAGTTAATTAGCGTACAAAAGATCAACGGAGGACTTTATTAGCTTATAACGACATTGGATACAAAGAGAAAGGGACTACAAAAATGTAGTGGCCATATACCTGCATGGTTCATCTAGCCTTGGCCACTACCGACCCTAAACTACCCAAGGCATGGCCACAAATCGGCCAAACATCAAACAAAATTACAAAGAATAAAGAAAAACTACTACCACCGACTCCACACATAGACGTCATCCACATTCAGCTCCTCATAGTATTGAGCATCGAGCTCTTCCTTTCCATCGGACTCTTTCCCATCTGGAATATAAGCTAGCCCGGAGGTGTAACCAATCCTCTCACATAGTATTCAACCCTCTTTCGAATATGCTTTTGCTCTTTATAGCATTTCTTTGATTTTCTTAAGGAATAGGGTTATTTGAATTGAGATTTGTAGTAAGAGAGATTTGAAGCCAAATTTGAAAGCTTTGGAGAGGGAGATGAAAATTTGGGGTTTTAGCTTTTGTAGTGGGAGAGGAGAAATAAGGAATCATATACCAACTCTTCGTCTTTTTACATCCCAACCACTTCTATCATATTCACATCACTCCAAACCTCCTTTAGACATTGAAAAACACTTTCACGCAACCCTCCGAACATCCGGTTACCTAGGTTTGAACAATGGAAGAGACTCGGACTATGGTTCAAAATAAGGACGAGATGACTCTTATGTGGTTTAATCAAACAAAAATGCCTTGAATCATTTCCTAAGTTCGCCAACAACTCCAACAAGATGCATGAAAGATATATACACTACTCAAGTATGAACAAAAGATATTATTTACGCAAGTGCGGGAAATGAAGGCAAAAAGCATGGGATGCTTAAGAAATGAATCTCCACTCTAGCGATGCACACTACTTGACTTGACTTTTAGGCTCAACTTGTTCATCAATGTTCATGTATATGCATATGACATGGATTCAAACACACAACCGAATTCGACGGGATACATGACTCTTGCCATATTGACACAATTGAGCATATTTAAAGTATCTAAGATGCGAAAACACTACTAACAAGGGAAGATTGCACACAAAATTTGAAAATTTTACCAATGAGACAAGTCTCATAAACATATATATAACATATATATCCCTCCCCCCAACTTAAACGATGCTATGTCCTCATAGCATGAAGAACAATAGTATTGAGAGGAAAGAACAAAAGATTGTACCTCCGGGGGAATGTCAACCCCCGTATACCTCGACCAAGTTGGAGGCTTTCTTGTCATCGCTTCCCTTCGTCATTGGAACTACTTCCAAGGCTCACTCTTTCGGCTCCTCCATCGGAACCACAGCTAGTCACACAAGGTCATCGCTGGAGCTTTCTTGGTCTTACAACCGTGACACATAGTCGCACCCATGCTTAGGGGTCATGAATGCCTCACTCACCCTAGCTTTTAGACCTAAACCACCAAGGCTGGTGTGGTAGCATGCTTACCCTGCAAAAGACTTAAGAACCAACTACCTACTAAGAAGCAAATGACGTTAGAACCACCCGGCTCGTGTTATCCGGGCTCAAAAGTAACCGAAAGTAAAATACAACCAAATCTTCACGCGATTACACAGGTACTACTTTTCTCCCCTTTCCCGAAGCGAGAAACGGGTGGCTATACCAGACCATCAAAAGAGAAAAAGAAAAGAGAAAGAGAAAAAGAAAGAAAGAGTTTATGTACGTTTAGCCAAACGCGTGCTCCGAACATTTATCATACCAACGAGAGCAAATAAAATGAACATAGCACTCCACTCCATATTCTGCTTCAAAAATTGACTCCGACCATGCCACAAAAATAAATACTTTGAGTAAAGCAAGCGCCGAAGTCCTTTGAGAAATTTAATTTCAACCAAGTGCGCAATCCACAATAGATTGATTTTCAAAGAGTTGATAAAATCCACAATATAAGGATGGTAAACCAAATCAAATTCATCAACACCTATAAAATCAATCAATTCAACTTTTATAAGCTCTTGCGAAAGTGGAGACTCAGTACGAAGGGTGGCATCACCAAGAGCCGAGAGTATTGGATGGTTCAAAACTTCTATGGATGGTATCTCCTCAAAAGAAAGAGACAAACTCTCAGGTCTATTCACATTCTTCCCATCTTGCTCATTCAGCAGAGCAGACAAGAAGTCTACCTCCACATTCGTGTCCTCAACAATGAGAAAGTGCTCCCCCTTTCCATCACACAGAGGAGGTTCCATAGGGGGAGAACACTGGACATCAGGCTCAACATTAGGCTCATCTCCCCATTCAGACTCTGCGGAGCTTGCATAAGCGAAACTAACCTCTTCAACAAAGATAGGTGGCTCAATTTCCTCTTCCATGGCATTTGAGTTGGACTCTTGACAATGTTTAACAAAAACCCTAGAATGCAAAGTTTGAGCCAAGTGATCAAAGAAATCTAAGGCCTGAGCAGGTTCTTTTTCAAAAAGTTTGCCATCGCACATTTTGTCTAAGAATCGTTGACTCGTTGGAGAAAGTCCATCATAAAAATAGTTAGCAATTTGGAAATTATCAAAGCCATGATTCGGGACCGCAATGAGTAAGTCCTTGTATCTTCCCCAACATGCATAAAACGACTCATTCTCTCTTTCAGCAAAAGTTTGAATTTGGTTCTTGAGATCTAGCCAGTTGGAAATGGTCATACGACTTTTAAAAACATTGGCGTCATGAGTGGCTATGCAAGGGGGTGTGAAAATTTGATTAGGACAAAGGTACTCCCGCAAAGTCTTGGGGCGTGTGAAAATTTGAGTGGGACAAAGGTACTCCCGCAAAGTCTTGGGATAAGCACGATCGGGATAAGAGTATTCCCACATAGGCATGGGGGCTATTTCCCCATTTGCCGCCTCCATTCTACTAGATAGATAAGACATGAAGTAAACAGGCTGGAGGGGCTATGCCGCCACCTCTCTCAAAACAGCTCCGTGGGGTTAAGCCACCGCCACGTTATACAAACAATAAAAGAAAAGGCAATTGATATGTACTCTAGCTTCGTTACACCTCAAATTTGATATGAAGATCGGTTAGAGGTATCCGCTAGACTATGTATAAATTACACAAAACAAAATAAAGCGGGATACTTACAATGATTTGTTGAACCTCCAAATAAGCTATAATAAGAATTCCCCGGCAACGGCGCCAAAAATGTTTACGTCGAAACCTTGCCTTTAAATATAAGGTTGATAGAAACCCGAAGCGTAGGGCTAGGTCGTTGTTCGCATAATATCTGGAAGTCCGGAATTGTTCCCACAGAGAATCGAATATAGCTTGAGATGGATTGAAGGTTTTAAGGTAGGATTTCGGCCTTGAAGACGGCTAACTTGGTTTTGCTTTAAACGGAATGACTAACTTAAAAACTAGGATTACGCTCGATTAACTTGAAGAGGCAAGTCTCGGGGTCTTCTAACCCTTGACAAAGGCCGCTACCGGTTCTCGATTATAACTCAGGCGAGAGTCACGACCGCGTGCTCACGCCCGGAGGATTTCACTTTAAAAGACTACGTTTAACTAAAGGTGTGATTTACCGGAGGCGAACTAACTTGTTTTTAATGTTTATCGAACACATTGGAGGTAACTAGGCCTCGGTATTGTAGACACCTCCCAAGCGGGGCATCGCCATACAGATTGATCACGTTGTGTTTGCTTGATTGGTTGCTCACTTCATAAACCAAAATCATGGACATTCCCATGGCTAGGAACATCGCCACATGATAACGGTTATCATCAAATAGAGTCGCCACCCAGTTTATTAAAACTGGGAAAATAGATAGAGATTCTGGATTCGGGAGCCAAAAGTACAGTAAGGGGAAGGTGTTAGGCACCCCTCTCTGCCCAGTCGTGAGACTGGCCCATAATCATTCAGCATAAGACGTATAGATGCTTTGTCTAATTCTAACACATAGTCTGTTTAATTATTCCTTTAAACAGTAAGCAAAGTGAGCCAGTGCGATAATTGAAGCATGCATCAGAAAGCAAATGAAACAACATAATGTCCCAGGGAGATGGATCTCGCGGCCGGTGAATAGATGTCACGGCCGAGAGATCCCCCTGGTTTGATGTACCGGCCGAGGGATCGAAGCCCCGGTCGGTGTTCTTCCTCACACCAGACAGAAAAGTTTAGCGAATGATTTAAATGCTATAGTTAGCCATAAATGCGATAAGTAAAACAAACCAGAGGCCGTTGGGCCTCACCACCTTGATCCCTCAGTTGCTTGATTGCTTCGGATTGAGCGTGATTGATTGATTGCTTGATCGAGAACCCTAGGGTTAGGGTTTGAACTTCGGGGTTTTATCGCCGGATTGACGGCTGCCTTCGGAAGGTTAGGGCTTTTGAAGTATGGGATTGAGGGAGTATTTCTGCAGAGTTTCGAGGTTTGATTGAGTGTGTGGGTATCTCAATTTCTGTGTGTTAATTCGGAACCCAAAGGCCCCTTTATATAGGCATAGGGATGACTCACTCCGGCCAATCAAATCACGAGATGGCAATTGCAATTGCAATGCATCTCAAACTCTACGTCGTGATCTCCGAACGTAGCCCGAACGCATCGGAAAGGTAGTGTAGTTGGATCAAACCAAACGTCTGACAGAACGTTCGAGAGTCTGGAAAAAGGTCGATCTGGCGGCCGAGCAAAGGAAGTCACGGCCGTGGAAAGGATGTCTCGGCCGAAGGATAGATCTTGCGGCCGAGGGATTGATCTCTCAGGGAGATTTTGCTGGCAACAGGTTGCTCGGGCGAGGGATTGAAGTTATGGCCGTGGGATCGATGTTACGGCCGTCAGATGGATTCTCCTAGGCTTCTGTATTTTCTGTCTGAAAGGCTGTATGGCTCTGAATTGGGTCCTCTAAGTGGTCAAAGTTCTCACCGAAAGTCCTAAGGTCCTCAAGGAAGCAATCATCAATCATTGTATCCATTTCATCATCGGGATTGTCCCAAGGTGGGACTTGAAATAATCGTTAGGCCAAATTGGGGTGTCTACAGATGCCCCTCTTTGACTGAACTCAGACGGATCGCGAGACATGTTTGAGTAAGAGTCAAAGCTGTAAAAAGCAACTCAATTTGGTCCAACCACTATTCCAAGGGTTTTCGAAAAAGGTTTTGTTATGGTCGGGCCGGGAGGCTGCCTACGTATTCCACAAGGGAAATTCAGACCAATCGTAGTTCGGGCGAAAAAGAAAAGTAAAAAGTTTGGAGGGTTAGAGACAGAAGACGTACCTTAGGGCTTAAAAAGCCGTAGTGCAACGTACCTAGACTGAGCCAGGGTTTTGGCGGAAGATAGTTGAAGGAGCGCGGGGCTACCTGGGGAGTTTTTGCGGAGAGCTTCCTTAGTTATTTTGGGGTAGATCAGTACACTGCAGGTGCGTTTGCTTTTCTTGATCATCCTTACTTTGACTGAAAGGAGCTCGGTAGAGTAGCCTATCCTTGCGAATGAGCTGGAAGGAATTGATGTAATGGGGTGGAATCCAAACCATCTACTGAGGATGAATTGGACGCCGTTTGTTCGAGATGTAGGGGAGGCGCAGGGCCAGTATCTAGAGCACGGAGCTTTTTGGAGATGAGGAAACCGAGGCACGGAGCCGGTTGTAGTCATGAGGCGAGAGCCTGGAGAGTGATGGAATTGAGGCGTGGAGCCTGTTGCAGTCTTGAGGTGAAGGCCTGAGGAGATTGGATAGGACCGAAGCGCGGAGCTGGTGTTGATCATAAGGCGAGAGCCTGAGGTGGTTGATAGGACCGAAGCGCGGAGCTGGTGTTGATTATAAGGCGAGAGCCTGAGGTGGTTGATAGGACCGAAGCGCGGAGCTGGTGTTGATCATAAGGCGAGAGCCTGAGGTGATTGCTAGGACCGAAGCGCGGAGCTGGTGTTGATCATAAGGCGAGAGCCTGAGGTGATTGCTAGGACCGAAGCGCGGAGCTGGTGTTGATCATAAGGCGAGAGCCTGAGGTGACTAGATTGAGGCGTGGAGCCTGTTGCGGTTATGAGGCGAAGGCCTTGAGGTGAGCTTAGAGCTTGATGTGATGAACCGAAGCGCGGAGCTGGTATAAGGCAAGAGCCTGAGGTGTCAGAGCTTTGAGCTTGACGTGATGAAGCGCGGAGCTGGTATAAGGCAAGAGCCTGAGGTGTCAGAGCTTTGAGCTTGACGTGATGAACCGAAGCGCGGAGCTGGTATAAGGCAAGAGCCTGAGGTGTCAGAGCTTTGAGCTTGACGTGATGAACCGAGGCGCGGAGCTGGTTGCATTCTGATGGTCTGCGCACGGAGCTTTTCCATCATAAGTGTTGGCGTGGAGCCAAAAGATCGAGGCGTTGGGCCGACCAACAAAATCGAGGCATAGTGCCGGTTGATTGCAGGGTTGACCTGTTTCATGAGAGATATGCAAAGTGTATATGTGTGATGATGGTTGTTAGATGTGAATAGATGTGATGCAGACTCGATGTGAAAATGTTGATGCAAATGTGCACGGGCCCGTGCGTGTGTGTTTGTTCTTAAGCTTAGAGCTTCTATCAAGTTCCGGACTTGAGCATTCAGAGCGTAGAGCTCGAGCATTCGGACGGCAGAATCCAAGCATTCAAAGTACAGGCTTTGAGCGTCCAGTACACAGTGGTTGGGCATCCAAGCGTAGAGCTTGAGCATTCAAGTGTATGACTTGAGCATCCAGTACACAGTGGTTGGGCATCCAAGCATAGAGCTTGAGCATTCAAAAATGTTAGATTTTTGAGCATCCAGGCGTAGAGCCTGAGAATAAATGTCTTGATTGCTGGGACGGCTTAGAGCCTGTTGCTTGTTTTACGGCTTCGAGCCAGTTGAGATGATGGGCTTTGAGCCGCTGAGTTGTGATAACAGGCGTAGAGCCTTTTGATAACGGGCTTCGAGCCCTGAGTTGGGTGATTATAGGCATAGAGCCTGTTGTCGTGATAGCGAGCATAGAGCTGCTGAGATAAGGGGCTTTGAGCCGCTGGGTGATAGTGGACGTAGGCTTCGAGCCTGTTGAGGTAAATACAGGCTTCGAGCCTATCGAAGTAATGGGCTGGGAGCCGCTGAGGTGGTAGATATAGGCTTCGAGCCTGTCGAGATGATGGGCTTCGAGCCGCTGAGGTGATAGACATAGGCTTCGAGCCTGTTAAGAGCTTGATTGTGTACGGCTTCGAGCCAGTTTGAGACAATGGACTTGGAGCCGCTAAGTTGAGTGATTACAGGCGTAGAACCTGTTGCCGTGATAGCGAGCATAGAGCTGCTGAGATAAAGGGCTTCGAGCCGCTGGGATTGCTTGTTTACGGCTTTGAGCCAGTTGAGATAGCGGACTCGGAGCCGTTGAGTTGATTACTATGGCTTCGAGCCAATTTGAGGCAGTGGGTGTAGAGCCGTTGAATTGGTTGATTATAGGCGTAGAGCCTATTTGCTGTGACAGCGAGCACAGAGCTACTGAATTGGTAGATAGGGCGTAGAGCCGCTGAGTTGATGGCTTCGAGCCGCTGAGTGAACCGACAATAAAATATGGGCGTAAAGCCGCTGGGTGTTTCAACTTGCTTTGGCCAGCAGTTTGTGGAGAGAGAGTTTCGATGCTTGGGCATGCCCCCAAGGCTAGTTTTGATCACATGGCGTTGGCTCGGGGATGCCCCCAAGGCTACAGTAGTGGTTTGAGGATTTAGAAGTCTGTAGTGGTTTGAATTGGTGCACTGAGCATGATCTGTCGTTGCTGAGGAAATGGATTTAGAAGGGCCAGGAGATCGATCTCTCGGCCGCATAATTGATTAGCCGGCCGAAGAATGGATGTCTCGGCCGTGAGAACGCCAAAAGCCAGGAAATCGATTTAAGTTTAGTTAAATCGATCTTACGGCCCATTTAATCCTTTTTTATCCTTCTTTCCCATTCTCCTCCGTTCCTCTCGCCTGACGACCACCGTACGTCGCCGCCCTCCACTACCGTCGGCCACCATCTTCTCCGGCGACCATCCTCTCCGACCACCGCCGTCATTGCCGTCGCTGCCGGCTTTGGGGTTTTCTCAAAACCGTTGGTTTTCTTGGCTTGGACGTAATGGCTACGTCATCTTTGGGTGTTGCGGGTTCGTCCTCGCATCCTCCATGTAGATGCGAGCACCCGTCTTCTGACGAGGAGGCGATTGAGGAGCCCGGTTTGTTTGATCCTGCTACCTACGCTCTTCCTTCGCGTAGGCTGGGTTACGGCGGTTTCCTGCAGTACCATCCTCCAGTTGGTGGCCCAGGGGCCGAGATAGTTCGCAGAGAGCCTGAGCATCATCTGAGCGTTCTGAACGTACCGGTGAGTTTCCTGAAAAAGTAAAAAGTTTACTTTAGTTCAGAGTTTCGGAAATCTTCGTATTTAGAATAAATTTTTTGCTTGCGGGACGAAAATCCCTTTTGGCTAGGAGCGTGAATGTGAGGAACCCATGTTCGGGTTGAATTTATTTTAAGGAAACTAAAATAACTATGCCCCCTATCTAGGCAATGCATGCTTTTAGATGTTAATTTGACGCCCCTTAGCATTTTCTTTGTTTATGCAATCATGAGATTAACTCCCTTTTGTCTTTGGCAGAGAAACAGGAGGCTGGAAGCTCGCGGTGGAGGCAAGGAGGTGCATAGATGGTTCTTGAAGCTGCCAGAGCAGGCTCGGGAATTAGTACGTGCTGCAGGCTTCGAGACATTCATCCTAGGTCTTGATCTTCCAAAGATGGATTGGTCACTGATGACCTCGCTGGTTGAGAGGTGGTGGGATACCACCAATACCTTCCACTTCCCTGCTGCTGGCGAGATGACTATCACTCCGGGCGACTTTTCTTTGTTGACTGGCTTGCGGATAGGCGAAGTGGCCCTTCGAGTTGACCCTCGGCTTTGGGAGCGAGACGGTGCTTTGAGGTGGTTTCTGGGCAAGGTGCCCCCTGTCCGTTCTCGGGGTCACATTGATCTTGCTTGGCTGAGCAGATCCTTCACGCAGGCTGATATCTTGACCCAGGTGAGCGTCGAGCAGTTGACACGGGCCTTCCTTCTTTACCTCCTTGGGCAAACGTTATTTGCCAACAAGGATGGTTCAGTACACACGCAGTTTCTGGCTCCTCTGCAGCACCTGGGAGCTATTAGGGAGTTTGACTGGGGCTCGTCTGCTTTGGCCACTTTGTACGGCGGTCTTGGAGCTTGCTCGCGGGACAAGAGTCCTATCCTTTGTGGTCACTTTCGAGTGCTTGAGGTACGTATCATTCCTTTGTACTTTTGTTTTTACTTTGGCTTTTTCCAGTTCTAAACTTGATTTGTTAATCCTGCTTTTCAGCTCTGGGCTTTTGAGCATCTTCTCCAGTTTCCTCCTGAGACTAGGCATGGCGATGCGGACTGCGTACCTCGTTACGAGCGATGGTTGATGGGGCAACGGAGGCCACGGTCACCAGTTTTGAGCCTTCCCGAGTGGCGGCGAGTTTTGGACCGACTGACAGTCGATCAGGTACCTTTTCTTTTGTTCCTCTTGTCCTTTAGGCTTCAATATTCTTGTGTCGAGACTGATTTGTCATTACTCTTACAGGTACGGTTTGACCCTTGGGGCGGTGTACCAGAGGATGCCCCTCTCGCACGTTGTAGAGTTCTGGATCGGACCCGTAGTTTGCTTGAGGGTCCGTTTTGCAGAGCTTGGTACTTAGGTGACCGAGTGGCCAGTCAGTGGCGGCCACGCGTTGAGGCTCTTCGGTTTGTTCCCCCTTCTCCTCCAGTATCCATGAGGTCCACTTCCTTGATGTCGAAGGAAGATCTGAAGACTGCCCGGATCAGAGATTGGGCAGGTTTACTCCTCCAGGCAGGTGACTATACAGAGTACTGCCGCCTTTTCTTGACCTCCTCTGTTGCGGCTCCTCCCGTTGCTCCTGTTTGGCCACGGGCTCCTTCGTTTGTTTCCTTCCACTCAGATGATGGGGAGGAGGAGCGCCTGGCGCTGACTCCTTGCGCGACCCCGTTCTATACTTTGCCAGTCGGGGCCTCACAGGTATTTTTAGCTTCCCATGATAGCTTTCATCATTCCGTATTGTATCCTTGCTTTAAATGTAATGCTTGGCTGTTCCACAGGTGCCTGCCGAGATAGTGCAGGAATGGCTTCGCGCTTACCAGAGTACGGAGGTTTTGGTCCGGAGACAGCGCCGTAGGATCCTCGAGGTATGACTCTCTTTATAGGCTTTATCTGCTATGTATTATTCCTTGAGTCTGAATGTTTATATTTTCCTTGGCTGCAGCTTGAGGCTGAGAGAGTACCAGCTGCTGAGGGAAACGTGGAGACCAGTGAGCAGCCTTTGCCTTCTTCCCAGAGATCGCCCAGTTTTTAGGGCTTTTCTTTTTCCTGTTCATAGTTAGTAGATAGGCAGAAACTATATTTGTATAGTGAAAGCAACCACAACAATGATTTTGTAAACAAGTTTTTGTTTGAGAAATGAGAAATGCCTTTCCTGCCCCTAAATGTTTTGAGTTTGCATGCGATAGTCAGAACATGGCTTTGTGAACAAGTTTTTGCTGATAGACAGTTAAAAATATTTGGCCGAAGAATCGATCACTCGGCCGAAGGATTATTGTTACGGCCGAGGTATCGATTGTCCGGCCGTTACATAGGTTTTACTTTAGCCAAGTGGCATCCTGTTTCACATCCCTTCCTATGCTTAGCCTTTGATTTGCTGTCTCTTGCCTTTGCCATGCTTTACAGCCTGATTGCCGAACTTAAGAGTCTTTTGAAGGATTATACCCATTGCGTTGACGACTTTTGGGTTAGAGGAGATGAACTGTAATCCTTACGTGTCTTTGTTTTTGCCAATTCCTTGGAAAATGACTAACTCATCTTTTGTGAGCTCAATACGCAGGGTTAACTATGCCTATCATTGAGTACAAACATGTTGATGTTTTCCTCTCTCCAAATGTTTGGGCCGTATCTCGATGTGAGACTGCCTACGTATCCCGATCAGGGAATCAGGCCTTTTACGTAGTTCCAAGATCACCACCTTTGGGGGTTGGGTTTTTACTCTTGGTTTTTTTTTTTTTTTTTTCTTTCATGCTTTAAGTTTTGCCTAGGTTACCTGATAGAGGTTGAGTCCCTAGCGAGCTTTCCTTCAAATGCCTTAACTTTTGCCTAGGGCGCATTTCTTGTCCTAGCAGGCTCTGCTCTTACTTTTGCTTGGGCGTATAGTTTGCCCAACGAGCTTTTTTCTCTTAAGAGGGTTTTGGTGTTTTGGAGAGGAATCTGATGGAGATGTTTTTATGAATCTCCTGTTGTGTTTGTACTTTCATAATAGACAAGCTAATCCTAAGTGTTCTCACGGAGATAGCGTCTTCTTCCTGGGTTTTGATAAAAACCTAGTCCTAAGTAATTAGAGTTCATCCTTTCCTTCCTTTTTGTCAGGGACACACAGGTTTTGATCCCTTCAAATTCTTCTTTTGTTTTGGCAATGAGAGCATAGTGCATGACAATTGCAATTTAGAAATTTGGATTTTAGATAAGCATAATCTGGAAGATGAAAAAGGAACTCTCTTAGCAGAAATAAAATGCCCAAACAGGGGCCCAAAACTCATTCTAGTTTATTCGAAGCAAAAACAATGTTTTAATGTTTCTTATTTGCCATGTTGTGACTTCTCAGCTACTGCAGCATGTCGGGGTCATTTCCCTTGTCTTTTGCAACTTTGTACTCTTTCCCACCTTCTTCCTTGCCAAACAGAGCCTTTGAACCGAGTTCATCTCTTGCACGATAGCTATCTCCTTGAGCCATAAGTAATCCCCAGATGGATGTGTTGGCAGGAAACTCCCTTTCTCTTTCCTCATTGATTGCGTGGTCATCAGCTATTTCCTCTTGTTTGAATAGTGATGCTAAGGAGGTTTCATCTAGCGGATCATTGCGCTCTTCTTCCATTTCATCAAAGTCGCTTTCCCCTGTTTTGTAGGGTTCTGTGCACATGAAATCTAGATCTTCTCTTTCCTCTATCCATTGACTATAGTCGCACTCATCGTAAGGGTTGACCCATGGTTGCATTTGAAACTCCTCTACTTTCTCAATGAGATTGATCGTTTCCCAAACAATGGGCGGTGTTGGAATTTTGGGACGGTTGATGCGTACCACTATTTGGGCGGGCTCGAAGCGAGCATGCCTTCTCATCATGATGACCCTTTCTTTTTCCTTCTTCCTATTCTTAAACCAGATACGAAGCCATTCGTCGTCTTCTACAAATGGAATGTCTGGATCTTCCAAATTGTGTTTCGCCCAAGAGTGTTCCTTCCACTTCCTTAGCTTTTCCTCCTCTGCCTGATCTTTGCTGCTTATGTCGGACATGTCAATGTCGATTACTTCTGACTGATCAGAATCATTATCCTCCTCCTCTTCCATCACGAAACACTCGTCCTCCTCAGGGAAGGCTAAGGTAGGTTTGGTTTGGTTGTTTTGGACAATGTATTGGCTGGGATTGTATATGGGGTTGTGAGATAGACTTATGAGATTGATATTTTGGGGTGGCGGCTCAGCATTATGAGTAGGGAGTTGGTTGGCTTGCCCATCAGGTTTTGGTGGCTTTATGGTTCGACTATCAATAAGGTCTTGAATGTCGTGACGAAGACGCATGCAATTGTCTGTTTCGTGCCCAGGATGTTGGTGGTAGGCGCATTGTTTGTTTGGATCATGGTTTGGACCGTAGGGCGGTGGAGGAAGTGGCTTGTTTAGAGGTTTGAGATGCCCTTGACGGCTGAGAATGGTCAGGGCTTGGGACAAGGTCATGTAAAGAGGATCAAAGTTGCGGCGGGGCCGATTTGAGCTTCGGGATGGGCTGGTTTGGAAAGGGTCCTGAGACAAGGATGTGCCAAGGGCATTCACGGAGGTGTGAGATGTGCGGCTAGAGAAGGTTTTCTTAGGCGGAGGAGTGGTCTCTTCTTTCCCAATGAGTCCTAGCTTGATTCCATCTTCGATTTGCAATCCAGTGGCATGCAAGCGTTTGAAATCGGTGATAGCCTGTGTGTAAATATGCCTGAGATATTTGGGTTGCAAATTTTTGACAACTATCCTCACTTGGTCTTCCTCGGAGGGACGGTTCTTCATCTTGGCAGCCTTTTCTCTCCATCTTGCCACAAAAGTAGCAAAGTCCTCATTGGAATCCTGTTTGGTCATTTCCAAATCTCGAGTTGTTAGCTCAATTTGGACGTTGTACGCATACTGCTTAACAAAAGCATTGGCAATTTCTGGCCAAGTTTGATAATGTACAAACTCCAAAGTGAGGAACCAGTCGAGGGCACTTCCGGTGAGAGTTCGTTGGAACAACTGAGCAATGAGCTCGTCATTCAAGCCCATCGGCTTCAGGGTGTTGATAACATGGCGAACATGACTGGCAGGGTTGCCAGTTCCATTGAACTTCTCAATATTGGGCATTTTGAAATTCTCAGGCAGCTTGGATTCTGGGAAGAGGCAAAGTCCTTCGAAATCCAGAATTTGATCCCCTTGTGAACGAGCTAAAGCCTGTTTGATTTCCTTGACTTGTTTGGTCAACTCAGGACTTTCTGCCACTACCACTTTATGGGGATTCTCGTCTTCCATCGATTTTTCCTCATCTTCAGCATCTCTAGCTGCCTTTTCTGCTAGTAGTGCAGCGATTTGAGCCTGGAGATCGGCAATAGTGGCGTCGTTGTCTGCCATGAAGGTAGAAGGGTTGTTTGACGAAGCTTGAGATTTAATGGATGACTGGGTTCGTTGAGAGGGTGACCGGGAAGTTTCTGAGAGCGGTCGGAATTGTTGTGGTGAGGGTGTCTTGTCAGATGAGGACGATAAACGGGAGGGTTGCAGAGACCTTTGTTTGGCGTAGCTTCGGGTGTTATAAGAGTACAAAGTTGGCTGTGGTTGCTTCTTTGATTTACCTATTGTGCCTGCTTTGAAAAGTAAAATACCTGGAAGTCAGTATTCGACTTGTGTAGGGTCAGGATTTGGGCTAAAAATCTCAACCCTTCTGCACAGAAAGAGTTAATACAACAACAAATGATACAAGGTGTGAGGAAGAACCTTTGCAAGTAGAATGCAAGTAGGTTCCTAGCCTGTAGGTTCCTGTCTTAGTTTGATAAGTTCTATGGCTTTCTAAAGCATGCAAGGTTTTTGGTGGTTTCAGGGTGCTCCGTTGTCAAAGGGCACCAATCCTTTCACCAGCCCATCATAGGCGGTAATTGGGTGATTCCCTTTTTGATATACCACTAGGTACGAGTGACTGTGGAGTTTGCTGGAACCCCCAACATAGCCCGTGTCATGCCGGGATATCAGGTGAACTCAACGGGTTGCCCGCTCGATGCATATGATAAATGAATTAGACAAGGCATGTATTAGTCTTATGTTGAACTTTCTGGTTATGGCTCTCAATTCCCCAGCAGAGTCGCCAAAAACTGTAGACACCTCCCAAGCGGGGCATCGCCATACAGATTGATCACGTTGTGTTTGCTTGATTGGTTGCTCACTTCATAAACCAAAATCATGGACATTCCCATGGCTAGGAACATCGCCACATGATAACGGTTATCATCAAATAGAGTCGCCACCCAGTTTATTAAAACTGGGAAAATAGATAGAGATTCTGGATTCGGGAGCCAAAAGTACAGTAAGGGGAAGGTGTTAGGCACCCCTCTCTGCCCAGTCGTGAGACTGGCCCATAATCATTCAGCATAAGACGTATAGATGCTTTGTCTAATTCTAACACATAGTCTGTTTAATTATTCCTTTAAACAGTAAGCAAAGTGAGCCAGTGCGATAATTGAAGCATGCATCAGAAAGCAAATGAAACAACATAATGTCCCAGGGAGATGGATCTCGCGGCCGGTGAATAGATGTCACGGCCGAGAGATCCCCCTGGTTTGATGTACCGGCCGAGGGATCGAAGCCCCGGTCGGTGTTCTTCCTCACACCAGACAGAAAAGTTTAGCGAATGATTTAAATGCTATAGTTAGCCATAAATGCGATAAGTAAAACAAACCAGAGGCCGTTGGGCCTCACCACCTTGATCCCTCAGTTGCTTGATTGCTTCGGATTGAGCGTGATTGATTGATTGCTTGATCGAGAACCCTAGGGTTAGGGTTTGAACTTCGGGGTTTGATCGCCGGATTGACGGCTGCCTTCGGAAGGTTAGGGCTTTTGAAGTATGGGATTGAGGGAGTATTTCTGCAGAGTTTCGAGGTTTGATTGAGTGTGTGGGTATCTCAATTTCTGTGTGTTAATTCGGAACCCAAAGGCCCCTTTATATAGGCATAGGGATGACTCACTCCGGCCAATCAAATCACGAGATGGCAATTGCAATTGCAATGCATCTCAAACTCTACGTCGTGATCTCCGAACGTAGCCCGAACGCATCGGAAAGGTAATGTAGTTGGATCAAACCAAACGTCTGACAGAACGTTCGAGAGTCTGGAAAAAGGTCGATCTGGCGGCCGAGCAAAGGAAGTCACGGCCGTGGAAAGGATGTCTCGGCCGAAGGATAGATCTTGCGGCCGAGGGATTGATCTCTCAGGGAGATTTTGCTGGCAACAGGTTGCTCGGGCGAGGGATTGAAGTTATGGCCGTGGGATCGATGTTACGGCCGTCAGATGGATTCTCCTAGGCTTCTGTATTTTCTGTCTGAAAGGCTGTATGGCTCTGAATTGGGTCCTCTAAGTGGTCAAAGTTCTCACCGAAAGTCCTAAGGTCCTCAAGGAAGCAATCATCAATCATTGTATCCATTTCATCATCGGGATTGTCCCAAGGTGGGACTTGAAATAATCGTTAGGCCAAATTGGGGTGTCTACAGGTATGCTACTCGCCAAGACCGCCTGACTAAATACCATGCCGAGGGGTTAACACCCCTTTGTTTAGACCAAAATTGCAAGTGAAGCTCTATTCCGGAAATCATGATTTAAAGCCCAATGGCTCGAGAACCAAATAACAACCTAAGTCCTCGGGAAAGATTATCCCAAGACTTAGCCAATAAACTACTCACACATAGTAAAAAGACTAGAAAGCATGCTTAAGAGAGAAAACATAATTAACCGACGAAAATGAAAATAAACTTGATATTATAAAGGATCTAAAGCGTAGCTACAACATTAATAAACGAGAAAATATCAAACTAGGAATTAAACTTACAAGTATTGAAGCTTGAAACCAAGAACAACAATGGAAGAAAAGACTAGAAAGAAAACTAACTAGCTATTAAGGGGGAGAGAGAGGGGCTATATACAAGGAGGCTCATCTCTCACAAAATATCCCCCAAAAATATCCTAAAAGTAGAGAGGAACAACAAATATCCAAAAAGCAAAAAGGGGAAAAAGGTAGCAGATCGGGCACAAAGTTACACAGCATGAACCGGTACACACATTTCACCGTACCGGTTCATGGCCTTGAAAAATCTTCCAAACTACAAAATCTGGCGCCCATGAACCGGTACACACATTTCCCCGTACCGGTTCATGGCTGACAGAATTCTGGGCAAATTTCGCGGGCTTGCTCCGGACACTTCCGAACTCAGATTTGGGTGTTCTTTGGTCCATTGGAAAGCTCGTCGAGTCTACTTTCTAACCCAAGTGGTTTGGATCCAATATCATTTGTACATCAAAATTTATGACGATTCTACCCTTAGCTGGTCGGAAGATGAGTAGCTTTGGTAAAATTATCACTTCTCCTTCAATTCTCTTGACCCTTGGGCAACCCGAGCAACCTCCAAACCACCTCTTCATGACTCATTGGGCACCACAACATGGTGGCACATGGCCTTGAGCACTTGGTTGCATCCAGAGCATTCCTTGGCGTTCAAACGCGCCTTATTTATACGAATTACCTGAAATACACAAAAACCTACCTTACGAGCAATATCGCTATAAACGCTAAATAAACTCAAGTTAAAATAACATAAAATGGGACTAGTCGCACCAAATATCTACAATATTGGGTGCTCATCAGTCGGATCGAGATCCAAGGTTTACCTCGCGCTTTTGGCAAAGTCTGCAGGCCGCTCTTGGCACCAATCTCTTGTTTAGCACCGCGTATCATCCTCAAACGGATGGGCAATCCGAGAGAACGATCCAAATTCTAGAAGACATGCTCCGGGCTTGCGTTATGGACTTTCGGGGTAGCTGGGAGGATCATTTGCAGTTAGTCGAGTTCGCGTACAACAATAGCTACCAATCTAGTATTGAGATGGCGCCGTATGAAGCTTTGTATGGGAGACCATGTCGATCACCCGTTTGTTAGACCGAGTTGGGCAAGGCTACGTTGGTTGGGCCGGAATTGATTCAAGAGACTTCCGAAAACATGAGAGCGATTCGTCAACGTCTCCTTGAAGCACAAAAGAGAACCACCGAGCAAGTTAAATTGATTCGCCAACGGTTGATAACCGCGCAGAGTAGACAAAAGAGTTACGCCGATCGTCGTCGCCGACCGTTATCATTTGAAGTGGGGGATCATGTGTTTCTTAAAGTGTCGCCGCGTCGGGGATTACCTCGTTTTGGGCAAAAGGGCAAGTTATCACCGCGTTTCATTGGGCCGTTTGACATTATCGAGAAGATTGGGGAAGTCGTGTATCGATTGGCGTTACCACCAAGATTATCGGGTGTTCATGATGTGTTCCATGTGTCGATGTTGCGAAAGTATGAACCGGATCCGTCACACGTTCTAGAGTGGTCCGAACTAGAGTTAGAAGCCGATGCATCTTATGGGGAGGAACCGATACGTATCCTCGATTCACGCGAGCAGGTTTTGAGGGGTAAGACCATACCGTTAGTGCGAGTTCTATGGAGTAATCTTGAGAAAGAGGAGTCAACGTGGGAAAGGGAAGATGAAATGAGGGAGAAGTATCCGCAATTGTTTCCAAGTTAATCGATGTGAGTCTTGAAATTTCAACCTTGTGATTGTTAACTTGTTATTTTGTGATATATGTTGTGGCATGAGCATGTTTACTTGATGCATGGTTTTAGTTGGCTTGTGTTATAAATTTCGGGACGAAATTTCTTTAAGGAGGATAGATTGTAGAGATCCGAATAATTTTAATTCTTGAAATACTTATTAAATGACTAATTGAGAAATTATGGACTAATCGGTGAATAATTGACTCGAGGACTAAAGTGGAGGAATTGAAACTTGAGGGAGTAAATGTGTGATTTAAAGATATAAGGGTATATATAGGAGTGTTTGTGTGTATGGGATCATTTTCCCACAAATCAAACTCTCGGCTCTCTCTTCTCTCCTGCCGATCTCTCTCTCTCTTCTCCTCTCACTCAAAGCTCCACTCCAAGACCTCAAAACTTGAAGAAATCAACCTCCCTCAAGCCCTTCAATCGCATTCTTGAGCTCAAATTTCGTGGGTCAAGCTCGGAGGAAAGCATTTCATCGATTTCGAAGAGTTCGGAGCTAGGGCTCGTTCGAAATCTCTTGGATTTCGCTCTTTGACTCGAGGTAGGGATTTCTTTACCTCTCTTATATGTATATGTGTTGAATTTGGTGTAGGAGTTGGTTCTTTGCCTTGTTTTTGGTCCAAAACGAAATCTGTCAAAATCTGCAAAATCGCCTGCTGTAAGGGTAGAGGTACCGATACCACTTTTTTGAGGTATCGATACCTTAGGTACCGATACCTAGTTTTTGAGGTACCGGTACCCTGATTCTTGTTTGCTCTCTGGATTGGTTCGGTACCGATACCTAGTTTTTGAGGTACACCTTGACTCAGAAAAACTGTTTTGAACTTTGATTGATTCCTCGTCACTTGTTTTGAACTCCGGGCACTTTTAACACCCTCGTAACACCTTCTAAACCATTTCAAGCGTGTCCCATTGGTTTCCTTCGATGATTCAAAGTTACTCTTACTCCGTCGACTTCCCGTGGACAAAGAACGAATGTTAAGTCTCATTATTGAAGTCGTATTCTATTTATTGATGTGAGTGGACATGTTTATGATTTAAATGTGATAATGTTAGCTTGCCGCATGTAGTCGTACGAATGAGTGTGATCGTAGAAAGGTTTGTTCTTGCATGAGGAATAGGAAGGTATTGCGTGAGTCGAAAGTTGGTATAGGGAGTCTCGTGATGCAAAGGGTGGTAACACGGAGACTCAAGTGGATCTCGTAATGCTAGGGGTGGTAATACGATGGTCCGAGTTGTTAGGTTTCACCGTAACGCGAGGGGTGGTAATACGGTAACTCTTGAGATGTTGTACTGTAGCGCAAGGGGTGGGAATACAGTTAGTGAAGATTTGTGGCAGTGTGACGTGTCAGGATTGTTAAAGAGGTTTGAGTCTTGTGAGCTAGATGGCATTATGTGATGATACGATGACTTGAAATGATCATACTAAATGATAGACATAACCATTGTTGATTGTTTTGCACCGATTGAATCGCATCCACTTGTTTCCTTTCCTTGCACCTGTCATCATGTATGCATATAGTTTTGGTAAAGATTTTCCTACTGGGCTAGTGTAGCTCAACCCAATCTTTCTTTTCATGACAAAATGCTGGGCATTAGGCTGCGTGCATTCGTATGCTTGGACATGAAGACTCTTGGGAGCTAACTTTGTTTTTGTTACTAAATCATCTTTGTAGTTGACTTTTCTTTTGGTAAAGATGAATTTTTAACTATTCATTCTAGAAATTCTTTTGACTAAACTGATTGTAACTTGATGGATTATTTGTACAAGTACTTTAGTTTATTTGTGGCCGGTGTGCCAATGTTGTATAAATTCTAAACTTGAGAAACTCTTTTGGGTATTATCTATGATATGCGAGTATCTTTTGTTGAAATGAAATATTTAATTATGTTGAAAATCGAGGGCGTGACATGGTCGCAGAAGGCGTCCTCCCCCAGCCCGCCAGAGTGGGAGATCTAGGTTGGTGAATGAAGTTTGCTTCGGTACTGCGGACTCCGTCCGGTTCCGTTACCGATTTTTCTTTTTCTTTTTTTCTGGTTCTCTTCTTTGGTGTCCCCTGTGTGGAATTTCTCCCCATTTGTGGGGCTTCTAGCACCCCTGTGTGGGTGTTTTTGGTAGTTTTTTGAAGTGCTTTATATGTTTGGAGCGATGGATTTAGTTGGAGTTGGGTATAGTCTTTGGACAGAGTCCCCTCCTGTTTAGTTTCTTGATCCTTTGTTTAGGGATGGAGTATTCTCTTGATGTACTGTTTCATGGATTTATAATATCATCTGTTAACGTTGTGGGAAAAAAAAAAAAGATTTGGTGGCATTTTTTTTGAGCAGGCCATACATCAACCGAAAGTAACGGCTTAAAAATAATCTGTTGTAATTTTTTCTCGGTGTGAAATTTCTTTGGGTTGAATCTAATCTGTTGTAGTGCTTGCTCGGTATGTATTTTTTTTGGCTAATCTTAATTTGTAGCAGGTTTGTTAATAGGCAGGGACGGAGGGAAAGGGGGGCACGTGGGGGCACGTGCCCCCGCTCGAAACTAAAATAATTTTGTTATATTTTCATATATTTAGCATAATTATAAAATTAAGTGTACTACTACACGTACACTTGCATATATCTCAAAAATATACATATATAATTAATTTTATATTTCAATTTCGTCATATGGGGCATTTATACTTGTTGGATTCCGAACTATTTGTCTATTTAGTTCGATTATTTCTTAATTATACATATTTTTAACCGTCTAAGAGCAATATTTTAAAATAATATCATTAATAAAACTATATCGATCATTCTAAAACTTGTCAATGTTCATGTAAAATATACTTTCAAAATTTGTCTAAGATTTTGTACTCATTTTTACATAATTTAAGCAAAAGTATGTGTTATATATTTTTGTCGTTTGTAATGCATGTCTTAATTGTATACGATCTTATTATGGTTAACTAGAAAAATAAATTTTTGTCAATATGATTAACAAGGTGCCCCCACTAAAAAACATTCATGAATTCGTCCCTGTTAATAGGGAATGGGCAGGATATATTTATGATGTTTTGTGCGTCCTCCGGGTTGAGCTCATATGCCATTTACGAACACTTGAAATGACATAATTGCTTTCTCCATCATTTATTGAAAACCAAGAGGTTTAAAATTGATCATATATGACTTCAGGAGAACAATACAAACAATATCTAATGAACAATCATCTTTGGAGGATTTTGATTTTACACATACTTTCTACTGTTTTGTCCAATGTGTGATTTGTTTGATTTGATATTTTTACAATTTGCTTGCTTCCACGTGCATTTTTTTGTTATACATCGTAATTACCTTTTCATATACTATTATCGAAAATATTTTTCATTTCAAGATTTTCTTTATTTGGTACCAATTTAAGGTTGTTATTCGTGCATTTATAGCATGAGTTTTACGCTAGTTAAAGCAAATCAAACTCCAACGGCTAAATGGAATAAGTCACATGCCTAATTCTATTTCATTCATTTTCTTAACTGAAGAACAAATTATAGTAAATTCATATGATAAGTTTTGAAACTTACTCAAAATTATTATAGTTCAACAGAAGGCCACCGAGGTTGTTGCTTTCTGGGGCAAGCCGATTACTTTAGTGTTGTATTTATGTTTTTTTGAACTGGTAGTGCTGTATTTTTTGGTTACTATTTTTCTAGACTAGTTGATGCCTATTTGAAACTTTAATTTGATTCTGCTTGGCCGCTTGACTTCGAGTGTTCGACAGATTAGTCATTTAGACACGGTTCGCTTTGAGTCTCAAAAACCAACACGTCTCTCTGCGGACGGTCCCCAATAAGTTTTCTTCCCCAATTATTACTCTGATTTGTATATCTATCTCTCTTCACTCTTTATCCCAAAAACCTCCCAAAAAACACAAACCAATCAAATTGGCAGAAAATTTTGGGTTGAAATTTAGGGCCGAGTGCTACTTGTCAGTAGACATCTCCAATGGCGTGAAATCTGGGGTTGGCCATAGTCATGTTGCCATCAGTACTATAAATCCAAGGAGGAGGAAGAGGACCAATACCAATTGGATGGCATAATTCAAGTCTTCCTATAGGACAAACAAATTATATTGAGGGCAAAGCATTAGTCGATAAGCAATCGATGGTCTAAATTTTGGGGTTGCCCATAGTCATGTTACCATCAGTATATAAATCCAAGGAAGAGGAAGAGGACCAGTACCAATTGGATGGCATAAAACAAGTCTTCCTATGGGACAAACACGGCTATCGAATGGTCTGAACTCTTGCCTTGTATTTTTCCACACTAACCACTCTATAATGTTGGGCCCTGGAAATCAACTCCAACTCCAATAGGGGGGTGTTTGGATGGCCTGGTTTTACATTTTTCAATTCTCATTTTCGGGTTTTGGGTGTTTGGCAGGAAGAGGGAAAATGGGTTTTGGGTAAAATGGGTTTTTCAATTTCAAGTTTCTAGACGTAAACGGAAAATCTACTTTTAGGAGCTTTTTCAATTCCCATTTTCCCATTTTCGAATCCAGCCATGCCAAAAAGACTGATATGCCCCTCTTGTGATAGCCCAAGCTCCAACCCAGGCACCTGCTGCTGCCCACTTCCTCTACCACCCAAAATCGATGTGAAACTCATATAACCCATATTACTAACTGGCAATTCAAAGCCAGAAACCCCAATTTTTTGCAGATAATTTGGTCCCTCACTTCCTAAAGTCCCCGTTGATGGACCAGACGATGGCTGAAACCCAAAACCACTAACAGCAGCTAGGTATTTCAAAAAATGTGTTTTAGTACCATTAGTTAAGACTTAAGGTCTCGTTTGATTTGCGGATTGAAAATGATGGGATTAACAGTCCTGGGTTTAATAGTCCTTGGACTATTTGTCCTGGATTAATTTCATCCGTAATTACACCCAATCCCATGTTTGATTCGCGTGGGATTAATTATGGGATAAGGAATATATAGTATTTTAAAAAAAAAATTGAAAAACATTTTTTGGAAAAAGAAAGTTCTGAAAAAGAAACATTTTCAAAAAAAATAGTTAAGTCCACCCAAGCTTGTTCTTTCTTTTCCTACACGGTTAGGAAATAGTTAAGTCCACCCCCGTTGTGGCAACCCACGAACCAACTTGTGGCTTTCCCTTTTAAGCCACCCACAATCACTCTACGCTTAGAAGTTAGATTCACAGCATCCATCCATTCAACGTCAGGCACAACAAGCCTTGGCACGCCTGCACTCGCTCAACAAACGCCTACAAGCACGCTCACGCCTTGCTCGACGTACCCGTGTCAAAAACAGAACTTTTCAAATACATTTTCTGGAGTTGCACAAATCTGAAGTCAAGCTAAAAGTGCTATTTGTAGAAATGACTTCACCGATGAACTAGTCAAAATTGGATATGTTATGTGTTCAAATTTCAAAATGTATGCACTGCTGCCACACAGAGCTATGAAATTTGGAACATTATCATCTGTCCCGCTGATGGGAAGCGTTCGCGTAGACGTGTCTAACCATTCTATTGGAAATAGATATGAAAGTGTAACAGAGAATTGTCATTGCAAGTCATTGCCTTCTGAAAGGACTTCTTATTTAGGAAATTGAAGGGAAATTTATATGAGATATAAATTGCATTCTTCACAAATAAAAACGTAAATGAAAGGGTCGAACATTAAATAGGACACTATATATAAGAAGCAGCCAGAGCAATTATTCAGCATCACTTGAAACGAAAATTTTTAAGCCACGAGATATATATTTTATGGCCAATCACACCGCAATTACCTACGATCAGAGAAACAAAAATGATTAGAATTTTTGAGACAGTTCGATACACTTAGAGCATCCACAATGGCCTAACCGAAATTGGATAACCAAAAATTGTTACATCACCTTTTGTTATCTATTTAAGGAATTGCCAAGGTTAGGAATATATAGATCCACAACGGCATAACAAAAATTATATAACCAAAACATGTCACATCATCTTTTCAAACAACAAAAACAAAAAACAATGAAACAGTTTTTCAAAATTATTATTTGAAAAAACCATTTTTTATAAAACAACAGTTCTTGAAAAAACCGTTTTAATAATAGTTTTTGAAAAATAATTAACAGTTATTTAAATAAATTTTTCAAAACATTATTGAAAAAGAAAGAAAGAAAGAGAGAAAGTTTTTGTATAATGATTAGAACATGACTATGGCTGATTTAGTTTATCCTTGAGTTTGCTGATGAAACAGGGTTTTTACTTTCCAAAGGCTAATTGATTGCTTCAAGCCTTAATACTTATTAAGAAATGCAGGCATTCTGTAAGCAATTAATGCACGCATTTTCTAAGGCTGGCCTAGTAAAGAGTTTCAATGGCTTAGAAAGAAATGCAGGATTATTGTCGAGTTAACAAAAAACGTGAACGGATCATACCTACTCATCGTCACACTTTATCTGATATGTTTTCCATCTCAAAGAAGAGTCTTCTTGCACACATGCAACCGAGTAAGAACCTCATTAATTCATTGGCGGTCGATCTCTAGGAAGTTCTTCTGAGCAGGCAATCCCAACATTAAGTATTGAAATCAAGATCTCCCGAATCTTGTGACTTCTAGCAGAACTTTGGCTCCAACCACTGTTCATGCTCGAGCTTGACTCCTCCTGTTCTGTTTGTTGAAGCAGTGTTGGATCAACAATGCTCTCTATTTGTTCAGCGAGACCTATCTTGGCAAAGTTGTGGAGAGACATAACATCAATAAACATGCTATCAGTAGGTCTCTTGGCTATAAACATCTCTAGTACAAGGATTCCGTAACTATACACATCACCGAATGTTGACACTTCATTTCCCATGCCATACTCTACAATTACGAAGTGAAAAAAAATGCAATTCGATTTCAAAGATCTCTGGATATAAGAATACGGTCTTGATTTTGGAAAGTAGAAGAAAGCAAAAAAGTGTTAAAGGAGTACATTTACTTGGAGCCGCATAACCAACAGATCCCCTTATGCCAATGGAACGAGACCTGCTTTCCCCCCCCCCCCCCCCCCCCCCCGGACACACACACACCCCCCCCCCCCCCCCCCGACCCCACAGCCCCTTTCCAAAATTACCCCTCCCCCCTGACCCACTCCCCCGGTCCCCCCCACCCCCCCCCGGTTCACCCTACCCCCTCCGGTCCACCCCAAACCCCTTTTCCTTCTTCCTTTTCCAGTTTTTTTTTTTTTTTCTGTTTTTTTCTCCGGTCCACCCCAACCCCTTTTCCTTCTTCCTTTTCCAGTTTTTTTTTTTTCTGTTTTTTTCTCTTTATTTCATTTTCCTTCTTCCTTTTCAATTTGAATTTTTTTTCTTTCTTTTCTTTTTATTTCCTTTTCTTTCTTTTCAATTTGAATTTTCTTTCTTTCTTTTCTCTTTATTTCCTTTTCTTTCTTTCCAATGTGAAATTTTTTTCTTTCCTTTTTTTAATTTTCAATTATTTTATTTATTTGTCTCTTTTCCCATTTACATCCCTTCTTTTTTTTTTTGGTTAACTCAAATGCTAATTTCAATTAAAATTGACTTTATACTTAATAAATTTATATTATTTTAATTAGTTAATTAATTTGTCTTAACAATGAATAATAAAAATAACTTCTTCTAATGAACAATAATAAATTTAAACAAAATTTCATTTGATTATAATTGAGTACATATTATCAAAACATGGAAATACATAAAAACACATATTCTAATCAATATCTCCTCCAAATGCTGCTCCCGGCCTATTTATACCCATTACTTCGTACCACAATAGCAAACGTGTTCCATAACTGTCAGCCCAAGCAAGAGCTTCGTCGAATGCATTCTCCTGCCACCATATTGGAATGGGTGGTACAGGGTAATGAGGTTGTAAGAAAACTTGCACGAAATGATCGTTATTAACACGAGCAATAGCAATTTCCCGGTGGTATTCTACTGGAACTGGAGGGGATCTCAATGGCAAATGAGTAAAACAAGCGTACATATCCTCATCAAATGTATGCAGTACAAGATTGTACCTTGTTGCGATGACAATTCCTACAGTCATAGCCTCCATCCAATATTCCTGTGTTGCCGTAGGCTCGAACCAATTCAGTAAGATTAGTAGATGCTCTGCCCAATCATGTACTGGATAAACCGCATTGTAGAAATCATAATTTTGTTCAATCTCTTCAATAAGGTCCCTTCGTACTTGACTCCAACCATTTTGACCATACCCGATATGTGCAGCTATCGCTCTGAATCCACAATGACCATCAGCAAGCACATCAACAGTGTGGGAAATATAACATCGATAAGCCTGAGGTATTCGCTGAATGTAGCAATCAGGAATGGGTGGAGTTGTAAATTGAGTGTTGCGAACCCCCGAACCCCTCCCACGTCTCCCTCTCCCTCTCCCTCTCCCTCTCACTTGCGATGTTGCAGTCATTGATCCTGAAGTGGATGCTTCTAAGAAAGAAGGTATGCGACGTGTACTTTGCTCATCTCTACCTGCAGGTCGACCTCTATGTTCTGTGTTGTACGATGGAGGTCGAACTGTGCTACGAGGTGGATCTGCCATATCGATAATCCTGTCTATGATATGCTCCCGCATAAATGGATCCATCCCATCTAATATCTCAACGACCTGAGATGTCCTGTCAAGTCGCGTTCCGTCCTCATTCAACTCGGTTGCGTGCATAGACAACCTAGTCCAATGAGCGTGGATACTGCATAGCGGAATTGGAGTTGAAATGGAACGATAATATGCAAGATCGTGCATGCATGGCAATCCGTGTGTGATTTTGATCGTACAGTTGCAATAGCCGACCATGTGGGGGGATGCTTCTAAAGCGCTTTCTAGCTGATTATGTATAAACTCCATTGCCTCTAATGAAATGCGACATCTTACCTGATCAAAAATGTCGTCACGTATTTGTTTGTGGCGTGGAATGTTCAATGATTTCTCGAACGACTTCTTAATTTCTCCGAACTGATTTTTCAACATCTTTTCTATTTTATCAAAAGACTTTTGTAGCGATGACATGGTATCCCCCAAATATAGCTTTAGCCTCGCATGTGCAGACTCTGCCCTGTAATAGAATAATACATTGTGTTTAAATAGGATATTATTAAAAAGTATTCGTTAGTGTAGTAGAGAAATGCAAAAAAATTTACTAGTAAAGTAAAAAAATGATTATACCTTTGACTTGAATTGCTTCCGAGGTGCATACAAGTATCTGTCCATGCTGAAACAAACCGCTCTTTGTACGACCTTAACCATGTTTGCCACAGGTAAGTTATGACATTCGGAAATTGGCGAAAATCGTCACGCATGGCTTGCCACTTCTGTTCGAAAGACGAAGGTGTAGATGAATTGATAAGCGAGTGCCATGACATGAGAAAGCGCTTCCATTCCGGACCAAGCACACGGCTGCAGTTCTTCATGACGCACTGATTTATGTGCCAAATACATAAGATGTGACGTGCCATGGGGAAACATGCTTCAATGGCGTTCAGAAGTGCTAAATCCCGATCTGAAACAAACACCAATGGCAACGATGCCCCCTTTTGAAGCATCCAGTTTTTTAAGATATCCAATGCCCATGTCAGTGTCTCTTCTCTCTCATTACTAAGATATGCGAACATAAGCGAGTAAGTTCGCAATGTGGATGTGATACCCACAACCTCCAATAGTGGTATTCGATACTCATTGGTCTTGTATGTGGCGTCAATGATCAATACGGACGGAAAGTTGACAGATAGCTCTATGCTCATAGGATGAACCCAAATAATATCTGTGATTTCATTCGTATCTGGATTTGTACGAAATTCATGGAGGTACTCTTTCTGAAGTAATTGATTTATAACATACTGAGTAGGAGTTAGACCATCCAGTTTGGCTGTTTTGTTTGAAAAAATGGCATTGTAAACGCTCTTGATTCCCGTAGTGTTTGACGGGTCTTTTTGCTTCAAAATATTAAGAATCTCACGAGGCGCGGTGCTGTTGGCCATGTCGACCACAAATTGTTTCTCTAGTGTTTTTAGCCTTGACGGGTACTCGTGGCCCTCAATATATTTTGCTATTTCATGGTTATGGACACCATTAATAACCTCTAAACCCCAACTGATACCATATGGTTGTATTGGTTTACCTCGCAGTTGAAATGGACAATCGCATTTTTTTGTCCCAGTGTTTCTTTGTAAGGATTGCCCTTCAACCAGATACCGTGGCGGGCCGTACTTTCCTCCTCTTTCACAACCAAGAATGCACTTCGGCAATTTGCCGCCTTTTAACTTAGCAGAATTTAAAATGACGACCACAATACCATATTTTAGACCAACGCTTCGCACCCAAGCTAACATATCTTCTCTACTTTCAAAAATCTATATAAAAAAAAATGAATATGTATAAGTACAACATTAACCAGTCTTAACATAAATAACGAATATGCAAAACAATAACAGTAAAAACTAACCTGGTCGGTGGTAAATTCGAGTCTATAGTCGCGACTATTGTTGGAGATGCTCTCCTCACTACGAATATCATTCTCAAATGACCAACTATCTGAAATTGAAATGTTGTTGTAGTCATCCATTATTCCGCCCCAAATTTTTCGCTGCGGCGTTCCTACAAATTTTTGTGTACACAGTCTATGAGGAAAGCCTAAGTAACCATGCTACTAATCAAATTTTGTGGATTATGTTTGACATAGAAATAACCAGGAAAGTCCCAGGTCGGATGGTCGGACGAGTCCAATTAGAATCACCATTCCTTCCTTAGTCGGCACGAAGCCAGACTTGTTGACAAACTTTCGAGGGTTTTAGCCTCAGGTTACTCCACAGTCGTAAAAACAATCGTAAAGCATAGTGCCACATGGACGGACACCTTTGGAGTGGAAACCACTTATGCTTAAGACCAGTAATTTTAGTAGAATAAGTTTGCTACCTATTTTTAGTACTTTAACTTAACATGCATTTTTAAACACAAAAAGAAAATATAACTACAATTTTTACTAGAAAAGGTGACTAGAAATATTTTACCGTTCTTCTTAGCAGATAGTATCGCTACGGAAAAGAAAATACGTCGGCTTACGGAGGGTGAATGTGGCTATTGAACGAAGTGACTTCTTATGGTAAGCTTACGGTAGCTTCGAAAGAGAAAAGAAATGACTTTCTTTTTCTCTCAAAACTAAATATTTGACTAAACTACAATATTTGACTAAACTACAAATTTTTTTGGATCGAGAGGCTGGTCGGGTGGTGGATTGATGGTGGCCGAGGGTTGAGTTTCTTGAAGAACTTAAGAAGAAACTCAAGAATATCAAGAACAAACACAAGGTTTGTAGAGAGAAAAATTGGAGAGATTCAAGGTGTGAGTTCAATGTGAAGATCAATGGTTCTATTTATAGGCAAATGAGGAGCTCCTCCCCCCCCCCCCCCCCCCCCCCCCCCCCCAATTTTAAGCATCCAACTTTTTTTTTTTCATTTTTTTGTCATTTATAGATTAAAAAATATAGTTACAAAAATCCAACTTTTTTTTTTCATTTTTTTGTCATTTATAGATTAAAAAATATAGTTACAAAAATAAGTGTTTCAATTTTCAATCCGTTTAAACCGGTGCAAAGATGTTATTTTTTTGATCATTTCATCCTAAATGGTCGTAATCAATTTTTTACTCCAAGGCCTTTCAATGGACACCTTCAGAGAGTCTTGAAACTAAATAATGAATTTTAGGATATTTGTTGAAAGGCCTCAGAGCAAAAAATTCATTATGGCCATTTCAAATAAAATGATAAAAAAAATTGATTTTCGCACCGGTTCAACTTCATTGAAAATTAAAGTACTTAATTCTTGAATTATATTTTTTAATATAGAAAGGGTGTATTTATAGAAATTAAATAAATAAAATGTAAATAATTAAATAAAGAAAAAAATTAAAGGGGAGGGGGGGGGTGGGGGGGGGGGGGGGCCGGGAGTGTAACCGGATTTTAAGGGGGAGAGGGGGAGGCCGGGTTTTTGAGAGAGGGGGGGAGGGGGGGACCGGGTTTAAGGGGGAGGAGGGGGGGGGCCGGGTTTGAGAGGGAGAGAGAGAGAGAGAGAAGAGAGAGGAGAGAGAGAGACCGGGTTTTAAGGGGAGGGGGGGGGGGGGGGGGGCGGGAATAAGAGAGAGAGAGAGAGAGAGAGAGAGAGAGAGAGAGAGAGAGAGAGAGAGAGAGGAGAGAGAGAGAAGGGTGTGTCAGGGGGGGCGGGGGTAAAGGGGGGAAATGGGCGTGGGGCCGGGGGGGGGGGGGGTGTCAGGGGGGGGGGAAAGCAATTTCCCAATGGAACTTGATTGATTTACGGAAGAAGTACAAGTAGCATCTTGTAAGAATATTGCTAGCCCAAAATCAGAAACATGTCCAACCATTTCTTCATCCAGAAGAATGTTGTTTGGCTTCAAATCACAATGGACTATTGGTTTTGAGCTATAATGGTGGAGATAATCCAGTGCAGAAGTGACATCAATTACAATGTTTAACCTCTGAAGAAGATTTAAACTTCTTGACTCACTACGCACCACATGTTCATTCTCGTTCGGATGCAACCACTCCTCTAGGCTTCCATTGACCATGAACTCAAATACCAGAGCTTTGAAATCATTGCCTTGATAGTCAATACTTGAACATGCCGTGAGAACTTTTACAAGATTTCGGTGTTTGATGTTCTTCAAGGCTTTACACTCCACTGTGAAACTCTTCAAAGCTCCAGCAAAGTCTAGATGTAGTACCTTAATTGCAACAACTTTACTTCCATGATCAAGAATTCCTTTATACACTGAACCAAAGCCACCCACGCCAATCAAGTTGGTTGGCGAGAACTCATTTGTAGCTTTACGTAGACTTTGGTATGATAGTTTCATAAACGGGTTCCCTAATATTCTGAAAGAAGACACATTTGTTCTCTTTCTAAACAAATAGCGATAAAGTAAACATAACATAAGACTTAGTCCTAGAACCCCACAAGGTATCGAGATTATTAGATTCTTGGTAAGAGAAGATCTTTTCTTTCTATACCCCTTGGAGTTGCAACTTTGCAGCTCCAATTCAGCTATACCTCCACAGAGTTTAGTATTTCCCTTGACAGAAATTGCAGTAGCATTCCCGTATATGCCTCTTTCTGGTAGCACACCTTCAAAATCATTGAATGATAGATTCAATTTATGCAAGAAGTCAAAGTCCTCGAAATAGTCAGGGATTTGTCCGAAGAAATTGTTCTGAGAAATATCTATTTCCTCCATACCTCTCAAGTTACCTAAAGATAGAGGAAGGATTTCCGAGAATTTGTTACCCTCCATGTATAGTACCCTCAGTTTTATGCAGCTACCAAAACTGCTTGGAATTTCACCAAATAACATGTTCCCTGAAACATAGAGTTCCTCAAGATTTTTTAAATTTCCAATTTCCATTGGAAGAGAACCAGTCAAATTATTTTGAGAAATGTTCAAAAACAGTAATGATGAGAGACTCATAACTTGTCTGGGTATGCTACCAATAAGATAGTTTTGATCAAGTGTTAGTTCCACCAACATTTGACATTTTCCCAGACTTGACGGGATACTTCCATGAATATTGCTTCCATACACTCTAAAAGTTGTTAACCGAGTTAAATTTCCAACAGACGATGGGATGTCCCCGTATAATCTGTTAGAATCGAGACTCAACCACACCAGATTTTTAAGCTTCCCAATATCAACAGGAATTTGACCTGTCAAACGGTTAACGTATAGACCAAGAGTTTGTAAATTTACCAGATTCCCTATCCCACTTGGGATCGTCCCAACTATTTTATTGTCACCCATATTCAATTCGATCAAGAAGATCAGTTGAGAAATTGTTGATCGTGTTCGGCAATAATCCTCCAAAATTGTTTGAGACCAGAACTAGAGAGGTCAACTTCGTAGCATTGGTTAAAGAGTTGAGAAAACTCAAGTCATTAGTTTCCCCAGATCCGAGATGGTTTTCATGCAAGATTAACCGACCAAGATTTTTCAACTTTTCCATATGGGGCACTTTTCCGGTAAACTTATTAGCTGAAAAACCAATGTAGAACAGTTTGGTGGCATTAGATAAGGATATTGGAAGAGATCCAGTAAATAAGTTCAAACCAACTTCAATGAATTGAAGATGATTTGAGCCAGTAAAGGTGATTTTTTACTAACCAATGGCTTGTAGCCCACACATGACACCTTTCCGGGTTAATTGGACTAGCGGCCCTTCCCTTGTCCACCTTAGGAGTAGGCCCAGAAATTACAAACCGTTGTTCGACGTACTCTGTCACGACCCGCCTTTTATTACAAATAAACTCCAAAATAACTTCTTTTTTTACACATCCAGGCCCCATTCTCTCAATCTACAGTTTTACATTCCCACAATAAAATTAAAGTTTACATGCCTCATGCCGCCTTACAAACAAATATGTACAAGTATCCGATTAGTTCTAAAAAAAACTAGAACATAACCATGATTCTTAAGCCTTTGGATCCATCTTGAAACCTGAAAAATTTGAGTTAACAACAACATGAGCCACAGCTCGTGCAAGAAATACGCTAAATGAAAAGATATGAACATGCAAAGCTTGATATACAAATTATACTCTTTTTTTATATACAAGTATTGAAAAGTTTTCCATGCTTCCTTTCGTCCGATGTTCTAAATGAAGTTATTAAATCTCCCAATACAATGTCAAGTACGAAGAAGCGAAAATAATCCATGCATAATGTTAATTGTTTCCCTTCCTTTTTTTTCCTTAATAATCTAAAGAATACTATTAGGCCACCAAATCAAATCTAATCCCAATAGAGCAAACAACCCATAAAATTCAATACAACAAATAACAAAGTCCAAAATATTATAGCCAACTAACTCAAATATCAATTTACTCAACACCAAATCATAAAATTATATGAGTTGCTCACCGATATAACCAACCAACCACCGTACTAGACGTCTCTAGCACATGCACTTTACGGGCTACTAACCCGAAGGATGAAGCAACCTACCCCACGCAGGTTTACGAACTTTCACCAACGGCGTCACAATTGACCCAAGTAGGTTTACGGACTTTCACCGACGGCATCACAATTGACCCGAGTTTCCTGGTGACCCAACTCAAAATCATGAAAATAACAATCCCAATATTACTATTACTTGGCTCTAAGACCAAATCAACCTAAAATTCCTCAAATACCCTTCCAAAGTCATCAAAATAGCCAATATGGGATAAATTCAATATAGTCTACACAAAATCTACCAAGTATCCAAACCACATATCAAAAAAAAATACCATTCCACGTGTTTACTGAATGCAAAAGGTAAATTATACTCTGAATATAAATATGTCCATATAAGTTACGTGCATTTCCTCAAACACATGGTGTGCATAAACTAGCTCATATTCTCGTATCACTTAAAATTCATGATTTTGATCACTTAGAAGGTGAACCCACTACTAATGAAGACCAAATATGCCAAAAGCAGTAAAATATCAACCCTAACCATGAACAACAACAAAATCCCTCACAAAAATATGTATAGCACACGATTCCAAACATACGGAGTATAAATTAGGGCTTGGCTCATAATTTGATTACTCTACCATAAATTCGAATTAAGTGCACACCATGGCATATACACACCCATATTTAATCATTTAGCATAAATCCTACCTCAAAGAAAGAAATCCCAAAATTGCCGTGAAATCCCTAATTTGACCGATTGAGATTTTGTTCGGATAGATGCGTAGCCCTTTGTCTGTAGATCACGTTTTCTACTTGCCTTTTGGCGAGATTCTTGAGCACTTTCGATTTTAGTGTTGAAGCATGAGGGTTTGTGGAGCTTACGAGAGAGAAAGAGAGTAGAACGAAAAAGAAGAAGAAAACAGGGAACTCGTTGAGTTCTCTGACCAATTCTCATTTTATGAGTAGAAATTGCACTATAGCCCCTCCACAAATCTTGTTATTGCTTAATCTTCTAACATGTTATAAGCATGTACACTATGGGTCTTAACCTACCAATAAAAATATGGAGTAATAAACTTAAAGGTTTAAAGCAATCCCGATACGGCGATACCCAGCCCAAGGCACACAAACTCAAGGGACATTTATATGAGATAAGTTGCATTCTTCACAAATAAAACCGTAAGAGAAAGGACAAATAAATAGGACAGTATCTATAAGAAAGTTGGTTTAAAGCAGCCAAAGCAATTTTGCAGCATCACTTGGAACGAAAATTCTTAGGCCACAAGATATTTTACGGCCAATCACTCCGCAATTACCTACGATCAGAGAAACAAAAATGATTAGAATTGTTGAGACAGGTCGATGAACTTAGATAAATAATTACTTTAACACAAAGGTAAGAAGCTGGAGAGTGGTAAAAAAAAAATATATATATATGTTCAAAAAAAAAAGAGTTGGAAATTAAAACATTATCCAAGTACTTTCCCACCTTAATCTTGTGAAATCTAAGTTTCCAGTGTGTTGAATAGGAATTTGGCAAAAAGAGCTAGGTTGGCTAAAATCTTGGTTCCATTGCATTTTCTAAATATATGAAGGCAAATTGTTAGATGACTATGGCTGATTTATTTTCTCCTTAAGTTTGCTGATGAAATAGTGTTTTACTTTCCAAAGGCTAATTGATTGCTTCAAGCCATGAATAGACACTTTATCTAAAAGTCCAGACATCCAACTTCCTTAATTCCCTCAAGAATCTTAGAATGATCGACAGAAGAACAAAAGCAAAAGCAAAAATCTGTTATGGATCGTAATGAAACGCTCGTGCTAGACAGGTAAAGAAGGATTGCTCTAAGGACTTGTAAGCTATCATCATCAGCGCACAGGAAACTAAAGATTGCTGGCCTAGTAGTGAGGGAATGTATATATGTCCAAGAAATTAAGCCCAAAATTTTGAGATTTTCATTGGGTTATCAATTATCGATGCCCGATCAACTTGATTTTTAGGAGGATTGTTCAATGCATCGAAGCAAACCGTGAGGATAGCTACATGAAGTGAACGGTGCATATCGCATTAACGTTTTTAGACTCGGACTAGATGAGTTTGGCATGCTTAGGTATGCCAGTGAAGGAGAAATCCCCATAGTGTTTCGTGTGCACAAGACATAATAGCGTGTGTTTTGTTGTCTCCCTTCTAGATGTATGATACTGAGGAAGAAGAGGTCAGTGCTCAAAAAGAAACCTGGAATTTTCGTTTCCTGATTTGCCTCCTCAAAGGTCATGATCCAACCACCCAAAATCAACATGCAAAAGTATTCCTGGAGAAAATCAATGGCTATTTACCTTCTTTAAGCTTAAAATTGTCTATCTTCTAGACAGATCAATACTACATGACGAAGATTAAATTCCAAGTTGTAGGTGCGGTCAAGACTATGACCGTTGACCCCAGAAGAAGTTTGATCTACCACTCACATGATGACGCGTGAAAAGATCGTGAGATTGACATGTGGCAAGCAGCTGTCCCACAGAGAGATTTGGTGCCACGAGGCATAAGACGCGTTGACGTGGCGCAAGATGGGCCCCGCGCAGCTGAACAAGCTCGCGAGGGTATTGATGCCCGCGAGAGCCATCGCGAGCGAGGACAGAAAGGCCCGCGAGAGTCATCGCGAGGGCAGTCGGACCCGCCAGGGTCCCGCAGGTAGGGCCGCAGTAGTCCTGTGGACGGATGGGGTTTGCGGCAAGATGGGCCCCGCACAGCTGAACAAGCTCGCGAGGGTATTGAGGCCCACGAGAGCCATCACGAGCGAGGGCAGATAGGCCCGCTAGGGTCCCGCAAACAAGGCTGCGACAAGGCCGCGGAAGGGCTGTTGGGATGAAATCTATTTAAGCTGAGCGCGAACCGAGATGCGTGCGGGTCAGCCTTTTTAGGGTTTCGGTCCATTGTATGCTTATGATATAAAAGCAAAGTTAGGGCTGCCTCCTTTTGTAACTCTGACATATTTTACATCATAGTGAAACACCCCAGCACCCCGTGGACGTACGATTAAGCAATCAGCTTAAGTCGGAACCACGTAATCTCTGTGTCTTGTTCTTTTCTTGTTTTATATTGTTTTCTGTTCTTGGTTTGTTCTTCGATTGTGTGTGTGTTGATCGTGGGTTTGCGCGCTTGAATCCCCAACAACTGGTATCAGAGCTCTGGGTTAGGAGATCTAGGGTTTCACGCAATGGCAGAAGACAAAGTCAAGATCGAGAAGTTCAATGGTACGAACTATGCTTTCTGGAAGATGCAGATGGAGGATATTCTGTATCAGAAGGATCTATATCATCCGATCAGCGGCGTTAAGCCAGAAAGCATAAAACAAGCAGATTGGGATATTTTGGATCGCAAAGCTTTAGGGACTGTGCGATTAACCCTCGCGCCGTCGGTTGCGTCAAATATTGCCAAAGAAAAGACTACAGCAGATTTGTTCAAAGCCCTAGAAAAGATGTACGAAAAGCCTTCAGCGGTGAATAAGGTATATCTTATGAAAAAGTTGTTTAACCTAAAGATGCCTGAAAATTCTAATGTTGCTGAACATCTCAACGAATTTAATACGGTCACGAATCAGCTAGAATCTGTGGGTATTAATTTCGATGATGAAATTAGAGCTCTTGTTTTACTATCAAGTTTGCCAGAAAGTTGGAACGGACTTGTCGTGGCAGTAAGCAATTCTTCTGGGTCTGAAAAGATAAAACAGGAGGATGTTGCTGGTTTGATATTAGGCGAAGAGGCTCGGAGGAGGGTATCGGGTGAGGATACTGCTTCGGGTTCAGCGTTGAGTACAGAGGATAAGGGCAGGTCTGCGAATAGGGGAAACAACAAGAACAAAAACAAGGGCAGAGCGGCTTCAAATAACAGGGGCCGTAATAAATCTCGAGGAGGAGATACGAAGACTGAGGAGTGCTTCAACTGTGGTCAGAGGGGGCATTGGAGGCGAGATTGTAAGGCACCGGCAAAGCAGCAGAACGGAAAAAATCAAGGGGGTAAGAACACTGCCTATGTATCTGATGAGTCTGATAATGATTGCTTGATTTGTTCGCTGGATTCTCGCAGTGAGTCTTGGATTGTAGACTCTGGAGCCTCATTCCATGCTACTCCACGCATGGATGTGTTACAAAATTATGTGCAAGGAAATTTCGGCAAAGTGTATTTGGGCGATGATGAAGCTTGCAGCATAGTTGGGAAAGGAGATGTACAGATTACTCAGACAGACGGGACAGTTCTGAAATTGAAGAATGTTAGACATGTGCCTAGTCTAACACGGAATCTTATTTCAGTGGGTCAGTTGTCAGAGGGTGGAGTTGTTACATCATTTACTTCAGACGCATGGAAGATGAGCAAGGGGGCCTTGACTCTTGCTCGTGGTAAGAAAGACGGAACCCTCTATGTATCTACAGGTACATATAGTAGCATCACGGTGGAAGCAAAAGGGATTGATTGCACTACGTGGCATCGTAGACTGGGTCACATGAGTGAAAAGGGGATGAAAGTAATGTTGTCGAAGGGAAAGTTACCAGGTTGTAAGTCGTTGGACTTGGAGTTCTGTGAGGACTGTGTTCTCGAAAAATAGAGGAAAGTCAGCTTTACGAAGGTGGTTAGGACCCTGAAAACAGAGAAGCTGGAGCTTGTGCACACCGATGTGTAGGGCCCTTCTAAGGTAACCTCTCGTGGTGGTGCTAATTATTTTGTTACTTTCATTGATGACGCTACTAGAAAATTATGGGTTTATTTTCTTAAACATAAGTCTGATGTGTTTAGTGTCTTTAAGAATTGGAGAGCACTAGTTGAGAATGAAACAGGAAAGAAATTGAAGTGTCTGAAATCAGATAATGGTGGCGAGTATTGTAGCGATGAGTTTGAGGCTCATTGCGCTGCGGAAGGGATTCGTAGGATAAAAACGGTCCCAAGAAAGCCAAGGCAGAATGGAGTTGCTGAACGCATGAATAGGACGATCCTAGAGCGTGCGAGGAGCATGAGGTTACATGCTGGGTTGCCTAAGCAGTTCTGGGCTCATGCAGTAGATACGGCCGTGTATTTGATCAACAGGGGACCCTCAGTTCCTTTGAATTGTGGATTACCAGAAGAGGCTTGGTCAGGTAAAGAGGTAAATTTATCTCATTTACGAGTTTTTGGTTGCATTGCTTATATGCATATAGAACTGGCAGAAAGGGGTAAACTTGATGCTAAGTCTCGTAAGTGCGTGTTCATAGGCTATGGTACTGATAGCTATGGTTATAGGCTGTATGATTTTGAAAATCAGAAAACACGCAGGAGTGTGGATGTGGTATTTAATGAATCTGCTCTGTATAGAAACAGGAACAGTCAACCCGAGGAGGCTGAGGAAAATTCAGACTTGGTAGAGTTTGAAGGGATCCCAGACAGCAAAGTCCTGCAGCCTCAGGATATTAATACCGAATCCATTCCACAGGAAAATCCACAAACTCCCCCTCCCAGGAGATCTACACGTGTTGCTAAACCTCCAATACGTTATTCTCCATCTTTACATTATTTGTTGCTAACAGATAGTGGTGAACCAGAATGTTTTAAAGAAGCATTGCAGGTTGAGACCAGGGAGGAGTGGAAGCACGCCATGGATGATGAGATGGATTCTCTCTCATCAAACCAGACTTGGGAATTGGTTCAGTTGCCCAAGGGGAAGAGAGCTTTGCACAACAAGTGGGTTTACAGGATTAAGGAAGAATCTGATGGTAGCAAACGGTTCAAGGCAAGGTTAGTAGTGAAGGATTTTGAGCAGAAACCAGGTATCGACTTCACTGAAATTTTTTCACCTGTTGTGAAGATTTGTACTATCAGATGTGTTCTTAATATTGTGGCTGTTGAGAACTTGCACTTAGAGTAGTTAGATGTAAAAACTGCTTTCCTTCATGGGGACTTGGAGGAGGACATCTATATGCATCAGCCAGAAGGTTATGTTGTGAAAGGAAAGGAGAATCAAGTGTGCAAGCTTAAGAAGAGCCTGTATGGGTTGAAACAGGCTCCGAGACAGTGGTATAAAAAGTTTGATACTTTTATGACTAATACGGGTTTCAGTAGGTGTCATGGGGATCACTGTTGTTACTTTAAAAAGCTTGGTACGTCGTATCTCATACTTTTGTTGTATGTAGATGATATGCTTGTTGCAGGTTCAAGCATGGATGAGATTGTGAATCTCAAGGCACAACTGTCCAAAGAATTTGCAATGAAGGATTTGGGTTCTGCGAAGAAAATCCTTGGGATGCGAATTAGTAGGGACAGAGCAAGGGGAAAGTTGAAGTTGTCACAGGAAGAGTATGTTAAAAAGGTGCTGAAACGTTTTAACATGGAGAATGCTAAGCCAGTTAGCACACCTTTGGCAAGTCACTTCAAGCTTTCGAGTGAAAAGAATGCAGTAACTAATGAAGAACAGAGCTACATGGCGAGTGTTCCATATGCCTCGGCAGTAGGCAGTTTGATGTATGCCATGGTTAATACAAGGCCAGACATTGCTCATGCAGTGGGAGTTGTCAGCAGGTTCATGGCAAATCCGGACAAGGAGCATTGGGAAGCAGTCAAGTGGATTCTGCGTTATCTGAAAGGTACTACGGATTTGGCTTTGTGTTATGGGGGTTCTGATATTTGTCTGCAAGGTTTTGTGGATTCAGATTTGGCAGGGGACATTGACAGCAGGAAGAGCACTACTGGGTATGTGTTTACTTTGGGGAGTGCAGCAGTCAGTTGGGTCTCACGGCTACAGAGAATAGTGACTATTTCTACGACAGAGGCAGAGTATGTTACAGCCACAGAGGCGTGCAAAGAGATGGTATGGTTGAGGAGCTTCATGAAAGAGTTGGATAAAGAGCAAGACAAATGCAGACTGTTCAGCGACAGTCAGAGTGCTATACATCTGGCGAAGAATGCAGCCTTTCATTCGAGGACCAAACATATCGATATAAAGTATCACTTTATTCGCTCTCTGTTGGAAGAAGGACAGTTCACTTTGGAGAAGATTCACACAAGTGAAAACCCGGCAGACATGTTCACGAAGGTGGTTACTGTGGGGAAGCTGAAGGCTTGTTCAGCTTCCGTGGGTCTCCAAGCTTGAGTGGGAGACTGGGTGCTGGTGGTGTTTATGATTGGTGGTGTCTAAAGATGATCGTTGATGTATATTTGGAGGTGCCGCTGTAAACAGTTTTCAAGTGGGAGAATTGTTGGGATGAAATCTATTTAAGCTGAGCGCGAACCGAGATGCGTGCGGGTCAGCCTTTTTAGGGTTTCGGTCCATTGTATGCTTATGATATAAAAGCAAAGTTAGGGCTGCCTCCTTTTGTAACTCTGACATATTTTACATCATAGTGAAACACCCCAGCACCCCGTGGACGTACGATTAAGCAATCAGCTTAAGTCGGAACCACGTAATCTCTGTGTCTTGTTCTTTTCTTGTTTTATATTGTTTTCTGTTCTTGGTTTGTTCTTCGATTGTGTGTGTGTTGATCGTGGGTTTGCGCGCTTGAATCCCCAACAAGGGCAAGGTCCACTGCAATATGGGTCCAACAGAGGCTTTGTTCCTTGCCTATAAATACCAGTGCTAGTATTCAGATTTAGAGGGAGGACCTCTCCTTCAGAGACAAACAGAGAGACACTCAAATTTCTAGAGAGAGAGAGAGCCATCTCCTCTAGAGAGAGAAAACAGATTTCTAGAGAGAAAGAGAGAGCCATCTCCTCTAGAGAAAGAAGACAGATTTTCAGAGGGAGGGAGAGACCATCTCCCCGAGAGGAAAAATGGAACTACGTTTGACCTGATTCCCTGTACACCGGGATACGTAGGCAGCCCTGATGACTCGGGCACGGTCGCACGTTTTATGTCTCCTCCACCCCTTCATTCTAAACACTAACCATTCTTTACCTCTCCAGCACATTTTATTCTCATAAATATTTTGGGCTCTATTTTGAACCCCGAGTAGATCGTGGCAAGATTTTGACTGCTCCTACATAGGCGACTCTGCTGGGGAGGTGGATTGGTTGGCTATTTAGTTTCAGAGCTGTTTGGTTTCAGAGCTGTTTTGCAAGAATCACCTGTAAATATAGACGATAAGAACCAACAGGCCCAGATCTACATATATAGAACAGAAGAATGAGAGATGACCTTTGTTTTCTAGATTTTTATGGTTACTCTGTTAACCCCAAAAATCTATGGGGGCAACATGACTTGAAGATCGCTGTGCTTACCGACGCCTAAAGATTCTCATGCTGAATTTTGTCCTGGAATCACTCATCAAAACCCTCTATTAAGAGGGAGAGCCCCCCACGGAACGGAACTTGCCGCTGCGAGATCCACTGTTTACCCCCTCGAAGCCTCACATTGTCACATGTCGTGGAACTCGCCGAGAAGGCGAGTTATAGAATCTCGAAGGCCGACGTGCTGTGAGAGTCAAATTAAGCCATGGAGATTACTCTGAGGAGAACCCGCCAGGGGAAACAGTCTGAGCCGCGGGGATCACCGCGGAAGATCATCAACACAAAGCTAAAACCATTGCTGGTTCAAACTTTCCGCAAGTCACATACGGCTGGGGGAGTGGCGAGCCGTCGTGAGAGTCACCGGTCGTGGGAGTCACTCTAAGGTGGACAAGCTAGGAGGTATATTGCGGGCATGACGGTGCTCTCGAAGCCATATTTCACATAAAGTCACGGGAACCACCGCGGAGTAGAACTCGTTGCAGCATGGCTCATCACTCATCACACATGGATGCGGAGAGGCAAACTACCGCGGGAATCACCATTCCGGCGAACACGCCGCCGGTTGCATTTTCCATCACTTACGGGGATCACAAGCTGCGAAGGTCGCTCCATATTGCGGGGATCACTGTCCTAGATCTGCCTAACGCGGCAACCACAGCTGAAGAGAACTCACAGCTGAAACGCCGTTCATCCTAACAAAGTTCACATACAGCAAAAGTCAAATCGAGCCTTGCAAATTATTCTAAGGTGAACCCACCTCAGAAGATTAACATGACGACAAAACCATCTCAGGTTCGAACTTGTTTCGAGTATCGCGCATGGTCGCGGTAGTGAACGATGCAGAGACGAGTCAGCCACAGGAAATATTGCAGAAGAACATGTCGCGAGAACCATCGCAGAGGCGAACACGCCACGATGATTAGTTCGAGCCGCGGGGATTACCACGGAAGGACAGCATGAAGTCAGGACCATCGCGGGTTCAAACCCTCCGCGGACGTCACATGGAGAAGGCGTCACTCCGAAGTGGACTAGCTAGACCACATCCGCGAGAGGTATACCGTAGGTACGACGGTATTTGCGGAACCATCTTCAATTCACATTTGTCGCGGGAGCCCCGCGGAGAAGAACTTGTTGCCGTGCAACTCGTCGCTCATCCCCGCAAAGTTCACATACCGCAGTTGCTGCGAAAAAATGCTGTAAGAGTCACACATGGCCGCGACCGGCAAACTACCAAGGGAATCACCACTCGTATTACCACCATTCATGGGACTATATTCATGGGAACCCACCGCCAATGTTGGCAGTACTCAGTGGATTTATCGTAGCGGCGAACAAGCCGCCGGTAGCAATTTCCTACCGCTTTTTCACATTGTGGGCTTCATAATAGCAGACCAACGTGACGGCGAAGGCACCGCGAGAATCATACTGATCGATAATGGAATCAATCTTTGGTGAACATGCCGAAGGGGTCACTCCACGGGAGCTACCGCGGAGGTGAAAACAGAGCAAAATATCCACGAGTAAGGAGTACAATCTAACATATCGCGGGTGCCGCGAGAGGTAAACTGGGCTTCCAAAATTGATCTTCCGCTAGCATGCTGTGATGGTCATTCCCACTCGCGGAAGTCAGTCCGCAACGAAAAAATCATCGCAGAGATAAATGTGCCGCGAGACCATCGCGAAGGTGAATGTGTCGCAAGAACCATCGCGGAGGCGGACTTACCGCGAGAGTCGCACTAAGCTTCAGGAACCACTGAGCCAGACAGATTAGTGTTGCGGTCTACTTGGAGTATTGCTAACTAAAAAGGGGCAGATGTAAAGACGTGGATCTTGGTCTCAAATTAAAAAAAAAAAAAAAAAGGGGAACCAATTTGTCTCGTCTATGCACTGATAATGTGCCACATATGGAAGTTCATCTATTAATATTGCCCGCATTTGCTTTGCCGTGTGACATGGCTGGAGCTGGATGAGTTTGATTTTTTCATGCAAGGCATGCTCTCAAGACATGACGTAAGATGTTTCTTCGTCCTCATCTCTCAACTATATCTCTTCACCTCAAAAGAATACGTTCCTACTATCGCCATGTAGCCGTTTCGAGACATGGGCGGGAATGAAAGCACTGTAGTACGTACAGCTACCATAAAAACCATAAGTACTGCGCGAGTCCAATTAAAGGGCGAGTAGCGTGAGATGCACCGAATAGGTGCCAGAGTTACCCGCGAGAGCCCAATATACGGTTTAATATGTCCAGGGGGGAGAACATCCCGTAACCCAAAAAGACACCAGAGTCAGCGAGAGTCCGAAAAAGATCAGTAGCGCGAGATGCACCGAACAGGTGCCCAGAGTCGGCGCTAGTCCGAAAATGATCGGTAGCGCGAGATGCACCGAACAGGTGCCCAGAGTTAGCGCGAGTCCCAAAATGATCGGTAGCGCGAGATGCAACAAACAGGTGCCAAGAGTTAGCGCGAGTCCGAAAACGATCGATAGCGTGAGATGCGCCGAACAGGTGCCCAGAGTCAGCGTGAGTCCGAAAACGATTAGTAGCGCGAGATGCGCCGAACAGGTGCCCAGAGTCAGCGTGAGTCCGAAAATGATCGGTAGCGCGAGATGCACCGAACAGGTGCCAAAAGTTAGCGCGAGTCCGAAAACGATCGGTAGCGCGAGATGCACCGAACAAGTGCCAAGAGTTAGCACGAGTCCAAAAACGATCGGTAGCGTGAGATGCACCAAACAGGTGCCAAAAGCTAGCGCGAGTCCGAAAACGATCGGTAGCGCGAGATGTGCCGAACAGGTGCCCAGAGTTAGTGCGAGTCTGAAAAAGATCGGTAGCGCAAGATGCACCTAATAAGTGCTGGAGTTAGTGCGAGACCTATTGAAGGGCGAGTAGCGCGAGATGCACCGGGCAGGTGCCGGAATCAACGCCAGTCCTAATATAGGATGAGCATCACGAGGTCAAACCCATCGAAGAGAGTAAAGGTCCAGACGCCTCAATGGCAATAGCAGAAGGAAGTAGCAGTACGCATCCTTATCAGATTCGCTCAGAAGCAAAGACATTACGCACGCGCACGAGGGGCATATGTAGGTGCGGTCAAGACTATGACTGTTGACCCCAGAAGAAGTTTGACCTACCACTCACATGATGACGCGTGAAAAGATCGTGAGATTGACATGTGGCAAGCAGCTGCCCCACTGAGAGATTTGGTGCCACGAGGCATAAGACGCGTTGACGTGGCGCAAGATGGCCCCCGCGCAGCTGAACAAGATCGCAAGAGCCATCGCGAGCAAGGATAGATAGGCCCGCGAGAGTCATCGGGAGGGCAGTCGGGCCCGCCAGGGTCCCGCGGGCAGGGCCGCGGTAGTCCCGCGGACGGATGGGGTTCGCGGCAAGATGGGCCCCGCGCAGCTGAACAAGCTTGCGAGGGTATTGAGGCCCACGAGAGCCATCGCGAGCGAGGGCAGATAGGCCCGCCAGGGTCCCACGGACAAGGCCGCGGAAAGGCAAGGTCCGCGGCAATATGGGTCCAGCGGAGGTTTTGTTCCTTGCCTATAAATACCAGTGCTGGTATTCAGATTTAGAGGGAGGACCTCTCCTTCAGAGACAAACAGAAAGACACTCAGATTTCTAGAGAGAGAGAGCCATCTCCTCTAGAGAGAGAAAATAGATTTCTAGAGAGAAAGAGAGAGCCATCTCCTCTAGAGAAAGAAGACAGATTTTTAGAGGGAGGGAGAGACCATTTCCCCGAGAGGAAAAATGGAACTACGTTTGACCTGATTCCCTGTACACCGGGATATGTAGGCAGCCCTAATGACTCGGGCACGGTCGCACGTTTTATGTCTCCTCCACCCCTTCATTCTAAACACTAACCATTCTTTACCTCTCCAGCACATTTTATTCTCAAGAATATTTTGGGCTCTATTTTGAACCCCGAGGAGATCGTGGCAAGATTTTGACTGCTCCTACACAAGTATCTTCTCGACAAATCAATAATACACGACAAAAACTATTTTTGATTGGTTGGTCAGAATGCTTATACCTCCTCTGTAGAAGGTCAAAGGGTTCAAGTCTCAGCGATTCTCAGTCTAAGGCTATGGCCCCTGAATATGCCACAAAGGAAAAATTATAACGGACTGAAAGAATACAAGTACTGGCACTTTTGCACCCATCCTATGATACCTATGCACCAAATGGATGAGAAAATGTGAAAATCAAGAGACAGCTGAAAGGGGAATCCTCGACCCAACATCGGAAAACTGATCTTTTCATTTCGACTTCAGTAGCATCGAGGGAGGATTCTTCGGAAGATTAACTTTTGGATTTTGAATTTGTCAAGCCAAGATTAATTGTATTAAAAACCATCCAATGCAATATGATTTGTCAAGGGAAGAGTAATTATATTCAAAAACATCCAATGCAATATGCCAGCCGTAAAGGTTGGTTCCGAACAAGATTACAAAACACTCCCACCGAATGTCCGAGTCCAATCAAATTGCAATTAACGGGCTGTATCCATAAAACTCATCTCACGTACATTCACAAATATTGCACTACCAAAATTTTTACAGGAATTTACAATTCACTGTGGTTCCACAAGAGCCCCTAGGATGGCATAAATTAGCCAGGATCTACTTTCCCTTCTTTTTTCAACCAGCTTACCTCCAGTAATATCTGATTGTAGAGCTGAGATGTAGTGAATCAATTCATTAGCTTATGATTTCTGACGAGACACGAGACTGATCACTGTTAAGAAAACAAGCTGGAATTCTGTCGTTCAAAGCTGCTCCCCCTCCCCAATATCCCACGGCTAATTCATTGAAACGACCGACAGTCTTCACAGGTACGAGCACCACCTGCATATTTCTCATTATCCACCATAGAAAACCTTTAGCTGCAAAACTAGGTTCTCAAATGGTTCGGTTCCAAGGAGTTCTAACTTCAATAACTAGTATAATCAGTCAACAATGACTCCTCATGGCCTTCGATGAAATTAAGCACTGCTCTGGTACTTCAACTCTGTTACCCCATGTGCATTCTCCTCCACTTGCAGATCATCCCCATCAATCTTGTTGACTATGTCTGTAAAATTTTTGTGATTAAAACTATTGACTTTGTTTTTAGATCTCCGTGAAAGATGGCCACTTTCTGGAAGCAACCTGCGGAATTCGTCTGCTGCCTCTGTTTCTCCATTCTCTGTCAAATATTTTACACATGCTGTCAAAGTGACACGATTAAGTTCCCATCCGCGTTGATCAGCCATGATAGCCTTCTTCATTGTCTCCACTGCCTTTACCATCTTGTTATCCTTGTAGTATCCCGTGGCAATACGATCCCATGTGCCAGCCGTAGGGCGTTGTCCTCTCTCTACATCCCTGCTTATGCATGCTTCAGCCTTCTCCAAAGACCCCTTCCGGGAAAAAAGCATTTATAAGCAAATTTGGAATATCAAAATCAAAAGACGTGTTCACAGATTCCCACTCCACTAAGATATTCTCTGCTCCATCGAGGTCATCAAGCTTGATTAATGAGCTTATCATGCGAAAGTAGCCCCTGTTGTATAATTTCCCCAATTTCTTGTACAAACCCCATATACGGTACACCTCATCTTTATTACCAAGTCTAGCATATAGAGTGAGGAGCATTTCATAAGCAAAACCTCTCCAACCATTTATATGTTGCTCTGATTTCTTTAGCATTGTCAAACTTTTTTCCGTAACGCCAGCATTCATGTACCCATTTGCTGCTATAATATATGCATGCTAATCGACGGTGAATAAATGGTTAGCTTCCATCAGCGAAAGAAGCTTCTCCATTCCATTTATGGAGAGTCATACCATCACTAAACATGCTATCAGTAGGCCTCTTCGCTATAAACATCTCCAGTACGAGGATTCCATAACTATACACATCACTAGATGTCGACACATCATTGCCCATGCCATACTCTACAATTTATGGGAAAAGCTGTGATTACAAATTCGGAAAATTCTGGATATGTAACTCTAGTCTAGATTTCGGAAAGTCAAGGGGTAAAGGAAAACAAAAAAGCGGTAGAAGTACATTTACCTGGAGCCGCATAACCAAAAGACCCCCTTATGCCAATGGAAGTTGATTGATTTGTGGAAGAATTACAAGTAACATCTCGAAAGACTCTTGCTAGGCCAAAATTAGCAACATGTCCTGCCATTTCTTCATCCAGAAGAATGTTGCTGGGCTTCAAATCACAGTGAGCAATTGGTTTTTGAGCTATAATGGTGGAGATAATCAAGGGCAAAAGCGACACCAATTGCAATGTTTAACCTCCGAAGAAGATTTAAACTTCTTGACTCATTGCGCACCCCATATACATTCTCATTTGGATGCAACCACTCCTCTAGGCTTCCATTTGAAATCATTGCCTTGATAGTCAACACTTGAACATGCCGTGAGCACCTTTACAAGATTTCGGTGTTTGATGTTCTTCCAGGCTTTACACTCGGCTATGAAACTCTTGGAAGCTCCAAAGACTTGAAGATTTAGTACCTTAATTGCGACAACTTTTCCTCCATGATCAAGGATTCCTCTATACACTGAACCGAAGCCACCGACGCCAATCAAATTGGCTGGAGAGAACCCATCAGTAGCTTTGTGTAGACTTTGGTAGGACAGTTCCAGAAATGAGTTTCCTAAAAATCTGAAAGAAGATACGTTTGTTCTCTTTCTAAACAAACAACGATAGAGGAAATACAACATCATACTCAGTCCTAGAATCCCACAATCTATCGAGATTATTAAATTGATGGTAAAAGAAGACCTTTTCTTTCTATACCCTTGGGAGTTGCAACTTTGCAACTCCAATTCTGCTATACCTCCACAGAGCTTATGATTTCCCTTGACAAAAATTGCAGTTGCATTCCTATATATGCCTCTTTCTGGTACCACACCTTCAAAATCATTGTATGACAGATTTAATTTCTGCAAGAAGACAAAGTCCTCTAAATAGGCAGGGATTTGTCCTGAGAAATTATTTTGAGAAATATCTAGTTCTTCAACTCCTCTCAAATTACTTATAGACAAAGGAAGGATTCCGGAGAATTTGTTTCCCTTCATATATAGAAATCTCAGTTTTATGCAGCTACCAAGACTGCTTGGAATTTTACCAGATAACATGTTCTCAGAACAATATAGTTCCTCGAGATTTTTTAAATTTCCAATCTCCACCGGAAGAGAACCAATCAAATTGTTTTGAGAAATGTCCAAATACAATAATGATGAGAGACTCATAACCTCTCTGGGTAGGGTACCCATAAGATTGTTTCGATGAAGTCTCAGTTCCACCAACATTTGGCATTTCCCCAGACTTGAAGGGATGCTTCCATGAAGATCATTTCCAGACAGTCTAAGAGTTGTTAACCTAGTTAAATTTCCAATAGACGACGGTATGTCCCCGTAGAATTTGTTACTAGAGAGACCCAATATCTCCAGATCTTGAAGATTCCCAATATCACCATGAATTTGACCTGTCAAATGGTTCACGTCTAGACGAATAACTTGTAAATTGATCAGATTCCCAATCCCAGATGGGATGCTTCCAACTATTCTATTGCCATTTATAACCAACCGACGAAGATCAGCTTAGAAATTACTTATTGTATTGGGCAATAATCCTCCAAAATTGTTTGAACCCAGAATTAGACGGGTCAGATTCGTAGCATTGGTTAAAGAGTTGAGAAAACTCAAGTCATCAGCTTCCCCATATCCGAGATGATTTTCAACCAAGATTAACCGCCCAAGATTATGCAACTTTTCCAAATGAGGTACTTTTCCGGTAAACTTATTTTCTGAAAAACCAATGTGATATAGTTTGGTGGCATTAGATATGGATATTGGAATAGATCCACTAAATAAGTTTGAACCAACTTCAATGAATCGAAGATTAGGAAGAGTATTTCCAAATTCCAAGGGAAGTCTCCCTTGAAGTTGGTTAACCGGCACTACAAAGTTTGTGATAGAAGAGATATTAAAGATGGAGGAAGGAATGATACCAACCAATCTATTCTCTCCTAATTGAAGAGCTTCTAGCTTTTTTAGTTTTCCCAGAGCATAAGGAATACTCCCACCAATCCTATTATCTTCCGCATCTAAGTCAATCAGAGACGATAGATTACCAAAAGATGAAGGAATACCTCCAATAAGATGGTTCTGTCCAATATTCAGCCCCTGTAGCTTAGACAGGAAACCAAGCTCCACGGGGATTTTCCCTGATAATCTATTTCTTGGAAGGCTAAGGATAATGAGGTTAGAGCAACCAGATATGTTGGTTGGAATTTCACCGGTAAATGAATTGTTACCCATCTGTATCTCTCCTAACCTTTTCAAACGGCCAAGTTGTGGTGGGATTTCATGGCTGAAGCTGTTGTTACGCAGCCATAGTTCCTTAAGAAAGCTCAAGTTTCCAATGTGAGGCGAAATGGACCCTGCCAATTCTCGGCCATCCAGGTTCAACACAGTGACCCTCGTGGGGTGGCGGCAGCCACATATTACACCAATCCATTGGCAGAAGTGGATGGATTCGTTCCATGACTTGAGAGTTCCAAAAGGATCCCCTGTGATTTGGGCCTTGAACGAGAGCAGGGCTAGTCGGTCGGTCTCGTTACCGCCATGCACAGAGTTGGCAACTGAAGCCGAAAGCAAGAGAGTAAGGAATAAGGACCATGAAAATAGCAGAGCCATCTGGTGATTGGAGAAGGCCACTGAGGTTGTTGATTTCTGGGGCAAGCCGATTACTTTAGTGCTGTATTTATTTGTTTTGTAGACTGGCTGATGCCTATTTAAGAAAGCTGTAATTCCACCAAAACTCCATCACTTTGTAAACGCGTAGGCCCCGTTTGCTGACCAGATTAGTTTTTATAGGACAAACACGGTGTAATTATTGAGGGCAAGGCATTTGTTGATAAGAATCGAATGGTCTGAACTCTTGCCTTTACGTATTTCCACACTTACCATGACAATGTTGGGCCCCTGAAATTCAACTCCAAGACGTGGTGTTACGTGTTTTAAAATGTGTTTTAGTGCCATTAATTATTTAAGAGTAGTGACTAGTTGAGATTTTTTACTGCTCCAATGGGATCAGTGGCGGAGCCAATGTAGGCCCACAGGGCATTAGCGCCCACTGCACTTTTTTTTTACTTGAATCGAATCAACTATTGCATTTATATAATTCAATCAACTTGCAAATGAGCGTTCACACACCGGACAAACCATTAGAGAGAGCAATTAGAACACAGTATGTGCAACCTTATTTCAAACTCACCTAGCGAGATCAGGTTCGCAGAAAATAAAACTAATACCAAACACATGACCAACAAACCAACAGACTAAATCCGAACAAAGACAAAATAAAGCAAAAAATACACTCCTCCTCCGTCATTGAGCTGCCCTTCTCTTGCCTAGCCCCCTACTGATCAAACTCCCAAGTCGGCGACCCAAGAAGACACCGACGATCACGCGGCTGCAAACCCAGAAGCGGTGTGGCGGCAAGCGGAGCGACGATGAATGGCAAGCGGTTTTAGTGGGGAAGGAGAAAGGGAAACCATATCTGAACCCCTCCCGCCACCCAAATTAAGGTATAAACCCAAGGGAGAAGGAGAAGAAGAAGAAGAAGTGTGGGGACCGTTTTAGGGTTAGAAATAGGTGCTCCCGTTTTTAGGGTTAGAGAGAGGTAGAGAATCAAAGGATATTTTGTTCAATAACTCAAAAATAGGATAAACATGATAGCATTTTCTACTTTATTTAGAATTCATAATAGGTGGGTGAACAAAACATAGCTCCAAAATCTGAAAACATCCCATTTGATTCTCGTGATGCAACATGCAAGCCACCGTCGTATTGCCAAAATGCATCAAGTCGTGGGTCGGTGGGATGTGTATAGATTCGGTGTCACCGGAACTTTTATTTCATAGTGCCCTTACTGATGCATATTCTGGCTACGCCACTGAATGGGATACTCTCTTATGTGTCAGTGTGTGTTAGTTTGGAAGTGTTCTCGAGAGTTGAGAGAGAAGCTTGTAAATCTCTTTCTGTTTTGTTTAATCATTTCTTCTTTTTTTTCCCGAGTTGGGTCGAATTCGGTAGGAACAAGTTTTACCCAGAATTTCCCTTGGTTATTGTATAAATATTCCGGCGATTCTTGATTGTCTATTGAATCAAGAAAGTCGTGTATTTTTTTGACAATTTCGTCTTTATCTTTCTCATGAGGAAGAGGGAGGAGAGAGAATGAGACATAAGGTAGGGGAACTAGAACACACTGTTCACATTCTGTAAATGCACAATTAAAACATACAGTCACTCTCTAAATTAACACATTTTAAGCACAAAAAATTAGGGCTTGCTTTTCTTTTCTTTTCTTTATTTACCTTCTTGTCATATGAAACACATTTTCTACTAAACATTTTTCATTTGCCATTGGAGATGGTCATTGAAAAATTCCTCAAATTGAATAGGAATCGCTAGAAAGCTCAAGATCGACTAATTAAGTTGGTTTAATTACGAAGGCAGACTTTGGGATGCTTTGGGGAAACTAGCATATTCTTGTGCAACATTGGCCTTGAATATATATGTCGTACCGCTTCTCCTTCTCAGCAGCACCCATATAGATACGCCCATAAGTCCATAACCAGTGGCAGATCTAGAAATCTAATGCAGATGGGTCACCTCTCGAGCAAGAAATGCATTCAGAAAAAAAAATTATAACGAGAACAGAAAATGTTTAAGCATTCTTTATAGAGCACAAACTTTGAATTTTTTTTTTGTGAAAGAGCAAGAAATGCATTAATAATAATATAAAAAGTACAACTGTAATGTCGTTATTACATAATGAAGACATGCCAGTGAAAAACGAAGACTAAATATACAGTAAACTTTTAACAAAATGAGTGGACTAGTGTTTTGTATTTTATCATTTTTATTTGATGGGTGTGTCGAATTGTCTTTGTTGACATTGTGGTAGTGCTTGAGCCTAAGCATTTGTTGGGTGGGGTTTGACTCCCGTTAGCGTGTGTTTTGAAGAATTTTTTAATTTCAGCATCAAAATAAAAGAAAAAATAAAAGAAAAAGGCGATAGACCATGTAGGGTTTCGATGGCAAGGCTTCACCACTTGAGCAAGATGCCCCAATTGATATATTCTCGGTAATTTCATATATATTACTTAATTTGTCGGTTCACAAAAAAATTCCCGATAATTTCAGGTGGGTCTAAATTCGCCCCTGCCCATAACAAGTCATCCATTGCTCATTCTTCTCAGATGTTGACTTCTCTTGAAGAAAGCGAGATTTAACTTGAGAAACCAATGTTCCCAAGACGAATACCTGATTGGGGGCGTAAATGTCCACATTAACGCTCCCTAATTTATTTTTTTTACGCTTGTTTAGCATATTACTAGGAGTTTGATACTCGTTTTTCTTGTTGCAGTACTTGCAGATAATTGTAGATAGTTCAATCGTTGGATTCAATAATCGCGGAGTTGGTCTAAAATTTGAGCTTACGGCAAGTCCAATTGTAAAGTAAGCGAACAATATAGCATGTATCGTAATGTTTTTTTGTCATGTGAAAGAGATATACTTTCCACTGTTCAGTAGTGCAAATTAAGGATCTGGACGTGGAATATTGATTTGCCCAAGGAGGCAATCTTTGAGAGTTGATTGGCCTCCTCGTAGGAGTTGTAGTTTTGAATAGATCAGCCGAAAATTAGGATATTTAATTAGAAGAGGAAGTCTCCTACTTTTGAGATATACTGTTTTCCATAGACGAATAGCACACAGATCGCGCAAAGATCGCACCATGGTCAAATTTCAGTAAGCCGTTCTGACACGCACCTTTAATTTTTTGGCTTCATTGTCTGGGTTTGCCTATTGGAGCATGATTATGCGTATAAAACTCATCAGATTTCATTGTTGGTTGCTGCAATATGCCATGATTGTGTGGGGTAATTGGCTTGATGGACGAAATTCTATGATTTTTTGAAGGATTTTTCATACGAAATATGCCCTTGTTTATGAAATCATGATTTCACGTTCATGGTTAATTATTTCGAAAAGAAATATTGAACACAAGGAAAGTTTGAAGAGAACACCATGATGCTACAGTTGACCATGGTAGGACATAAATGGTTTTCGATATATGTCATGCATATGAACCAATTTTATGAAATCATGATTTTCATGTTCTAAATGTGTCATATTTTTGTACAATAGATATTAGGTTAAGAACAACCACGTAACAGGGCAAACTGAAGTTGGTTTATTGTTTCGAAATGTCATGTTTACAAAAATATTCCATGTTCTTAAACTTACTTCATTCGAAAGATGTCATGTGACTCATGTTTAGGAAATTGATTCGTTTTCCGAAATATGTGATGAATATGAAGCCGATTTTATGAAATCATGATTTCACGTTCCAACCATGTCGTGTTTTTATGGAATAGATGTTAGGTGAAGAACAAGCATGTAACAGGGTAAAATGCGGTTAGTTTCGAAATATGTCATGTTTACAAAAATATTCCGTGTTCTTGAACTTAGTTCATTCGAAAAATGTTATGTTTTTGAAATCGATTCTGAAGTTGATGCTTGTTGTTTTGCTGGGGATCTGCTGCTGCAGTTCTTTTTGTTTGGATGATATTTGTTATTATTTCAAGCATAACTGCTGAAATATGGAATGCTAAATGATGTGTCTCCTTGCTACGTGCTGCTGCTGTTTCATGGTGTTTGTGCTCTACCTTTCTCTCTTTGATGGATTCCTCTCTTTGCTGAATTTGGAACTCTGGAGTTAGTTTGAAGTTGGTGGTGCTGGTTTCAATATGTTTGTTTTGAGGTTTTTCATACCAAGCAAGGCTTGTCAAGTTCTATTGTTCACTTATATCAGTGTTCATCAAACTTCTTCATATAGTGGGCTTGGGACAAATGGTACTGGTTTTGGAATCCATGGTTCTGGTAAGAAGCAGGACTAATTAGTAGGCTTTGAGTTGGTTGGTGTACTGATTTCTGCATTGATCTTTGGGGTTTATACAGAACCAAAACTCACGTCATGATGCATACTATACCTGAAATTTGTTTTCGATACTACTACTCTCTGGCTCTCTGCGTGCCTTGGTAAAATTTCCGACCGAAACAAGAAAAAGCTAAAAGTCAGGGTGACTTTCCGAGTCAGGTCCGGAACCAGCAACTTCCTTTTGTACGCAATTCTCAGATCTTGATGTTCCGGCAGGTGGGGTTGAAAGAGATGATGGGGCATGCAAATAGGGGCAGACCCAGAAAGAAAAGTAGGATTGATGCTTCAAGAAGGGCATCTACTGCGAATTAAGCCAGTTCCGCAACGGGAAAGGTTTCTAAGAGAGTAAGCTGAATTAGATTCATTAGACTCACCAAATTATTCATGTTGCTTGATAGGACTCCATTCGATTACTCTCTATAGCTATTTCAGATCATTGTATCTATTCAAATTAGCTCAATGTATGGGAGAAGTGCTAAACAAGGAACCCCTAGGCTGGTGTAGTGGTATTCACCTAGCAACCAAGGGCCTCAGGAAGCCTGTGGTCTTGGCTTACTCATTCACATGCTATCAATACCTATGTTGGGTCAATCGATATGAAACTTTGTCCTGGTTTTCATTGGATCCTCACTAGTGCACAGTGGGATTGATCTCCCAAGATTAGTCAACCTAGAGTAGAGAGGACCCAAAGGGTGCCAATTGTCTAGCCAAAGAAAAATCCTTACCAACCGCATATTTGATCCATGGTTGAACTAGACCCCTTAATTTGAACAATTTTCGAATTGTCCAAGAGGAGGAAATAGGGAGACTCATGTGCTAAAGACATTCCTCCCTAATGACATAGGAATGTATCATCAATATTCATATTATGTAATTAGATACTCAAAAAGTTATTTAAGTAACCATCGCCATTGAGATTCCCATGCTAATCGCTACTTATCCTTGAGTCTTACGAATGAAAGCATATGCTGTAAGTCATCTTACTCGCCACCAATGATGGACGAATGCTGGTTTTCTGTTTCATAAACCATTTTCTAACATAGAGGATTCCTCTTCACATCCTTCACTTCAGGCTACGAGACATCATTCTAAACCATAAATGAAGTAGGTAACAGATGCAGAATTGTGCATGCCCGCGTCAAATTTGACCCAATAAAGGTGATTTTTAACTTTCAATTCGTACCAAAACTTTTTCTTTTTTTGAAACCCACCACATAATTAGCTTTATAACTTTATCTTTTTTTGCACTTTTTGTCTTTGGTCCTCGCACAAACTTGTAATCATCAATTCTTTTAATCATTAATGGATTTCAATTAGTTTTCATCTTTGCTTGTTCTTTTTTTTTTGCTACACGGTTAGGAAATAGTTAAGTCCACCCCGTTGTGGCAACCCACAAACCAACTTGTGGTTTTTCCTTTTAAGCCACCCACAACAATCGCTCTACGCTTAGAAGTTATATTCACGGCATCCATCCATTCAACGTTAGGCGCGACAAGCCTTGGCACGTTGGCACTCGCTCAAAAAATGCCTACAAGCGCGCTCGCCCCTTGCTCGGCGTACCCGTGTCGAAAACAGGACTTTTCAGATACATTTTCTGGAGTTGCACAAATCTGAGGTCAAGCTAAAAGTGCTATGTGTAGAAATGACTCTTTCGACTTCTCCGATGAACTAGTAGAAATTGGATATGTTATGTGTTCAAATTTCAAAATGTATGCACTGCTGCCACACAGAGCTACGAATTTGGAACATTATCATCTGTCCCGCTGCTGGAAAGCGTTTGCGCAGACGTGTCTAACCATACTATTGGAACTATGAAATCGATATGAATTATATAAGTGTAAGAGAGAATTGTCATTGCAAATCATTGCCTTCTGAAAGGACTTCTTATTTAGCAAATTGAAGGGAAATTTATATGACATAAATTGCTTTATTCACAAATAAAAACGTAAAAGAAAGGAACAATAAATAGGACACTATATATAAGAAGCAGCCAAAGCAATTATTCAGCATCACTTGAAACGAACATTTTTAACCCACGAGATAATTAATGGCCAATCACGCCGCAATTACCTACGACCAGAGAAACAAAAATGATTAGAATTGTTGAGACAATTTGATGCACTTAGAGCATTTTTTGAAGTAAATATCACTAACCTTTAACAACCTTTTGGTTTTGATTATGCCATTGTAGATTCTCTTAAATAAATAATTACTTTAACACAAGGGTAAGAAGCTGCATAGCTAAATAAAAAAATCTGTTCCAAAAAAAAAAAATTTTAAAAAGGACAAACACAAATCACATGCCCAAATCAGTAGCTGTAGACATTATCAAAGAACTTTCCCACCTTAAAATTTGAAATCTAGATTTCAGTATGTTGAATAGGAATTTGGCAAAAGAGGTAAGCTATGATCTTGATTCAATCGTATTTTCTAAATATTTGAAGGTAAAAACAAGACTATGGTTGATTTTGTTTCTCCTTAAGTTATCTGATGAAACAGGGTTTTACTTTCCAAATTAAAGGCTAATTGATTGCTTCAAGCCGTAATATACTTACAGCAGGATTATGAAAATCCACGAGAAGCGACTAGGCGTATTGTATAAAGAAATGCAGGCATTTTGTAGGCAATCCAGGCATTTTGTAATATTGCTAGCCTAGTAAAGAGTTTCAATGGCATAAACACAAATGCAGGCATCTTGTCGAGTTAACTAAAAGCGTGAACGGTTCATATACCTCCTCATTGTCACACTTCATCTGATACGTCCTCCATCTCGGAGAAGAATCTTCTTGCACGCATGCAACCGAGTAAGAACCTCATTCATCGCCGGTCGATCTCTGGGAAGTTCTTCTGAGCAGGCAATCCCAACATTAAGTATTGAAATCAAGATCTCCCGAATCTTGTGACTTGTAGCAAAATGTTGGCTCTGATCACTGTTGATGCTTGAGCTTGCCTCCCCCTGTTCTGCTTGTTGAAGCAGTGTTGAATCAACAATGCTCTCTACTTGTTCAGTCAGATCTATCTTGGCAAAGTTGTGGAGAGTAATACCATCAATAAACATTCTATCAGTAGGTCTCTTGGCTGTAAACATCTCTAAAACAAGGATTCCGTAACTATACACATCACCCAATGTTGACACTTCATTTCCCATGCCATACTCTACAATTACGAAGTGAAAAAATTGCAATTAGATTCCGATGAACTCTGGATATAGGAATACAGTCTTACTTTCGGAAAGTAAAAGAAAGGAAAAAAAGTGCTTAAGGAGTACATTTACCTGGAGCCGCATAACCAACAGATCCCCTTATGCCAATGGAACTTGATTGATTTACAGAAGAAGTACAAGTAGAATCTCGTAAGAATCTTGCTAGCCCAAAATCAGCAACATGTCCAATCATTTCTTCATCCAAAAGAACATTGTTTGGCTTCAAATCACAGTGGACTATTGGCTCTGAGCTATGATGGTGGAGATAATCCAATGCAGAAGCAATATCAATTGCAATGTTTAACCTCTGAAGAAGATTTAAACTTCTTGACTCACTGCGCACAACATGTTCATTCTCGTTCGGATGCAACCACTCCTCTAGGCTTCCATTGACCATGAACTCATATACCAGAGCTTTGAAATCATTGCCTTGATAGTCAATACTTGAACATGCCGTGAGAACTTTTACAAGATTTCGGTGTTTGATGTTCTTCAAGGCTTTACACTCCGCGGTGAAACTCTTCAAAGCTCCGGCAAAGTCTAGATGTAGTACCTTAATTGCAACAACTTTACTTCCATGATCAAGAATTCCTCTATACACTGAACCAAAGCCACCAACGCCAATCAAGTTGGCTGGCGAGAACCCATCAGTAGCTTTAAGTAGACTTTGGTAGGACAGTTTCAAAAATGGGTTCCCTAATAATCTGAAAGAAGACACATTTGTCCTCTTTCTAAACGAATAGCGATAGAGGAAACACAACATCAGACTAAGCCCTAGAACCCCACAAGGTATCGAGATTACTAGATTCATGGTAAGAGAAGATCTTTTCTTTCTATACCCTTTGGAGTTGCAACTTTGTAGCTCCAATTCAGGTATACCTCCACAGAGCTTACTATTTCCCTTGACAGAAATCGCAGTCGCATTTCCATATATGCCTCTTTCCAGTACCACTCCTTCAAAATCATTGAATGACAGATTCAATACTTGCAAGAAGACAAAGTTCTCGAAATAGTCGGGGATTTTTCCTGAGAAATTGTTCCGAGAAATATCTATTTTCTCCATACCTCTCAAATTACTTAAAGACAGAGGAAGGGTTCCAGAGAAATTGTTACCCTCCATGTATAGCATTCTCAATTTTACGCAGCTACCAAGACTGCTTGGAATTTCACTAGATAACATGTTCTCAGAAACATATAGTTCCTCGAGATTTTTTAAATTTCCAATTTCGATCGGAAGAGAACCAGTCAAACTATTTCGAGAAATGTTCAAACGCAGTAATGATGAAAGACTGAAAACTTCTATGGGTATGGTACCAATAAGATTGTTTTGTTGAAGTCTTAGTTCCTCCAACATTTGACATTTGCCCAGACTTGAAGGGATACTTCCTTGAAGATTGTTTTCAAACAGTAGAAGAGTTGTTAACCGAGTTAAATTTCCGATAGACGACGGGAATAACCCTCCGAAATTGTTACTGGAGAGACCCAAAAACTCTAGATTTTGAAGCTTACCAATATTAGAAGGAATTTGACCTGTCAAATGGTTGTTGGACAGACCAAGACATAGTAAATGGACCAGATTACCTATCCCAGTTGGGATGCTCCCAACTATTTTATTGGTATGTATTCTCAAATATTGAAGTTCAGTTGAGAGATTGCTTATCCGCTTGGGTAATAACCCTCCGAAATTGTTTCTTGACAGGCCTAGATCGGTCAACTTTGTAGTATTGGTTAAAGAATTGAGAAAACTCAAGTCATCAGCTTTCCCAGATCCGAGACGATTTCCAGCCAAGATTAACCGCCTAAGATTATTCAACTTTCCCAAATAAGGCACTTTTCCGGTAAAATTGTTAAATCCAAAACCAACGTTATTGAGTTTGGTGGCATTAGATATGGATATTGGAATAGATCCAGTAAATAAGTTCCCGCTAACTTCGAAGAACCAAAGATTAGGAAGAGTATTTCCAAGTTCCGAGGGAAGCATCCCTTCGAGTTGGTTATCCACTACATCAAAGCCTGTGAGAGAAGAGACATTAAAGATTGAGGAAGGAATGGTACCAACCAATCTATTGACTCCAACATTAAGACCTTCTAGTTTTTTCAATTTTCCCAGTGCAGAAGGAATACTCCCACCAATCCTATTAACTGGCACCGAGAAGAGAATCAGAGACGATAGATTACCAAGAGCAGAAGGAATTCCTCCAACTAGATGGTTATTATAAATACTCAGTATCTGTAGCTTAGAGAGGGAACCAAGCTCCGCGGGGATTTTCCCCGATAAAATATTTCCACCGAGGTCAAGGTCAATGAGGGTAGAGCAACCAGATATGTTGGTGGGAATCTCACCGGTAAATGAATTGTTATCCATAGCTAGCAGTTGTAGCCTTTTCAAACGGCCAAGTTGTGGAGGGATTTCATGGCTGAAGCTGTTGTTACTCAGCAATAGTTCCTTAAGAAAGCTCAGGTTTCCAATGTGAGGTGATACGGGCCCCACCAATTTTTGATGCGCCAGGTTCAGCACAGTGACCCTCGTGCGGTGGCGGCGGCCACATGTTACGCCAACCCATTGGCAGAAGTGGATGGATTCGTTCCACGAATTGAGAGTTCCAAAAGGATCACCCGTGATTTGGGCCTTGAACGAAAGCAGGGCTAATCGGTCGGTCTCGTTCCCGCCATGAACAGAGTCGGCAACTGAAGCCGAAAGCAAGAGAGTAAGGAATAAGGACCATGAAAATAGCAGACCCATCTGGTGATGGAGAAGGTGTTAGAACACTAGCACAAAAAACTGCGGTTTCAATTGGTTAAATCTAACAGTCTAAATCAAATTACAGTAATAAGAAAAAGACAGAACATGCATATAAAACTAGATATTAAATTATTTACACTACCGGTGTGAACAATTGTTTTATCTAAATCAATTACGTTGCGCCATGTTGGCATTTGTTTATTAAATGAGACCGTTGTTTTGACAACGTGGGGCAATGTAATTGATTTGGAAAAAACAAATATTTATACCGCTGGTTTATATAATTTATTCTCATAAAAATATTGGCAGAGTAATCTAAAATTGAGATCATAGACTGATGGCGAAATATTGAGGTAAAAAGTGAAAGAAAAGCTGGCCTAAAACAAAATCGGCAGGCGTGATACACTATCTTAAAGCCAGTAGTCCTCCCCTATGTGAAGGTGATGACGGATTATAACGGCTCCAAGATTCGAACCGAAATGCTGTCAAGCTTCCTCTTCCAGAGTTGCCCAGTAGGAGGATGTGAACAAAGCCACGAACCAGAGTTGCCCAAATATTTTAGAACTACATAACATTTTTGGAAGAAAACTTGACTGTGAGAAGGTGAGATAGTGCTGAAAAAGAATGAGAGAAGTGGGTTTTCTCGGTGATAGAAAAATGAGAACATGAGGCACTATATATAGAGCTTTGGCCAAACATTTCAACGGCTAACGATATAAAATAAAATAAAAAAAGGTGTGATTTGTTTCCTAATGAGCCGATGAGCCAAATGGCCAAATGGGAATACTAGCTAGCATTATCTATATCTATACTTCTATCCATCTATCTATACTTTATATTAAACCAAACTGGTCGTTAATAAGGAGGACTCTTATCGCGACAAATGGCGAGATTTGATTGGATGAAAAGATAATTAAAGTTAAATAAATATTTTCCAATAGGTTAGTATAAATAAATTCTCCAAAGAAAAGGAAAAAAATAAGAAGAAAGGAAAGTAACATGATAATGATTGAACTTTATCAAGAATGTATAGAATTTGTAGTGGGCTGAATATGCTGTTCGGCGAAAGGCTGCACTATTAGAAAATTTATTATAGGTGACGAAAAAAGTGGTGACGAAATTTACTGTATTACTATAGTTGACGAAACAACAAAATTTTCGTCACCAAAAGTTACTAAAGGTGACAAAAAAATTATTTTTCGTCACCAAAAGTGTCTTTCGGAGACAACCTATAGGTGACGATTGAGACAGTAAATTTCGTCGCCTATAGCTTGTCTCCGAAAGTCACTTTTGGTGACAAAATACAAATTTTTCGTCACCTATAGTAACTTTTGGTGACGAAAATTTTGTTGTTTCGTTAGCTATAGTAAAACAGTAAATTTCGTCACCACTTTTTTCGTCACCTATAGTAAATTTTCTAGTAGTGCCGAGTTATAGTCTTCGATTCTGTCTGAGCTGATCGAGGCATTGACCGGATTGCTAGGTCCGGTCGGGCTTGGTTCAGCACAAACGTGACGTTCAGACAAGAAGATATGAACAATCGGCCTATCCGCCTATGTTGAGGTTGACACTCAAGCTCTCTTATGGCTCGGATACGGTGGTTCGACCAGCTCATAGTAAGGTCGAGTCAAGCATCGAATTCTTAGGTTTGGATAAATAGGCTTGGCGCGGCGACATTCGGATATGGAGTATTTAACCGCCAATTTATAAAGAGGTCGACGCTCCTCGTTATGGTTCGGACATTATAGTTCGGCCAACCCATATTTTGATTGATGCTCCTTTCTACGGTTAGAACATTAAGGGTTCGGCCACTATTGCGGTGCTAGCTAGGAGAAAGCCAGGCCACAAGTCACATTGTATCCAAAGCACGTGGACTTACATTTGAGCTTTTAGGCTCGGCAACGAGGTTCGGCTATGATAGTGCTCGGCGGGCAAGTGAGGGTTGTTGGTCCATCAGCAATACACAGGGTCGTTTGGATGCGGGATAAGGATTGGGAGTATTATTTATGAATGATGGATAAAATAGTAAGAGGTATTGGTTAACAAGAGATGACCCACATTGATGTGATATTTATGGATCGAATGGGGATTAATAAATAGTAGTTAGTTTTGATGAGGTATTAAAAATGGGAGGATAAAATAGTACTTGGTTTGGATGATGGATAAAATGGGGGGATAAAGATTGTTTTATAGTTGAAATGGAGGAGGATGGGGTACCATTATTTTGGCTTTATCCGGGGTATTAACTAATAGGGTAAATTAATGTTTACCCCCTCTAACTATAGGTCAGAGAAACTTTACCCCCTCTAACTATTTTTTTTAACACTTAACCCCCTTGAAGTAATGAAAACCCTTATTCCGTCTCACTTCCGTTAGAAATTGGATGGCAAGTATCATGTGCAAGTCACGTGCTCTCATTGCAGACCTTATTACCCTTCTCTTTCCCACATCTAGTCCTCCAATATTCACAAGTCTGTCTCTCTCTCCTCAAGCATCTCCAACAACATCTCCCACCTTGTGATCGGAAAACCCAGCACCAAATTGGAAAACCCAGAAAACCCAAATTGATTTTTTTCGTTTGGAGCACTAAAAACCCAAATCGATTTGTTCATTTGGGCACTGAAAACCCAGATTGTAGCGGGGGGAGAGAGAGAGAGAGACGAGGCTGTCGCCAGTGCCACCGCCAGCCCCTGCTCCAGGCGCAACCCGCCGTCGCTCGTGCCACACAAACCCGCCTCCCTCACAGCTAGCCCTACTCCTCACCACCAAATCTCCAACCAGGGCCGTACGGCCCGTACAGCAGCAGCAATTCTCCGTTCAAGTCACCTCCGTTCAAGTCACCTCCGTTCATGGACTTGAACTGGATTCTCTGGTCCCGACTTTATTTGATTCCAGGAACATCCAGTGCACGCACGTTCGAAGCACTTATAATCCTCCACCCAAAAGCCACCTCAGCTCCATCTCACTTCTCCTCCTCCGACATTTCTCCCAGATGAAAACCCAGATCAAATCGCCCAAAAACTGCTCAAAAGCTTCAAATTCGCCCAAAGATTGAAGCTTTCGATCGAATTGCGTCAAGCAAGTCTCTCCTCAAACCTATATATACACAACGTATACGTATCTATAAGGTCGGCGATCCTCGAAGTTGTCCATCAATGGCGGGCGCCGCCTCGGCGCTTTTCATTTTGGATGTCAAGGGCCGGTGCTTGTTTGTTTTGGTTTGGCGATATACGTATATGGATTTAGTATGTATATATAGTGCTGATGTATATAGAGGTAGAGAAAAAAAAAGGGCAATGGAAGATGAAAGGGTCGAATGAGATGAGGAGAGAGGTGGGGAAGTGAGAGAGGGCTTTGTCCGAGGGGACGAAGAGGGTGGCGGTGAAGGGTTAGGGTTGATGGATCGGTGGAGAGGAAGTTGGACCAGTGGTGGAAGTCGCCGGTGGTGAAAAGGGCTGAGACCATGTTTTCAAGGTGTTCTTTGTGGATGCGTGATTTCAGGGAGGGCAAATTCGTAACTTTACGTCTTTCCGTTACAGAAGTCAGACAAATAAAGGTTTCCCTTACTTAGAGGGGGTTAAGTGCTAAAAAAAATAGTTAGAGGGGGTAAAGTGTCTCCGACCTATAGTTAGAGGGGGTAAACAGTAATTTATCCTAACTAATAACACCCCAAAACCCACCCATAAATAATCCCCCCACAGGGGGTATTAGCCGGTACAAGATGGGGGAAACCTAATACCCCTGCGTTTTTGGGTTGCCAAACCAGGTGATAAACCTGGGCCCACGGTCTTAGGGGGGGGGGGGGGAAATTAATACCCCTTCTCAATACCCCATCTAATCGGTCTAGTGCTCCGACACTAGGTACGGCGGTGAACATTACTACAATCGGTCTCGTGCTCGAACACTAGGCACAGCAGTGAACATTATGCCAACTCATTCACATGCATATAACCATCTTATCTGGTATGAAGAAGGTATCATCCGAGCGGTTATGTGAAGAGGCACGAGCGCACGTGGGTGCGCTAGCTCATGCAAAAGATTGTTGGCAACCTTATCTGTTACGTCAGGCGGCGTCAGCCGAAGCGTGCCTGGCACATGCTAGTACTTGGGGAGCAAGTAAGGATGCTCTATATAAAGGAAGCTAAGCAACCCTAAAGAGGTACATCGTCTCCAACCCTCAAAACGCTAATGCTTTAACCTCTTGTTCCGCACTATCTCACTGTAGACACCCCAATTAGTTTACTTTCAATTTCTGATTTCCCCGATGATGAATTGGATCAAGAACACCTCGGGAATGTCGAGTGTTTGAGTTTTGAGTGTTTGCAAAACCCTTGAACCTAACCTAGCCGAAACCATTTCAAAAGCCAAAAACCATATTGGCACGCGTTGGTTGAGGACCTGCGCGCGCGGATCAAGCTGCCAGGTGTGGTCAACGGTCAAAGCTTGACCGTTGACCCACGCGCGGGTTGGTTTGACGCGCGCGCGCTGGTCCAAGACTTGCGCGCGCCGATCCAAGCCTGTCCCTATCTCCTTTATGGGTTGGGAAGCTTAGCCATCAAGTAACCCAAAGCCAGCCTCGTGGACTGGCTGAGCTCCTCTCTTTGCCTCCATACCTACCTCCTCTCTCCCTATATATACCCCCTTTGTTCATCCATTGAAGTGTTACCAAGTTACAAAGTTTTAGGTTACAAAATTCACACATTTAGAGTTACACATTTTGGCCATAACCTGGCCTTCTTCTTTGCAAACCAAAGCGATACAAGGGCACCCAAGAACAAAGCTTGTTCTTCCTCCTCCCAACACCTCATTCAACCTCAAACATCAAAGCTCAATACTCTTTCAAACCCCAAAAACCAAAGGTATAATACGCTTAGCCAACGAATGGGCTATCCTATTACAAAAACGTTTAACATTTACGAAACTACAAGAGGAAAATGATGGCAGAGGTACTAATTTAGATTACACAGCTTATATTATGTTAATATGTACATTTGTTTTCGCACACATACATAGCAGGTTTCAACAATGGCCAATGCTAGGGTTGGGTTTTTTGGTTTGGGTTGTATTAGGTGTTTTGGGCTTTGTCTTTTGGGTGTTTGGTTTGGTTTGGATTGGTTCCTTTCCAACCTGGGCCGTTTTAGGTGTTTTCTCCTGGTTTTGGGCTTAGCCTATTGGGCCCAAATCAGTTTCCTCCATGTGGTTAGGAGATGAGGGTCATAGATGGTCAGACCGGTTTATCCATAACCCCCTATTAGCTCTGTACGTACTTTGTGTTATGAATTAATAAAGCTTTCTTTTTGCCGTTTAAAACAATAAATAAATAAACAATGACCAATGCTAGATCTTTATCAATTGGAGCACTGAGTAAGGTACACCTTTCGGGGACTTGCAAAATTGAATAAATAGCTTTAGCCGCCTTACAACACAATCGAAAAAGTAGACCTACGACACAAGTAGACCTAACAGGAACACAATTTTTTTTGCGGGACTAAAATTTTGAGATGGAATGACAGTTTTAAAGTTGCTGTTTTCACATGCATTTTTTTTTTGTTATACATCGTAATTTCCTTTTCATATACTATTATCGACAATATTTTTCATTTCAAGATTTTCTTTATTTGGTATAAATTTATGGTTGTTATTCGTGCATAGCACATGAGTTTTACGCTAGTTAAAGCAAATCAAACTCCAACGGCTAAATGGAATAAGACATGTGCCTAATTCTATTAATTTCAATCATTTTTCTTAACTGAAGAGTAAAATAGTAAATTCAAATGATAAGTTTTGAAACTTACTCAAAATAATTATATTTCAACAGAAGGCCGGCCACCAAGGTTGTTGATTTTGATCTGGGGCAAGCCGATTACTTTAGTGCTGTATTTTTTGGTTAGTACGTACTTGTATATTTCTAGACTGGTTGATGCCTATTTGAAACTTTTGATTCTGCTTGGCCGCTTGATCGACTTCAAGTTTTTGACAGATTTAGACACGATTTTGATGGGGGAGTTCCTTGCGTGTGTTTGGCTGTGCAAAGACTAGTCTTCTGCGGCGATTTTCTTCGTTCTATGCATTTCCTTTGGGTAACAAAAGATTAGTGAAAACAAGAATTGTATTCTCTTGATCAATAGGTAGGAAATCATTTACTTAACGGCCGGGAGGCCTGAGAATGAAAGGGAAGGAGAGAAACTCAGAAACTTGTTATCCAAAAGGACAGCTTACAGAAAAGAGGAGATTAATAGTATTATTGCATCCCAAATCCAACGTATTGCATATCTTTATTTAGTATTAAACGCAAAAGTTTCAACCAACGGTTCCTCCTAGTCCTAGATATATTCTAGTCCCATGCCTAAATTCACGTAGATAAACAGGACGTGAAATTTGGGGTTGTCAGACTGTGTTCGCTTTGGGTCTCAAAAACTAACGAGTCTCTCTGCGGACGGTCCCCAATAAGTTTTCTCCCCATTTATTACTCTCATTTATTTTTCTCTCTCTCTCTCTCTCCACCTCATTACCCTAAAAAAAACTCTCTCAAAACACAAACCAAACAAATTGATGTGAAATTCGGGCTAAAAATTTAGGCCGAGTGGTACTTGTTAGTATACATCTCCAATGGCGTGAAATTTGGGGTTGCCCATAGGCCATACTCATGTTGCCATCAGTATATGTTGGGATTTGTCCCACATCGGTTAATAATCTCCTCCAAAACTAGTATATGAGCCTAGGCAGCCTCTCCACTCTTTGCTAATTGGTTTGGAATTGGATGCTTTAACATGGTATCAGAGCTAGGTCTTGGGTGGCCTCACATCATGTGGTCAAGTCTCCGTCGCCCGAGTCAACCCATCAATTCATACCTCCACGTGCATCCGGGCTGCACGTGAGGGGTCGCCCGAGTCAAATCTCCTCAATTCGTACCTCCACGTGCATCCGGGCTGCACGTGAGGGGGAGTGTTAGACTTGTCTCACATCGCTCATCTAAGCCACTCAAGCTTGGTTAATATATTCTAGAGGTTACTCCATCTATTGCCAATTGGTTTTAGGTTGGAACCCTTCAAGAAATTTAACAGTATATAAATCCAAGCTAGGAGGAGGAAGAGAACCAAAACCAATTGGATGACATAATTGATCAAGTCTTCCTATAGGATTAGTCGATAAGCAATTGAATGGTCTGAAATTTGGGGTCACCCATAAGCCATAGTCATGTTGCCATCAGTATATAAATCCAAGGAGGAGGAAGAGAACCAATACCAATTACGTTGCGTCACGTCGTCGTGTTCTATTAATTCGGAATATTATTTTGACGGCGAGAATAAATTCTATCCACCGGTGTAAAACCCTACTTTTCCACCACAGTCTAATATGGGCCCCACCGAGTGTCTATTGTTGTGATTTGAACCGTTCATATTTTAAGACCCGCAATAGTATTGCCATGCAAAAAAACAATTTGATCGAAAGTTGATAGATATATCAAAATTTAAATTTTGGTTTATAAAATGGACGATCTGATTTCTGTCAGTAATAATAAAGATAAATTATCCATTTTATAAAACAAAATTCAATTTTTGATACTCCTATCGATGTCCGATCAAGTTTATTTTTTGCATGGATACACTACTATGTGGTATCTACAAGATGAACGGTTCAGATCAATAATAAATACACGGTAGGACCGAAAAAGGTAGTGGTGGAAAAGTGAGGTTTTCCACCGCCGGTGGAAAGAATTTAATCTCTTCGACGACGCGGGGCAATGTAATTGATTTGAAGGAAACAAATATTTATACCGCCGGTGTATATAATTTATTCTCATAAAACTATTGGCAGAGTAATCTAAAATTGAGAGCATAGACTGATAGGAAAATATTGAGGAAAAGAGTGAAAGAAAAGCTAGCCTGAAACACCATCGGGAGGCGTGATACACTATCTTAAAGCCAGTAGTCCTCCCCTATGTGAAGGTGATGACGGATTATAACGGCTCCAAGATTCGAACCGAAATGCTGTCAAGCTTCCTCTTCCAGAGTTGCCCAGTAGGAGGATGTGAACAAAGCCACGAACCAGAGTTGCCCAAATATTTTAGAACTACATAACATTTTTGGAAGAAAACTTGACTGTGAGAAGGTGAGATAGTGCTGAAATTTTAGCCAAGTGGAATTGAAAGAATGAGAGAAGTGGGTTTTCTCAGTGATAGAAAAATGAGAACATGTGGCACTATATATAGAGCTTTGGCCAAACATTTCAACGGCTAACGACATAAAATAAAATAAAGAAGGTGATTAATGGGAATAACTAGCATTTTCCTATCTATATCTATACTTCTATCTATCTAATAAAATAGAAGTGTTGTCCTATGTGGCACTCACCACGCACATGCACACACGTTCACACACGCCGGCACACACGTTTGTTGTTCACACTTAAAAAATTAAGTGCTCCATTTTTCAATCCGGTTGAACCGGTGGGTAGTGCCGTAGGCACGGACAAACACTAGTACAATATATTAAAGCAAAGTGGTCGTTAATAAGGAGGACTCTCATTGCGATAAATGGCGAGATTTGATTGGATGGAAAGATAATTAAAGTTAAATAAATATTTTCCTATAGGTTAGTATAATAAAATTCTCCGAGAAAAGGAAAAAAGTAAGAAGAAAGGAAAGTAACATGATAATGATTGAACTTTATCAAGAATTAATGTACAGAATTGAAAATGTAATATACGACTTCCAATTGGTAAAATTCCGTAAGAAATCATTCCTTTTTATAGGAGCCATTGGTAGAATTCCTATGGAAGGGATAAACTTATCTCATTCAGATCGTAAAATTCAAAATTTGTGATGATTTATGAAAGCAAGCAAATTTTGTAATGATCCTATAATCTCCACATTAGAGTATCCACAATGGCATAACCAAAAGTACTAGGTTTTTAAAGTTAACAATGTTGGTGCAAAATATGGCTCACAATGCTATAATCAAACTTAACAACCTTCTTAGAAATAATCAAATTTTGAACTGTGGATAACCAAAACTACCAATCTTTTGCCAATAATCAAATTTAATGAACCTCGCATTTTCAATCAAATACACATCATTACAAAACAAAACGTTTTATCTCTTCCCTTTTCCCCTCTATCTCTTTTTTCTTTTTCAACAAATGTTTACCAAAAAAAATTAATTTACTTAAAACTTTTTAAAAAATACTGTTTTCCCCCAAAAATTGTTTTTTAACTATTTTTAAAAAACATTTATGTACAAAAAAATGTATTTTTCGAAAAATTGTTTTGTATAGGAAAATGTATTTTTAAAACCTTTTCTTATATAAAAACTATTTTTTAAAAAATTGTAGTTACACAAAAGTTATTTTTCTTAAAACTGTTTTTCTTTTTTTTTAAAATTTGAAAAAAGTTCAAAAATTATTTTCTATTTCTAATAAATAGCTTTTATTAGTCTCAAAATTATTTTTAGGAAAAACTATTTCTATGTTCAGAATTATTAGTTTTTTTTTTTTAATTTAAAGAGGTGATGTGGCAATATTTGGTTATTCAATTTTGATTATGTCATTGTGGACCTCTACATTGCTAACCTTTGCAATCTCTTAAATGGATAATCAAAAGTTGATGTGACAACTTTTGGTTATACATTTTTTATTATAGCATTGTGGATACCCTTAGATAGGTATTAATTAATGATAAAAAAAAAAAGATAGGTATTAATTGATCTAAAAATAGTTGAACTGATAGGCTAACTTTAATTATGGGATTCTGATATCCTTTTCCAAAATGTATGGAGTACAAATGATGGTTGGACAGGGTAGTTAGAGAAAGAGTAATTTTTTTATCCATTATTAGTATTTGTCAAGGATTTCTATGATTTTATTCTTTTACTTCTTCCCACACTTTTTACACAGCACATACACACATACATATAGCTAACACAAATAACTCACAGCCACACAATCTCTCAACTGCCCTCTTAACTCACCGTACGTACCAAAATAGTTAGGCTAGGTCCCTCCTTCATCACTCTTAACTTCTCCTCTGTCATCCCACTCTCTCTTTGTCTCCTCAAACAAACACAACAGGGCCCACACACATGCGCACCCAGTAATCAATTAAGTTTAAATTTCAACAGTAACGGCTTAAAAATAATCTGTTGTAATGTTTTCTCGGTGTGAAATTTCTTTGGGTTGAATCTAATCTGTTGTAGTGCTTGCTCGGTATGTATTTTTTTGGCTAATCTTAATTTGTAGCAGGTTTGTTAATAGGGAATGGGCTGGATAGATTTATGATGTTTTGTGAGTCCTCAGGGTTGAGATCATATGCCATTTGCGAACACTTGAAATGGCATAATTGCTTTCTCCATCATTTATTGAAAACCAAGAGGTTTAAAATTGATCAGATATGACTTCAGGAGAACAATACAAACAACATCTAATCAACAATCATCTTTGGAGGATTTTGATTTTACGCATACTTTCTACTGTTTTGTCCAATGTGTGATTCGTTTGATTTGATATTTGTACAATTTTGCTTGCTGGACTCAAATTAATTTTGAGATGGGAAGACAGTAGTATTAAAGTTGGTGCTTCCACGTGCATTTTTTTTTGTTATACATCGTAATTGCGTTTTCATAGTACTATTATCGAAAATATTCTTCATTTCAAGATTTTCTTTATTTGGTACTCCACCAATTTATGGTTATTCGTGCATTGCATGAGTTTTGCGCTAGTTAAAGCAAATCAAACTCCAACGGCTAAATGGAATAAGACACATGACTAATTCTATTTCATTCATTTTCTTAACTGAAGAACAAAATATAGTAAAATCATATGATAAGTTTTGAAACTTACTCAAAATTATTATAGTTCAACTGAAGGCCACCGAGGTTGTTGCTTTCTGGGGCAAGCCGATTACCTTAGTGTTGTATTTATGTTTTTTTGAACTGGTAGTGCTGTATTTTTTGGTTACTATTTTTCTAGACTAGTTGACGCCTATTTGAAACTTTTGATTATGCATGGCCGCTTGACTTCGAGTGTTCGACAGATTAGTCATTTAGACACGGTTCTCTTTGGGTCTAAAAAACCAACACGTCTCTCTGCGGACGGTCCCCAATAAGTTTTTCCCCCAATTATTACTCTGATTTCTATATCTATCTCTCTTTACTCATTATCCCAAAAACCTTCCAAAAACACAAACCAAACAAATTGACGTGAAATTTGGGATTGAAATTTAGGGCCGAGTGGTACTTGTCAGTAGACATCTCCAATGGCGTGAAATCTGGGGTTGGCCATAGTCATGTTGCCATTAGTACTATAATTCCAAGGAGGAGGAAGAGCACCAATACCAATTGGATGGCATAATTAATTCAAGTCTTCCTATAGGACAAACAGATTATATTGAGGGCAAAGCATTAGTCGATAAGCAATCGATGGTCTAAAATTTGGGGTCGCCAATAGTGAGTACTTTCAAAAGATGCAAAAAAGTTCCGAAAACGATTACAAAAAAATACAATTTATTTGAAATTCAAAATGCACGATTTTTCGTAGGGAGTATTTAAATTGAGACGGGGGAGTAGTTTGATGCACATACATCCAAAACCCATAACGAAATCCACCAACTATTTTTGGAGAATTACATCTAGAGTTCATCACAAGTATCAAATGTTATCAACTACAAAGATCTTCAATTGCATCCATCTAGGGCAATGGCCACGTTAAGAGGTCAACAGGAGCAGGGAATTATTGACCTATTGACAGGGGCAGAAACAGAACACTTCAAAATTAACCGGGTTCAACAAAGTAGTACTCCCAGGATTAGAAAAAGAAAAAGCAACCCTTGTTGTGATTTGAACCAAGAACAAAATAACAGAAACTAAATGATGATAATTGGCCCATATATATAAACGAAACCCAGTAAGCATATCTCTAATTGCATCCATAAGCAAAACCCAGAAAAGATTCAAGTAATAATATCATCGAACACATTCCCCATGAACTCGTATGAGCAAAGAATTAGAAACACACCTCAAGACAATGGCAGTAATTGATCACCGTAGCGAAGATGAGTACAACAAATTCAAAAGAAGGGGCTGTTTATATTGACCCAAAATCAAAGATCAACCATCGTGTAAATTGCAGGGAAAAAGAGATCCGTGCAGGACTGGCTACTCAAGTCAAAGGAAAACTGATGGGAAGCAGCTGGGAGAGACGAGAGAGAAGCTTCGCTTCACACTTGCTTGACACAGTGACAATCAAATTACCATAATGCCCTTCACTTTATCGATAATATCAAAACTGGTCCCAGGAGGGAGCTTCCATTTGTAAAGAGTTGAATAAAAAGACAACTATGATTAGGGTCCGGCTATGATGCTCCCAAGTGGTTTTGGGAGCATCATACTCCCATCAATTTTGAACCCTTGGATGTGATTCCTTTAATCCTAGCCATTCACCAAATCAATTCGTCTCTCTCCTCTCTTTCTCTCACTACCTCCTACTCCTGGTTAAACTGAAAAATCACGTGAAAGCCCTAACTTTCCCCCCCTCCTCTCTGCCGATGAGTCTCTCGCCTCCTCACGCCTCACAGTTGAAAACTCCATAGCCCACAGCCCTATGCCTCCTGACCTCCGCACCCGCAGCTCCTCCACAGCTCCTACTCCTCTTGACCTCCACAGCCCACGACGAGGTATATCTCTCTCTGAAAAAATGTCACTTGTGAATAAAATCAACCAGAGGCGAGAGAGAGAGAGAGCGCGAGAGGAGGGAGAGAGAGTCTTTTCTTCTGCAACCCTAGCCGTGCTCGTTTTTGGAGGCCAGGAGAAGGTGAGATCAAGAGCGGTTTTCGTTTCGTATCCCTCGTTTTCGCTTACGTACACCAATGTATGTGCATTCTCTCGCTTAATCTCTTCACAAGCTTGTGATTCTCTCTCTAATACGTATGTATTTTGGTTCTATAGTCACCGAATGAGCTTGAATCATGCTTAAAGCGTATAGATATGAGATTTTGGCGTTTTGACGGCCGCGTTTGATGATTTCCTATGATTCTGACACGGCTGGTTTCGTTTGCTTCGATTTCTGCGGCTTCGTTGTGATTTTTTGCTACTACGCTGTGTTATTTACTGATTTTGCTTACATATGAGTAACGTATACACTTTCTCTCACTAGGAGAGCAGATTGGGGAAGGAATCTTGTAAGTCAACCATCTATAGACCAAATGCTATATCTTGATACTCACAGAACAACAGAGGAATCAAACTCTTACTTATGGACTCCCCCAATATATTAACCGAGTCTAACTCTTACTTATGGACTTCCACAATATACCCATTTGCTAAGAAACAAATTATCTGTTCTGTAGAACTTGATAGCGTATAAACATTCCTCCACTTAGAGGAACTCACCTAGTCTTCTCATAGCAAAGTAAATAGTGTCCCAAAACTTAGAAAATACATTAATAATCATCTTTAACATAATCATGATGCATTCCAGACATTCAGTGGCAATTTTAGTCTTTGCTTTCAAATATGATTAGAAAAAGGATAACGACAATCTCGAAAATTGATAATTTTTTTAGGTAAATGAGTTTGACAATCTTGTGTGACATCCAACAACTATGGTATGCAGCTTGGGCACTCAAAAATATTACACCTAAAAGTTGCTCACCTCGAAGATTTGACTTATACCCACAACTCGTCAACTGCTTTGCAAGGGTCTCTCCTACGCACTTTTGCCAGTTTGGTACAACCTTGGCCTCAGATACAGGCCATACAATCGCTGTCTCTGTACCAAGATTAACACTAGCAGCAGAAACTTGTGGCTGCCAAAACAAAACAGAGGACTCTAGTGAGCTGCAGATTATATCTAACAGCAAAGCATATTCCACAATAACCACAAGACTGAATCCATTGTAAATTATACAGCGTTTGTTATATGGTATAGGCAAAAGCAATGGAATCAAGCTTCACAAGAATTTGTTTTTTTGCTAATTGAGGTTTCGTCAATGTCCTATAAATTCTAAACAAGTATCAAAATGGCTGCATTGATGATTTCTGCTTATTTAACTGCTTTTCTTTAACCATGTTTTCCTGTTTTTGTTGGTATTTTGACAAACTCTTGTTGTTTTCATTTGTTGACACATGGAGAAGGTATATCTCTTTCCTGTCCTATCTTTGTATCCATTATCCCCATTAGCTTTGTGATATAACCTAAACAGGGGTTTACTGTCGAAACTCGTTGTGGCGTGCACACTGCCAAGTACTTTGATTTGGAGCAATTTAATGAGGAAGAAGCCAATAAGGTATCAAATTAGTATTTTTATTCATCTTACAGTTACAATTCGTTTGGACCACTCATTATTTCTAATCTTTGGTTATTTTGTTAGATGTAGTTGAAATTCACTTCTGAAGAGGGTAGGAACAACTTGGTTTTGGACTTGATCCTTTGTGGAGAGAACATAATCAGGAATGAAGTCATCCAAAAGGCTCAACAAAAATACCGCAACACTAGAAGGATAATTTGATACCAATTGTAGTTCTTTTTTATGACAAATGTAGTTAAAATTCAGTTATGGAGACAAACAATGATATGGCAAATGGTGCCTTTTTGTGAACTTGATGATATGGCAAAATTCAATCATGTTGTAAACTTGATAAATGTGATGTGCCTTGGTGGCTTTAATTTGTTGTAAACTTGATATAGCAAATGCTGCCTTTTTGTAAACTTGGTGGCTTTTGATGTTTGATAAATGGTGATCTTGGTTAATATCTTTGTGGTGTTGTTTGGTGTGCCATGAACAGGTTGTACCATTTCAATACCCATACATACAGAAATCTGGGCACACCTATACTTATAGAAATCCTGGCATACTTTTCATTTTCATAGTAATACTTACTATATAAATAGGGTGTGCTTACTAACATCTGGGGATTCTTACCATTTCAATAACCGTACTTTAAAAAATCTGGGTATACTTCGCATTTTCATCACATTACTTACCATTTAAACAAGGTGTGCTTATTAAAATTTGGAGATTCTTACCATTTCAATAACCGTACTTACAGAAATCTGGGCATACTTCTCATTTCCATAGCATTACTTACCATTTAAATAGGGTGTGCTTACTAAAATCTGGAGATTCTTACCATTTCAATAACCGTACTTACAGAAATTTGGGCATACTTCTCATTTTCATAGCAATACTTACCATATAAACAGAGTATGCTAGCTAAAAAAAATTCTCTACTCATTGCCTTAGTTTTACTGAATTAAAAGATTACAATAAACTTTTTTGTCTCTACTCACTGCCTTAATACAAATAAATGTTACATTTATCCTTCACAATTCTTGTCCGAAATCATCTTCCCATCCTCCAATGTTGGCTTGCACACTCTCAAAATTTCTTGACCAATTAGCAGTCTACAAAGTTCAAGTTTGAAAAGGATTTTTACCTACGGAGATTACCTACCATTTCCATAATCGTAGTTACCACAAGAAAAGGATTTTTTACTAAATTCTGGATATTCTTACCACGAATATAGAGAACTTATTCTCCTGATACTTCCTAAATACGGTTTTCATCCGTAATAAAAATACCATAAAAAGAGGTACAAAAAGCCATAGTCAATGGTAAGTATAACCATAAAAAACGTAAAAACCTGGGATGATTCATTAGATTATTGTGAAACACTTATTCGAGATTTTTCAACTTATGATCTTTCGATAAGTTGGTATGAGGTAATCATCACAACTAAATTCAGTTTGTTCTTTAAAAAAACTTACTTGATGAGTTTCTTCAACTTTTTATGTAGCTTCTTCTTAAATCTTCATTTTTTTAGGACAAGAGGAGATTTAAACTTACTTGAAATAGATAAGTCTGTGGTTAAGCAATTAAACAAATTAGTTAGCCTACTTTAGTCAATTATATTAATTTTCACTAATCACTATCAATCAACATCATTGTTAACTACCACATTTGCCAAATATGATCTTAATCGATTCAAATCGTTTGATCAATTGGCTGAATATATAACCAGATCAATCAATTACAAATGAATCAATTCTCGTTGATTGATCGTTGTCAAGTATATTAGTATCAACACTATTAGTTGTTAGATTTGCAAAATATATCATATTGATCACTATAAACTATATTAATAAAATTGAATAGCCTAATTTCATTAAATACTACTACAAATTCAATTGAGAATCCTACAAAATTATTCAATAGCTATTAAACAAAAATATATTTATCGTTCAATTTTGTTGTAACAATCAACTTGTAGCGTTATTTTATAATATATATTAACTAAATTTGTAAGCTATCAAAATATTAATAAATATCTTGTTTTTTCCATAATATTTAAAACTAAGTTACTTAAATATATCTATAATAAATGATTATTTGAAAATTAATTAATTAAATACATTTATAATGTCATTTAGAAATTATGGAAAATATTTTTCAAAATTTTATAACAAATTAAAATTTTAAACTAGATTTATAAATGAATACCATTTTTTAGATAATTTTTCTAATATATAAATCCCTAAAATCTGCAAATTTTTTCGCCAAAAAATCAGGTACTCTTTTTTTTTTTTTTTTACTTAATGGTAACTTGTTACCTGACCAACCGGTTGTAGTAAGTGTTACCTGTTTGTGTGGTAAGTATTACCTTATACAATGGTAAGTATTGCCTTAGTCAATGGTAAGTGTTGCTTGTTCTGTGGTAAGTAATCTTCCGTTTTTTTTTGTCAAAGTTCACAAAACCATCTCGGTTTTAACCAAACCACTCAACTTTTGATTTTTGGATTTGATCCAAGGGCTGTGATTTGGCTATTTTCAATCCAATGGTCCATATTCATTGGGAGTATGATGCTCCCATACCACTTGGGAGCATCACAGAAGTTTTCCTATGATTAAAGATTGACAACAATTGTACTGGATATCCTTTTGGCTAAAGGAGGAGTATCCACAATGTTAAATTGTGTAGTGGGTCGAATCAGATTTGGTTTTGGATGAATAGGCTAATCCCATGAATTGTTGGCAAATTGCCTTAGCTCGGGCCATTGTGAGCGTATGGTTGATTGGATCGAATAGGCCTGAATTAGGTCTAAACCAGCACGATATACCAAACACCTTGATGTTAGATGGATGCCAGTAGCGTTGCTCTGGCACGTGGAACTGTCTATGTGTCTTTCAGAAATTGCCATGAATGACTTCGTTTTGAAAAATGTTGGGAAAAGCTCGGCATATACACGAAATCCAGTGAACAATTTCCATTGATAATCAGCAATTACATAATCGAAATACAAGAACAAAACAGATTGAAACAGAATACGGAAAAATGAGATACAAGCTGGTTTTTAGAATCGAGACCGAGGCCTGTGTAATACCACAGTCACCTTAAGAAATATTCGCCGCCTACCGTGGGTGTTGTAGGTTGCTTCGGCGACTTTCTCCCAGGGTTAGCTCGGTTGGACCGCTAGCCGTCGGAACACCACCGATGACCGCCTTGGCGAACTGATTGCCGCCTGCCTCTCTCTCTCAAGAACGAATTTCAGAATATACTAGGAAGTTGTGAGTTTGCTTGTGTTTTTTCCAAGGACGTGAGGCACCTATTTATAGGGTGAATGAGGCTGAAGAGGAGTAATGCAGCCTTCAATTCTGAAATGAATTCACCCAATGAATTCAGCCAATTCAAGAGGGAGGTTACCAGCATCAATACTCCATCATGGAGAGGGTTACAAGAGTTACGAAATCCACACATCAATACGTCTATTGATTGTGGTGCATCAGGATTCCACGAGCTCGGAACACGCACGGTTGCCTCGAGAGACCCTCCGGTTTGTCCCGATTTCATTCATCTGAAATTCCGTAAAATTTCCAACAAAAAATAGTTACGACGGACGTTACGGGGCTACATGTTTGACAAAGAATATACTGATGCCCAAGTACAGTCTCTCTAGAAAGGTGCATCATTATCAACGATTTGAGTCTCTCTAGAAAGGAGTATCTACCATTTTGAGTGAGTATTGACTTTAGCATAAAAATGCCCGAATATGGCTAGATGACACTAATAGTTGCTCATTTCCTTTGCAATTCTGGTCTCTCTTTTCTCTATCGAGGTGTCGTTCAACTTTTCAAAATAGGAACGACTTCTTAATTTTAATCCAGCGGTGGCAAAATATATACACAAATATATTTTAATCCGGCTCTGCTCATTTATGTGTTTGAGGACGGAATCAGGAATTGGTGTTCAGATGCCAAGATTAGGAGCGGAATCAGGATTTAATTTTGGACTTTGAAGCGATATGCTCTTTTACTTCCTTCCGCGACCAACTATGTACAGGGCCGGCCCCAGGGTAAGCCCTGCAAGTCCTCGGGCTTGGGCAATCTCGAGGACAAATAAAGTAAGATGACTCAATTGACAAATTTTGCTTTAAAAATTGCAAGAAATGTTATTTTTTTTGAATCGGATCGTGCTAATTATAAAGTACTATAACGGGGTTACATTTTGATGTTGGTTTTTTTTTTTATTATTCAAGCTAAAGGAACAACATGTAACTTTGATGTTTTTTGTGTGTAGTTGTATGTTTTTTTTTTGTTTTGTATGATTTAATAGTAAGTTGGCAACAAAACATGAGGTTGGGTATGGGCAACTCAAATGTCAGGGCCGACACTGCTTAGAGCATCCACAATGGCCTACCCAAAAATTGTTACATCACCTTTTGTTATCCATTTAAGGAATTGCCAAGGTTAGCAATGTATAGATCCACAATGACATAACAAAAATTAGATAACCAAAACATGTCACATCATCTTTTCAAACAACAAAAACAAAACAAATGAACATATAAAATAGTTTTTTAAAAAAATTAGTATTCAAATTAATAAAAATTGTTTAAAATTAGTTTTTCAAAATCAGTTTCTGAAAAAAAAAAACTTCATATTTGAAGAAAAATGTTTTTTTTAAATATACAATAGTTTCGATTTTTTTTTTTGAAACAGTTTTTCAAAATTCTTATTTGAAAAAGCCATTTTTTTATAAAATAACAGTTCTTGAAAAAACCGTTTTAAAAATAGTTTTTGAAAAATAATTAACAGTTATTTAAAATAAAATTTTCAAAACATTATTGAAAAAGAAAGAAAGAAAAGGGAAGAGAGAGTTTTTATATAATGATGGGTTTATTTGATTGAGAAGATGTAAGGTTCACTAAATTTTATTATTGGCAAAAGGTTTGTCAGTTTTTGTCATTCAATGGCCAAAATTTAGTCAGTTGCTTAGAGATTGTTAAGTTTGGTTATTTAAATGTAAGCATTTTTTCTTTTGAGCAAATATCGATCGCTAACCTTTAACAGGATTTACTTTCGAAAGGCTAATAGATTGCTTCAAGCCGTAAATATACTTACTAATTAAGAAATGCAGGCATTTTGTAAGATTGCTGGCCTAGTAAAGAGTTTCAATGGCTTAGAAAGAAATTAATGCAGGCACCTTGACGAGTTAACTAAAAAACGTGAACGGTTCATATACCTACTCATTGTCACACTTCATCGGATTCGCCTTCCATCTCGAAGAAGAGTCTTCTTTTTTTTTTTTTTAATCGGCAAAAGAAAATTTTATTAAACTCGAAAAGGGTACATCGAGTAAAAGGGAAGGGAGAACCAGAAAGTTCATCCCAACCCTACAAAGATAAACAAAGACAAGGTAAATAAACGAAAAGTACACCCAAATACTCCTAAATAATGAGACGTCTAGCACCATCAAGATTTCTTTTAATATCTTCCACCGTATACACCTTGATATCAAATCTGGCTTTGATCCATAAAGCTGCCCTTGTTTTGGTTAGCTCTACCACTTGGTTACGATCCGCAACTTTGTTATTGAAGAAGAGTCTTCTTTCACACATGCAACCGAGTAAGAACCTCATTCATCGCCGGTCGATCTCTAGCAAGGAAGTTTTTCTGAGCACACAATCCCAACACTAAGTACTATTGAAATCAAGATCTCCCGAATCTTGTGACTTCTAGCAAAACTTTGGCTTTGACCGCTGTTGATGCTCGAGCTTGCCTCCCCCTATTCTGTTTGTTGAAGCAGTGTTGGATCAACAATGCTCCCTACTTGTTCAGCCAGAACTGTCTTGGCAAAGTTGTGACGAGTCATACCATCAATAAACATGCTATGAGTAGGTCTCTTGGCTGTGAACATCTCTAGCACAAGGATTCCATAGCTATACACATCACCCGATGTTGACACTTCATTTCCCATGCCATACTCTACAACAAAAGTGAAAAAAAAATTGCAATTAGATTTCGAAGAGCTCTGGATATAAGAATATGGTCTTGATTTTGGAAAGTAAAAGAAAGCAAAAAATTGCAAAAGGAGTACATGCATTTACCTGGAGTCGCATAACCAACAGACCCCCTTATACCAATGGAGTTTGATTGATTTACAGAAGAAGTAGAAGTAGCATCTCGATCGTAATTAGAATCTTGCTAGCCCAAAATTAGCAACATGTCCTACCATTTCTTCATCCAGAAGAACGTTGTTTGGCTTTAATTAAATCTGTAACGACCCGGATTTTCGATCCAATTTTTTTTAATAATAGCGTTAATATTATTAGGTCTTAATTATTATTTTCTTTTCCTTAATAGATAAATACAAAAAAAATTAAGTATATTATCTTATTTTTTCTTTTATTTTTTTAAAAATTGCATGCAAGCATACAACTCCCTCCATCTCTCCCTCTCCTACTCCTACTCCTACTCAGTCTCTACTTTCTCCCTAATCCTATTTTTCGTCCATTTCCGTCCATCTCAAAGGCAAAAGTTAGAATTTCATTAAAACACAATCTTACCTCCCTCATCAAAATTCTCCTATAAATATCCCCTTAATCCGACCCTATGGCATATCACGGTACTCCCCACGTTCCACCAGTCCAGAGAGAGAGAAAAATCGGAGAGAAACCGAACTCCAATCCATGGAGTTTTAGAGAGAGAAAGAAAGAGAGAGAAAAGTGGGTTTGATAGCCACGACCAACCGAAACCCGAATTGATCATTCCAAACGACTTCTACAACTCGAAGAATCCCCAAAAATCATTCAATTTGAGCCCAAGGTCTCCCAATCAAAGAACCCGAAGTCATCTTCCCAAAAATTCAAGTTTCGGTTTGAGAATCAATTTGATCCAATCGAGGTATTATAATCCATCCCAATCACTTCTATAAATATATTAAGTGTTTTTAGGCATAACCTATAGTCCCTCATGGACCCATGCACGAAAACCGAACCAAAACAATAAAAAAAACGAATACCAGTCGCGACATTGCGGCCGCGACCTTCGGGTTGCCCAGCCGCAAGAACCAGGCCCTATAAAATTGCGGCCGCAAACTCTCCCCTGTCCAGACCTTGCGGCTTTCTCTGTTCTGTTTCGAATTGACTTTTCAACCTTCCGAACTCGATTTTCGACCCCCGATCTATTTTTCCTAAACTTCTAACACATCAAAAATCATAACTTAATTGTTAATGTCATATTTTTATATTTTTTATCTATTTGTTATTTATTTATTTGATCTCTTGTAAAAGTTTACAAACGAAAAATCATTGCGACCTTATAAACCATTTTATTAATTCCCGGACTATTTTTTTTTTATTCTTTACATTCCAAAGATGATATGTTGTTAACCTCAACATATTTTATTTATTATCCATTTATTTTACTTTTGACAACCTTAAAAATCTTTTTATTTTAAAAATGATTCCGCGACCCTCCGGACCCACTTTTTGGTACTTGAACTCGATATGTTGGACCTCTAGGACTCTTATTAAGGTCATGATAATTATTCTAATACTTCCCCTATTTAATTTATGTAATTAGTCTTTAATCAATCTAATTTCTTAAAAATAACTAATGCGAGCCTATTATTATTATTATTATTATTATTATTATTATTTATTTTTATTTATTTTTGATAAAAACTTTTATTAAATAAAAGTTTTTTGCTTGGCCATACAAGATTAAGGGCAACGGCCCATTCATAAAAGGTTACGTAATTTATTATGCTTGTTATTTATTTCAATTATCTTTATGATTGCTTGTTTATTTTTTTAAACTTTGGATTGATCTGTTAGATTGGACCCTAGAGACACGGGGTGGTATGCGAATAGAATTCACCTAGACGATGCTAGGTAATGGATGAATTGGAAAGTTTTTGTTTTAGATTGCCTACAGGCGTGATTTTGAGATATGATGAGATTGAAACTAGCGAGTGTCCAGTGATGAATGGATAGACTGGCGTGTGTCCAGTGATGATTGTGAAGTGGTGTATAAGATAGGCGAACCCTAGTTATGATTCAGGCATGATAAGCTTACCCCTTGTTGTAGTTATTGGGGGTGCACACTCAGTATATAACTTAGGTGTACCTGCGACAGCAAATGGAAGTGATCTCATAGGACCGAGCATGGCTAGCGGTTGGGGAGGAAAGATCTCGTGGATGAGATCTTAGATTTCATATTAAGTTAATGGATAGAAATAAACTGATATATGTGAAAAATCTCTGTGTTACTTTTTCGCATTTTTATCCTATTGTTTGCTAGCTGTAAAGTAAGAGGGATAGTTGGGTTGGATTATTCTACTTGGTGATTTATCACTCACGGATACGTCTGTATCCTGGTAAATCGATTGCTTCGGCGATCAATTTGCCAGAGGGCGCAGGATTCGATGGAGGGGATTCAACGATTGTAGAGACCCGTGTTTAATTTCAATAATTTTAATGTTAGAATAAAATTAGAATATTAAGGTAAAGAGAAAATGTGATTTGGGTTGAATGTGATAGAATTTGGAAGTTTGGGGTGAAAATTGGAATTGGTATGTGTGGTGGTATAAATAGGTGAGGGTGAGTGGTAGAGAATAATTCTCTCACTCTCCCACTCACGTCTCTCTCTCTCGGTTCTCCCTCTCCCAAGCCGATTTCTTTCTCTCACTCTCTCTCTCTACAAAAACCTCGCAATACACCTTAAATGCTTGAAGATCTACCTCCACCCTATCGTATTGAAGTGTTCTCAACTCGTAGATCGCGTGGGTAAAGCTTGGAGGAGGAGTTTTGTGGTGAGATTCGGGTTTTGAAGCTAGGGCTTGCTTGGGAGTTGGGGGTTTTGCTCAAAACCCATTCGGTAGGGATTTCTCACCTCTATTATGTGTTTATGAGTTGATTTGGTACTTAAATCGTGCCCTAGATCGTTAGTTTCGTTGTTGGAATTGTTCTGGAGAAGTCTGAAAATCGTGTACTGAAAACCCAAGTCCTACCGGTAGAAGTTGTGAACCTACCGATAGAAACGCTATCCAGTAGTGTCACTTTTGTGAAATTTTGGTCTTCTACCGGTAGGAGATTAATCTCTACCGGTAGGTATTCAAAAATCTGTCATTAATTGTTTGTGAAATTTTTTGTCTTCTACCGGTAGAGATTAATGTCTACCGGTAGACATTGAAAAATCAGCATTTTTGGAAAAACTTCGAACGAGCATAACTTTTTCATCCGAACTCCTTTTTGGACAAATTTTATATCGAAATTGATGTACGGAAGGTCTACTTTCCAATGGTGGTGGTCTCATCTCCTAATTCTTAACCGATAAGATTTGGTAGTCAAAATAAGATAGATGCGTTCGTAAACGTCGAGTAATCCTTTTCCTTAGAATCGTGTGGGTGAGACACGGATGTTCTTAGGCTCTCTTGAGTACTTAATTGAATGGTTTGACGAAACTAGGGGTATACTAGGCTTTGTAGTGGTCGTTGAATTCTGTATGAGTCCTTTGACACCGAAACGAGGGTTTAGAGAATATAAGGAATATAGGTGGGCGAAGGTTGTATGTGTTGACATACGATGTGAAAAACAAACACGTAAGACATTCCTTTGAGTTAAACAACGTACGCTAGGCGTGGATACATGAGACGTTTTCCTATGCTTGTTATGTGAATACTTGTATGGTGATGAGAAACTAATAATGTAATGATAGCGAGTTATTTAAGGTGAAATTATCCGTACTACTTCTATGTGAATGAGTCTTCGTTGTGAATTCAGTATATGTGGTTGAGATGAACGGTTGAGTTGTAAAGTATATTGGAGGAATTTTGGGTACGATGACCTATGACGTGTGACTTGAATTAGTCCATCAGTGAGAGAGGTATTAGTGGGGAGTATCGGGGCTCCGTAAATAGCCCGGCAGGAGCTTTTGCTCATGACATAGAATAAAAGGAAATTGTGTCACGATGTGAACGGAAATGGGCTATCATTGTGAAAGTGTGAGTGATATGAAAGACATATATTGGTGTTGCGGTTCTTTGATTATGATAGTTTCATAAGTCAAAATATCGGATTGGTGATTTAAAATAGGATGAGGGGCAGTGGCAGTCATGAGAAAATCGTATAGATAATAAGTTCTCGTGGTTAATCTAGAGTCTTGGTGTGTAGTCATGGTACTCCAATTATGTCGTTGACTTTGGAAAAATTGTTTGTCGTGTATTGTTTCTCTTTGAAATACCGTACCTTGTTTCAGTTATTCATCCTACCTGTCATCTCATTTTCATATAATGGTTGTGTAGATTTCTCTACTGGGCTAGTGTAGCTCAACCTATCATTTTTCAGGTGTGAACCCGGAGCAGTAGCATGGAGCGAAGTGCATGCATTCAAGTGCATATTTTCGAAAGAAGTGGTAAAAGAGACTCATGGACATTTTGATAAAACATGCTTTGAGAATGTAATAGAACCTTAACTTTATTTCTTTTATGATGTAATATATTCAAACTCTTGGAGTTGGGACTGTAATTTAATGGTTAGGACATGGTGAACTCTTTTGGGTATTTAATATGATAATGTGAGGAGTTTTATCTATGAAAAACTATTTTTATTTATGTTGAAAATCGAGGGCGTGACAACGATGGTGGAGTTCGACACGGAAAGAATATCAAGAATGAAGATCGAGTATGCTTGGGATCCGTATCAAGCCTAGAGTCGGCTCTGAAGATAATGTATTTTGAATCAGTAAATTTATCTTGAGATTGTAATGTACATTTATCTTGAGATCGTAATAGCAAAACCTTTATTTCGGAAAATCATATTTATTTAGCCAAATTTTCTTATGAAATCATTTTTTTTTGCTTCCGAAAAATCGGGGCGTTACAAAATCACAGTGGACTATTGGTTCTGAGCTATAATGGTGGAGATAATCCAGTGCAGAAGCGACATCGATTGCGATGTTTAACCTCTGAAGAAGATTTAAACTTATTGACTCACTATGCACCACATGTTCATTCTCGTTCGGATGCAACCACTCCTCCAGGCTTCCATTGACCATGAATTCATAGACCAGAGCTTTGAAATCATTGCCTTGATAGTCAATACTTGAACATGTCGTGAGGACTTTTACAAGATTTCGGTGTTTGATGCTCTTCAAGGCTTTACACTTCGCTATGAAACTCTTGGAAGCTCCAGCAAAGTCTAGACTTAGTACCTTAATTGCAACAACTTTACCTCCATGATCAAGAATTCCTCTATACACTGAACCAAAGCTGCTGACGCCAATCAAATTGGCTGGCGAGAACCCATCAGTAGCTTTAAGTAGACTTTGGTAGGACAATTTCAGAAACGGTTTCCGTAATAATCTGAAAGAAGACACATTTGTTCTCTTTCTAAACGAAATCCAATAGAAGAAACATAACATCAGACTTAGTCCTAGAAACCCATAAGGTATCGAGATTATTAGATTCATGGTAAGAGAAGACATTTTCTTTCTATACCCTTTGGAATTGCAACTTTGCAGCTCCAATTTAACTATACCTCCACAGGCCTTACTGTTTCCCTTGATAGATATTGCAATCACATTCCCATATATGCCTCTTTGTGGTACCACTCCTTCAAAATCATTGAATGACAGATTCAATTTGTGCAAGAAGCGAAAGTCCTCAAAATAGTAGGGGATTTTTCCTGAGAAATTGTTGTGAGAAATATCTATTTCCTCCATTCCTCTCAAGTTACCTAAAGACAGAGGAAGGATTTCCGAGAATTTGTTACCCTCTATGTATAGTACTCTCAGTTTTATGCAGCTTCCAAGACTGCTTGGAATTTCACCAGATAACATGTTCCCTGAAACATATAGTTTCTCAAGATTTTTTAAAAAACCAGTCAAATTATTTTGAGAAATGTTCAAAAACAGTAATGATGAGAGACTCATAACTTCTCTGGGTATAGTACCAATAAGATAGTTTTGATCAAGGGTTAGTTCCACCAACATTTGACATTTTCCCAGACTTGAAGGGATACTTCCATGAAGATTGTTTTGAGTCAAGTAAATAGTTGTTAACCGAGTTAAATTTTCGATAAACGATAGGATGTCCCCGTAGAATTTGTTACTGAAGAGACCCAAAACCACTAGATGTTGAAGCTTACCAATATCAGAAGGAATTTGACCTGTCAAATGGTTGATGGACAGAGCAAGAAGTTGTAAATTGACTAGATTCCCTATCCCAGTTGGGATGCTCACAACTATTTTATTGTCTTCTATTTCCAAAAGACGAAGATCAGTTGAAAAATTGCTGATCGAATTAGGCAATAATCCTCCAAAATCATTCGAGGTCAGAGAGAGATAATTCAAATTCGTAGCATTGGTGAAAGACTTGAGAAAATTCAAGTCATCAGCTTCCCTTGATCCGAGTTGATTTTCCTCCAAGATTAACCGCCCAAGATTATTTAACTTTTCCAAATGAGGCACTTTTTTGGTAAACTTATTATTATAAAAACCAATGTGATATAGTTTGGTGGCATTAGATATGGATAATGGAATAGATCCAGTAAATAAGTTCGAGCTAACTTCAATGAATCGAAGATTAGGAAGAGTATTTCCAAGTTCCGAGAGAAGCATCCCTTGAAGTTGGTTAGACAGCACATTCTAGCTAGCTTTTTCAATTTTCCCAGTGCATGAGGAATACTCCAACTAGATGGTTATCATAAATACTCAGTATCTGTAGCTTAGAGATGGAACCAAGCTCCACGGGGATTTTCCCCGATAATCTATTTCCATCAAGGCCAAGGATAATGAGGTTAGAGCAACCAGATATGTTGGTGGGAATTTCACATGTGAATGAATTGTTATCCATTTCTAGCCCTCGAAGCCTTTTCAAACGGCCAAGTTGTAGAGGGATTTCATGGCTGAAGCTGTTGTTACTCAACGATAGTTCCCTAAGAAAGCTCAAGTTCCCAACGGGCCCCGCCAATTCTCGATCATCCAGGTTCAACCCTGTGACCCTCGTGGGGGGGGGGGGGGGGGGGGGGGGGGGCGGCGGCTACATGTTACGCCAACCCATTGGCAGAAGTGGATGCATTTGTTCCACAAGTTGAGAGTTCCAAAAGGATCCCCATGATTTGGGCCTTGAACGAGAGAAGGGCTAGTCGGTCGGTCTCGTTCCCGCGATGCACAGAGTCGGCAACTAAAGCCAAAAGCAAGAGAGTAAGGAATAATGACCATGAAAATAGTAGAGCCATCTGGTGATTGGAGAAGGCTACTGAGGTTGTTGTTTGTAGACTGGCTGATGCCGATTTAAAAGAGCTGTAATTCCCTCCAAAACTCCACGACTTCGTAAACGCGTACCGACCATTGTTGGCAGAATATGTTTGTAACGCTTCTCCTTGTCAACAGCATCCATATAGACACGTCCGTGACGAGTCGTTCATTGCTCATGCTTCTCAGATGTTGACGCCTCTTGAAGAGAGCAATATGTAACTTAATTGACAAACCAATGTTCCCAAGATGGATACTTGATCGGGGCCTAAATGTTCCCATTAACGGTCCGTAATTTATCTTGTTACGCTCCTTTAGTGTATAACTTGAAGTTTAATACAAGTTTTTCTAGTTTCAAGACTTGTGGATAATTGTATACATTCCAACCATTCACTACTACAAAAATAGATAAAGACCTCGGTCATTTGGTGTGATCTTTCACTTTTAATCTCGCATTCAAAACCGTGGTCTATCAAGGTGTAACTAAAAATCTCTATCTTTTAACCACATGATAAAAACCGTGATTAAAACTCATTAAAACCGTGACTAAAAACATAAAAACTATGATTAAAATGATAAAACCGTGACCTTTAATAGCTTAACATCTCAGTTTTATTATAAAACTAGTGCTAACCCGTGCCTACGGCACTACGCATCCCGGTTGGAAGGGGATGACAGTTGTGTAATTTAGGTGAAAACCATGGGCACTTAAATCGGAAAGTGGGAGGATGCACTACAGCCTTTGGATCAAATGAATCTAAGCCGTTCCAACAACTTGTCCCCACACCCTTCTGTTTTATAATAGAGATTGTGGTTGTTTAGAGAGAAATAATCTCAGTTTTTGAAAAAACTGAGATTAAAAGTGGTGTTTTCCTAAGGGAAAAAATCCTACTCTATTTCTCTTGTTGGGTTTTGAACCCAAGTCTCTTGAATTTTACATAGAAGTTTTAACCAACTACACTACACACACTTTTCAATATATAATTGAAATATTTAATATATAACATATGCGTTTAACTTACGACCTCAGTTTTTAGATGACTGAGATTAAAGATTCTTTTTATCTCAGTTTTTCTGAAATGAGATATATTCTTTCATATACAATCTCAGTTTTCAAAAACGAGATCTATTCTTTAAGTTACAATCTCACTTTTAGATTACTGAGATTAAAAAATCTTTTCATCTCAGGTTTTTTCGAAACGAGATATATTCTTTCATATATAATCTCAATTTTTTGAAAATGAGATCTATTCTTTAAGTTACGATCTCACTTTTTAGATTACTGAGATTAAAAAATCTTTCCATCTCAGTTTTTTCGTATAACTGAGATGAAAACTATAGTCTATAACATTTTATTACGCTTTTACAAAAAGTGAGATCTTTTTAGTTTTTGTACCGTGATCTTTATATCATTTTGTAGTAGTGATTGGATTCAATAATTGCGAAGACGATCTAAAATGTGAGCTTACAGAACTCCACGACTTCGTAAACACGCAAGGACCATTTGTTGACCGTATACGCAGGAGTTGTGTCTAGTATGGGCTTGAATCAGGTATATTTTCATATTCATAATAATTATTTTAAACGTATATTTTGCTACTTGGAAGGTCCAAATAAGAGACGATATTATGTGTATGTGTGTAGCCATGGTTCAATTTTATACACGCAACCTGAAAAAGGATTGATAACTAAAAATGGTAGGGATTTTTCTTCCAAACATGTAGAAATTTTAAGAATTTTTGTTTTCACTCAAAGGACTTGTAGGAGTCAATCCCAAAGAATTTTTACGCGAGAATATTTGGAGTTGTGCAGGGCCCGGGTCTCACTTGTATCCCCTTAGGACCGCCCCTGGAAGACCGGATAAGTTTTGGGTGGACATAGAATGAGGAGAGATATGGGGTGAGTTTTGGAGGGAATTATACGGCAGAGAGGTAGGAATACTGGAAGAGGACCAATACCAATAGGATGGCATAAGTCAAGTCAAGTCTTCCAATGGTACAAACACGGTGTAATCCAATGGTCTGAACTCTTCGATCCCCTTTGTTTTTCCACACTATAATGCTAGGCCCTGGAATTCACACTTACCACTATAATGCTGGGCCCTGGAATTCAACCTAAATTTAATTTTAATCCGTCTATAGTTTCCACACTTAACTATAATGCTAGGTCCTGGAATTCAACCTAAATTTAATTTTAATCAGTCTATAGTTTCTATTTTTTCATGCAATCCTATTGTAAGTGTTTCACTAATTAAAATAAGTACTTATTTTTTGAATTAAAGGTGATGTATTTTAAGAGAATAACGTGTCTCGTAAAACAAAAAATAAGTATTTTCAAAAATAAGAATCTTAGCAGAACGGGACTAGTCACAGCATTTCCGAAATCACCATTTGACTGCAAGAACTGAAGTTTGGTTTAATTAAAAGGGAGATGCAGCCAATTTTTGCCCTTATCCCTTCATTCACTGTTACCTTCACAAAAGCCATCAGCACAAGGTGTAGGATCGAGATATCACCATCTCCTTCATTATGGTATCACCCCTCATGCTGAATTTACTCCTTCTATGATAGAATTTTTCTAAATATATGCCCAAAGGTTTGAGCACATCTAGTGATTAAGTAGTTAAAATGGAAATAAACTAGTTCAAATTGCGTTTAACGGTGATGCTACCACATTTATTTTAATAACTTAGGGTATCCGTAACAGCTTACGCTCACCTCAACTAATCACTAGGAGACCCATCCCACCATCCATCTGCTAGATGAAGCCTGATTAAAGCTGGGGCAAAACCTCGTATGGGCTGGCCCTACAAGATTTTATAAGACTTACGAGAGAGGAAGCAAACCCCTTAGTCTCCACCCTTGACCACGAGGCAAACCCTTGTGGTTACATCGTCCCTCACACTTGGCACTAGCTTGATATTACCTTCGAACAATTAGAAGTAACCACATCAACTAGTGAACTCTACTATGAATCAAATATAACGAAAAGATCCTACATATTTTCTTTTCATATTATTGTGACCTTAATCAAGTATTTTTCCAAGAAGATGTCCTCCTACTTAGAATAAAGGGGAACTGAAGGTCAAGATCCAGCAGATGGTATTAACCGTTCCCAGCAATAAATCAATCATATCAGATAGTCTAATAATCCAATCGCTGTGGAAACATTAAAGTCGTAACAAATCTAATCACTGAAATGTATTCCTTCTCATCAGAGGCAGCATAGTCATCTGCAAAGGAAGCTTCAGGGAAGAGCAGCATAGACGTATGATGGGTAAATTCAGGTAAATGTCTGTAAATCCAATGATACACGAGCGACAGACTTGTCAGGTATTTTAATGTCAAAATAGTTGTGTTCCTATACCCAGAATACATCTGCTTAGAAGAGGACTAAATATAAGCCATTACTTCACTTTGATAATGAGCAAAATCCTTAAAACCTTTCACATGAGACTGTAATCGTTCAAGTTTTTTTTTTTATAGATGTTAAGTATCTCATTACTCAGTCCTCGAATGTAGCTAACAAGCAAGATTTGCACCTCTTGATCACATATATGCCGATTGCTTAAGTCAAGTAGATGTATGAGCTGCAAAAGAGAATGAGAAAACCATGAGTATTTTCATACAGAGAGAGAGAGAGCGCTCTTCCGAATAGTGATCCTACAACAAGCTCACAAGATCAAATTGTCCTCAGAATAAACATAAGCAAAGAAAAAGCTGGGAAAAAGCGAAATCAAGAACAGGGTATTTTCTAAATAATTTCTCTTCACGGAAGGAAGTTGTATAATCACTCCTCAAGATTATTGTCGAGCAATAATTTTCCCCTTTAACGCCGAGGGGTAGTGCAGTTGGTGATCAGCCAGGACGGAGGGGCCTACCACCCTGAGGTCCCAGGTTCGACTCTCCTACATTGAGAAAAAACCCTTAGGGCTAGCCATGCGTAAAAACCCTTTGGGTTAGCAAAGGCTGGTGGGGGCTGTAGAGATTTAATCCCGTGGTGTGCGCAAGCTGGCCCAGAGACACTCTGCATTACCAAAAAAAATAAAATAATAATTTCTCCTTTTGTTGGTTAAGTAAGAAGTTGTGGAGTAACAGAGAGAAGTTAAAAGTGTTTATTGAGCTCACCGAATGTGAAATACTCCAGAAGTCATCAACAACCACATCTTTTGCCAAGTTCTGTATGTACAACACAGAAGCCGGATTCCCATGCAGCTGCATAATGGTTGGGGATGGAATTGAATTTGTGGTAGAAGTTAGCCTCCTTAAAGAAAAATACATTAACAGTCTTGAAAAGAGGAAGGCAAGGAATTTTCCATTAAAGTTGCACCGAGGGGAAAACGATCAATTTATGTGGTTCATTGAAAATTTCAAGACACATGCGAGAAGTTTGGATAAGAAGAAAATGATCAGCCAAACCCTTAAAGTTAATGGATTGGGACTGCCGCAGGTTGTGATGGTTTTTGATTCAGGCGATATTGGGGTAACGTTGCAGTCTGATAGCAATAATCCATTTTGGGTTAGATACAGATTTGGGATAATGGGTTAAGAAATGGATCAAAGTATCTTTGTTGGACCTCGTTATGATGGTTAATGTCAGAACCAGCCCTGTGGGATCCAACTGCTGGATTCTTGGTTGATGATCAGGTTGTATTCCACTTTCTCGTTGTAGAATTTGGAGCAGATGGTGTGGTGCATGCCTAGAACACCTGATGGCTCAAAGTAAGAAGTCTTGATCCTTTAGGCTTCGTTTGTTTGGACGTAAAATATTTTCCGGTAAAATATTTTACCTATTTTCTGGTGTTTGGTTGTGTAAAAAATGAGGAAAATATTTTACATGTAAAACATTTTCCATCAATTGAATGAAAATGACTTACCCTTGAATCTTCCGTAAGTTATTTTCCGAAATGAACCCGCTGCCTTCTACTGCAATTCTCACTGTTCAGTTTCCTCGATCGTCAGTCCTGACCCACGTTCAATTCCAATAATCTCATATCTCTCCACCGTTTAAACTCCCCATCTCCCTCTCTACACTATTTTGTTGATTTCCGAAAATATTTTCAAGTGCCAACCAAACACCGGAAAATAAAAGTTTAAAGTTTGTTTTTTGCAAAAATATTTTACATGGAAAACATTTTACGTTGTAAAACATTTTACATCGAAACAAACGGAGCCTTAATATGTTCCTATTTGGGTTTTGTACTTGTTTATGTGGTAGGTAATGGACATATAAATATGGGAAAATAATAGGAGACCCATCTGGTGATGGAGAAGGCCACCGAGGTTGTTGATTTCAGGGGCAAACTGATTACTTTAGTGCTGTGTTTATGTTTTTTTGAACTGGTAGTGCTGTGTATTTTTTGGTTAGTATATTTCTAGACTAGTTGATGCCTATTTGAAACTTTTGATTCTGCTTGGCCGCTTGACTTCGAGTCTTGGACAGATTGCTGTGTTTGGATTGTGTTTTGAAAAGTTTTTTGAAAAATAGTAGGGGTAATAAGTAGAGAGAGATAAAGAGAGAAACGTTGGAAGTAGGGAGAATCTAGGGGGAATTTTTTGAAAAATTCTTTTTGAGAAGGGAAGAGAACAAGTAGTTAGTCATTTAGACACTGTTTTGATGGGGACTTCCTTGCGTGTGTGTAGCTGTGCAAAGACTAGTCTTCTGCGGCAATTTTCTTCCTTCTTTCTACCTCTGTGTTAATCCATTTCCTTTGGGTAGCAGAAGAGTGTAAAAATAGCTAGGTACTCTTATTTGGGTAATAAAAGTGTGAAAACAAGAATTATATTCTCATATTTGGGTAACATAACTAAAGGAAATGATTTCAATAGGTAGAAATCATTTATTATATCTAACATTTCGTGAAATTTCACGTCCGATAGATATTCATGAATTCTAAACGTAAAAGTTTCGACCAACGGTTCCTTAGTCCTAGATATAATCTAATCCAGTGCCTAAAATAGGGTAGATAAACTGGATGTGAAATTTGGGGTTGCCGGACTATGTTCGCTTTCGGTCTCAAAAACCAACACGTCTCTCTGCGGATGGTCCCAATAAGTTTTCTCCCAATTAGTACTCTCATTTTTCTATTTATCTCTCTTGATTCATTACCCCAAAAAAACCTCCCTCAAAACACAAACCAAACAAATTGGCGTGAAATTTGGGGTTGAAATTTAGGGCCGAGTGGTACATGCATGTCAGTAGACATCTTCAATGGCGAGAAATTTGGGTTTGGCCATAGTGAATCCAAGGACAAGGAAGAGGACCAATACCTATTGGATGGCAAAAGTCAAGTCTTTCTATAGGACAAACACGGTTGTATTGAGGGCAAAGCATTAGTTGAAAGCAATCGAATGGCCTGAACGTACGCTTGCCTTTTATTTTTCCACATTGACCACTATAATGTCGGGCCCTGGAAATCAACTCCAACTCGCGGTGTTACAGACTTGAGCATCTCCAATAGGTGCATGTTTCAAAATGTGTTTTAGTACACCATAAGTTAAGGGTAGTGAATTATTTGAGTTTTTTTAAGTGTTCCAATGGGAGTACTATCTTATGTGTTAGCGTGTGTTAAGTTGGAAACATTGCTAGTTTTAAGGAAGGTCTTAACTAAACTAAAAAGGGAGGGGAGAGAAAGGAGAGAATGAGAGAACATGAGAGAGAGGGGCTTGTAAATCGTGAGGAAAGGGGTGGAGAGAGGAGAGAGGAGAGAGGAGAGAGAATGAGACAAAAGTAAGGGGAATAAGGTATGTGGAATTACCCTCTTGCCCTCATTTTAAAAAAGCTATTTCACTTATTTATTAGGGAAAAAAAAACTACATAATACATTCTTTAAGGACCACATTGAACATACATCACTCGCTTACTAAATTAACACATTCTTAACTCACGTAATTAGGTCCCACTTTATTTTTTTTACTTTTTGACACTAAAACACATTTTACCTAACATTCATAACAAAACCATTTGAGATGCTCATTAAAAAACTCCTGAAATTGAAATTGAAAAGGAATCTCGAGAAAGTTCAATACCAAATTGTGTAATCAAATTACAAAGCAAACTTTGAGATGCTTTGGGGGAACTAGCATTCTTGTGCCACAATGGCCTTGAATATTTTGCAAAGTTTCTCCTTCTCAACAACATCCATATAGACACACCCGTAACGAGTCATCCATCCAAATAAACACGCCCATAAGTTCATAACAAGTCATCCATTGCTCATGCTTCGGAGACTTTGACACCTTTTGAAGAGAAGGAGATGCAACTTGAGAAGCCAATGTTCCCAAAATGAGTACCAAAGCAAGGCATATGCATTGGTACTGGTTTTGGAATCCATGGTTCTGGTAAGAAGCAGGACTAATTAGTAGGCTTTGAGTTGGTTGGTGTACTGATTTCTGCATTGATCTTTGGGGTTTATACAGAACCAAAACTCACGTCATGAGGCATACTATTCCTGAAATTCGTTTTCGGTACTACTGCTCTCTGCGTGCCTTGGTTTTTGAATTAGACTCGCCAACTTATTTATGTTGCTTGATAGGACTCCATTCGATTACTCTCTATAACTATGTCAGATCGTTGTATCTATTTAAATTAGTTCAGTGTATGGGAGAAGTGCTAAACAAGGAACCACTAGGCTGGTGTAGTAGTATTCACCTACAAGCTAGCAAGGGCCTCAGGAAGCCTCGGTCTCGGGTTCTACTCATTCACAGCTATCAATACCTATGTTGGTGTGGTGGCAGGCTTTCTCCGGTTTGGACCTTGTGGCTTGGATGGTTGAGGCTTGGACGTGGACGGGTTAGACCTGCACACGAAACAACCGCGTTAGTGCCCAAACCCGGAGCGTGGTGTCCGGGGCAGGCACACCGACGCTCTAGTCAGTAAACAGGAGAGGAGATATCGAAGTGTATTTAGGGTTTTTGAGAGTGTTCTGAACGTACCTTATTCTAGAGGGGAATACCTCCTTTTATAGCCAAAGGGAGTGCAGAGTCCAACTCCCATAAGACTTCCACACGTTGTATGATTAGCCCGCCTACCTCGGACCCAGATAGACATCCCAATCCTGAACCTATTCAATCTCCTATATTCCGTTCCTGAATATAAGGGATGGGATAAGACACGAGGTTGCCTCCTCCTGCCCAACTCTTCCTAACTTCCTCTTCAAGTTAGGGGACAGGAGGCTCGGCAAGAACAGGTTCTGCCGGACTGCTGGCATGGCACCGACTGCTTCAATAGGGACAACCTCCAACCCGTCCGGCGGGGAACCGCCGAACTAGATTATACTGATTAATATGTACGCCGAACCAAACCGTTCCCTCCCATGGATCAACACCATGGTTAACTTAACCAGGCCCGGCTGGACTCGGATCGGCTACCGACCCAGCCCGCCGACCCATGGGTATTAGGTTCACTGGTCCGGCTAATTGGTGCAACGTGGCCACCGACTTGGTCCCTCCGCCGGACCACGCCCTCCACAATAGCCCCTCAACCTCTTCCTCCCTTGCAAAAAGGTGGGAGGGGTTGACCACATAAGAGAAACTTACTTCAGAGGGCGTGCTGAGGCAAGCGTACCGAGCATACACCGCCGGTCCAGTGAGAGTTAGTGAAGAGCTTTCTCGAATCTTGGGGTAATGATGTATCTGCAACAAACGAGGGCTGATGGGACCGCTGGGAGCCAGAGATCGAACGGTCCATCAGGAAACCCAAACGGCGTGGGGAGCCACGTGGTGGAAGGGGAGACGACGCCGGTACGGAACGGTGCAGGCTTTCCACGTGGCATGACGAGAGTGGGCGGAGCGGCGACGCTTCGGTTCTCGCGTTTCGACGCTTAGGGTTCCACCCACCCATTTCATCCGCTATATAAGCGGGGAGGCGGGGCAGAAAATCACTTTCTGCTCTCGCCTCTTTTGCTCTGCAACTCCAACCACTGCTGTCATTTCAAGCGCCTCCGTTGCTCCGCCACTCGCCGCCATCCAGTCCCAGCTTTTCTCAGGTAACTCCGCTGCCCCTTCTGATTCTTTCTAAGTATTTCAAAGTGCAACACCCCATTCACACCCCCACATTTGCACAAAAAGTTGTTTTATCTGAATAGTGTCGATCTCCCATGGCCGCCTGCAACCGTGGGCCGCCGTCTGGACCGCCAACAACGGCGGTCCTCCACCGTGGCAACCTCAACACTTGATAAGAAACCATGACTTCCGCCGAGGAGGATCCTAAAGGACCCCCTTCGGCAGGGACTTAGATGCACATGAGTTAACCATGCTGAAGTAGGAATTCTCATCATCCCTTCCATTTCTTATTCTGTTTAGGTCTTCGGCATGGTGGATCCCAACTCATTCTTGCCGAGCATCGATCCTGAAGCTTACCCAGACCTCCAAGAGACCATCCAGGCGCTCGGCAGAGGGTATAGGAGCTTCAATGAAAGCTCCAGCAACTTTGCCCAGCGGTCCGGTGGTCCAATCATCCCCGGCATCCACATTCCCCTCCAAGTTGACGACAGGTCCTCCAGGGACATTCTCTACGGACGGAGTGACTCCCCCGGCGAACCCGCCGAGGAAGGCACGCACGGCTCTGTCTCGGAAGTGGCTAACAAGGAACGGGCAGCCACCGGGGCTCAGGCTAGCACATCGACATCAGATGATGTGCCGCCGAGCACCTCTGATACAGCAGGAGGTGCCGAACCACCCCTGCCGAGGGACATTGACCTCATCCCTCCGCTACCAACGGGTCTTGGACCCATGCCGTACAGTCACTTCTACGGCGATGGGCCGGGTGGCTTCACACAGGCTTTCCGGACCAAATACTTGATCCCGGATGACGTCTTAGTCGAAAGGGTCACCACCGAAAGGATTCCCTTCGGCGAGGACTTCATCGTCCTGCCTTTGTACGCCATCATTGAGGGAGGGGTAAGGTTCCCAATGAACCCCTTCCTCCGGAACTTCCTGGCAGACTACCACCTGGCGCCGATCCAGGTTGCAGTCAACAGCTGGCGCATCCTGTGCTCGGCGATAAGGCTGGCAGAAATCAACAACCTGCCGTTCATCCTTGGGGACCTGATGCTAATGTACGTGGTATCAAGGACCCCCAAGTACGACAAATACTACCTCACCACCCGCCAACACTTTGATCACCTGGTGGACCGCCTCTACGATACTGAAAAGTGGTGGATGGTCCTGGTCAAAGTGTCCGGCAACTTCGAGTGGGGTCCCATTAACCCCCAACTCGACTACCCCTTTCCGACCAGGAGAGGTACGGAGATTGAGAGGCCTTACAAAATTCCTCGAGTGCGAGGGTTCCCCGGCGGCGGGGACAAGCCTGGTACTTATCTCCCTTTGTGCATCGTCTTTCATAAACTTTTATCCTTCATACTGATCTTCTTCTACTTGCAGATTGCTCCGCGCCGAACAAGGGACTCCTCATCACAGGCAAGTGGACGAACCTGATCGCCCTGCTCCGGTGCCCTAATCGAGACGCGCCGACCCTCCTCGGCTACACCCCTTTCTACCACGGGTACGTTAGCCGGAAGAACAAAGAGAAAATGGTGAGGAAGACCGTTGATCTTGCTTCCTTCGCCGGGGAAGCACTGAAATTGCAGCACCTGGCCCAAGACCTTTCTTCCTCCAGGCTGCCAAATAGGGAGGAGAAGGTGCAAGCTCCCACCAGCAAGCCGGAGCCCCAGGGTAAGCCCACCGAAGCCGCTGCTGTGGTACCCCGCCCCTCTCGCCGAAGAGAGAAAAGCACAACCGGCGAGGGGGAGGGCCCCAAGATTACTAAGAAGGCCAGAATTTCCAAAGAGGATGCGCAGGTCCTCAACACTGGCCATCTTGAAGGTGCACCCTCGGAGCCCTTCGTTCCGAACCTGGATTGCCCTGATGGGCACGTAATCTCCACCGGCGACAGCCTGGAGGAGAATCCACTTCTGGCCATCCCCCTCTTAAAGGGGCTGGCCCTTCCTAAGGACATGGAGAAGCTGAAATCAGCCAAGGCCGAGAACATGGCCGAACTGTACCTTTTCCTTGCCAAGGTACGGATTTCCAACCTAATCTTTGAAAGTTGAATATCCATTTTCAAATGCTAACTCTTGCTTCTCCTTTCGCAGGCCGGGTAATGTGCCAGTAAAGCCTTCAATGACATGGAGGTCCTTCTTGAAACTAAGAAGACCCAACGGGGGGACCTTCAGGCAATGAGGAAGGAGGTGAAGGAGGCCAACGACCAGATCGAGGCGTTGGAGGCTAAAGTCGCCGAAGCCAAGACTGGCTTGGAGGAGAGGGACCGCCTGCTGCTGAAGCTCAAGGAAGTTGAAGCCGAGCGGAACCAACTGAAGAAGGAGATGCAGCAGATGGCGGATGAGCTGCCGGCCAAGCTGGAAGAGGCCGGCGATGCTGGTTTCAACGAGGCCGGCGACTACTATCGGGATCAGGTGGAAGCCCTTGTCACAAAGGCTTTCAGGGACGGAGAGCGGAAGGGTTTTGAAGACGCTCATGCCTCCTCTTTCCTCCGTGGATTCCAGGTCGGCCTTGACTACGCCGAGGTCCCCAAGGATGACCACCGAAGGGAGGATCCAGTGGTGCCACCTGTGGATCTGCCGAGGCACCTGCTTCCAGCCGAAAAGGCCGATCCAACTGCCGACGTGCCACCGAGCCCCGTTGGTCAGCTCAATCCAACTGTTGACAAGCCGCTGAACCCTGCCGAGCCGCCCAACCCTGCTGAGAACCCAGATTCCACTTCGGCCAAGCCCGTCACCCCCACCGAGCAGTCTAACCCCACTACTGTGGAGCTGCCGAAGCCAACTGACGCCCCCACCGTAGCTTAGAATTTCCTTTCCTTTGAATGTCGTAGAGTCTAGGGTTGGCAACAAATATCTTGTCCAGTCGAGCCCCAGTGTTTGTAATGGAGCAAGTTTATTATAATGAAAGTTTGAAGTTTTCTGTTATGTTTCATACTGTTTGCACTTCATGCGTGTTAAGACCATGTATTGCACTTCATGCACATGGTTTTAACAATTTTCTGTCTAATAATTTATCCGTCCCAGCTCGCCGTACCCAGCCCCTGATCCGGAGGAAACACACCACCGAGATTGGTTCCGCCGGATCAAAAGGAACGGCGGAAGCTGGGAATGCCCCCTTCAGGATATGGCATGCAAAGTCTTTGCCGAACAGAATCTGAAAAGGCGTGCCCCGGCACCCCAAGTCCAATGAGCAGAATACTACCACCGAGGGTAACAGAACATATATAAAAACAGAAACAAACTAGTCTTTATTGAAACAAATCTTTGTAAAAAACTGAAGGCTTAACACATAGCCGAGGCGAAAAGCCAAAACAAAATTTAAGCGTAAAACTTTCGAAGAAGCTGTGCGTTCCAGTGGTTCGGTATCGCCGTACCATCCATCTCGGCAAGTTCATATGAACCGTAGCCCACCTTTTTAACCACCCGGAAAGGACCTTCCCACTTCGGCATGAATTTCTTTAAATGCTTCTTCTGGACTATCTGCCGAAGGACAAGATCATCCACATTGAAGGGGCGGTTCCGCACATTCTTGTTATAACTCCGAGCCAACTGCTGCTGATAAGCTGCGTACTTTATATAGGCATTGTCTCGAAACTCATCTGCTCGGTCTGCTTCGGCGGCTAGCATGGCATCGTTCGTTGGAACGTCAAACGTTGCAGTTCGAGACGTGGGTCGAGTAACAGCCACAGGGAGCACGGCCTCGACGCCGAACGCCATGGAGTAAGGAGTACTGTCACGCCCTCGATTTTCAACATAAATAATAACCATTTGTGATAAATAAAATCCTCGCTGAAGTACAGGTAATACCCAAATAACATTTCTTTCCCCAGTTCTAAAATTAAAAACAAATATTACAATCCGGGCTCAAGGTCCCAAGATATACAAGTTACCAAATTAATATTACAGTTTACAAAAATCATCCTTCAAAATACATCTTTCAAGGTAAAAGCATAAAATCGCCCCTCTATACATTTGAAACCCATGATCTACAAGCACGAGATGCACGTCATGCCAACTTCCTTGCTTTTTTTACCTGAAAATGATAGGTTGAGCTACACTAGCCCAGTAGAAAAATCTATGCAAACTTTATGTATATACGAGAAGACAAGTGCGAAAAGAAGGAGATCATGTCGATAGACAATAGCAATTATAACCAAATATGAACGTACTACACAGTCAAGACTTCTAAGAACTCAAGGAATTTCTCGCATTAACCATCTTTTTCTCGTGTCACGTCTCATCATTTAACACATCCCTACGGTTAGATTCCGTTTATAGCCTAACGTGTGAATGCCTATACCGGTCTTCCTCAACGTGTCACACTACGGTGGGTCATCTATGCCTCTTTGGCAAACACTCTACCAAATGAAAAATCGAACGACAAATAATAATAAGAATAGCGTAGTTAAAATCCCACTCGAAACCCGTTACCACAAGTCACCATACACTACAATGATATCCCAAATTCTTCGTTCAATACAACCAACATCGCCCTTAGAGTCACCACGGCTTTCCCCGGGTCTTTTCCCTAAGTCGAACCGGAAGAGAGTCATCGTGGCTTTACCTAGGTCTATTCTCAAATCCGCAGAGCAATTGGGTCACCACGGCTTTACCCGGGTCTATTCCCGCATTCACAAGGCGCTTGGGTCACCACGGCTTTACCCGGGTCCATTCCCATATTCACAAGGCGCTTGGGTCACCACGGCTTTACCCGGGTCTATTCCCATATTCACAAGGCGCTTGGGTCACCACGGCTTTACCCGGGTCTATTCCCATATTCAACATATACTCACGATGCAAACCTATCGATACAACTTCATAATAGGGTCTACTGTATTACAATCATTAAGAGGGCAACGCCCACATACCAACGAGTATAACATTCACGCCCTTCTCGCATAAACATAACTCATATCAATAATAAGTCATCACCTCACCATATCTAATGTTAGTTTATCGATTAACCATTTCACCTTGCATTTTCCATGATCGTCACCATTTCACAATTATTGTTCATGTGTCCTCATATCACATTTCAATCAACACTCATCATAAATTCATAACTCAACCTTTGTGCAATATTTTAGGTCTATCAAACTCATTCTTAAGTTGTGCCAACTAACCATCCTCCACTTCTATAGTCCTAACTTTTTGTATACTTAACTTGTCAACGTAATTTCGATGGCAATTAAAAGATGACTTCAAAACCTCAAAATCGATATATCATACGCTCAAATTGGACTTCGGACGAGGAAGTTATGGCCAGTCGAAGTTGGGCAAAAACCTAGAAAATGACAGCAACAGCAGATAAACGAGGCAGCTGACACACCTTCACTCCTATGATCATAACTTTCTGTGTACTTAGATTTTTAAGGTGATTCCGGTGGCCCTGGAAAGCTGACTTCAAGATCTCGAATTTGATATATAATATGCGTGTTTTCAATATCGGACAAGGAAGTTATGACTGTTTGAAGTTGGGAAAAATCTCAGAAAAACTGCTGAATAGTGGAATACGGGACAACAAGAAGATTTGGGGGATTTCAGAGGAATTCAACAACAAATCTCAATACAATGATCAATAGCAAGTCTCAAACACTATATCAACTCATAAACACATAAAATTAGTTAGATTTCCCTACCTCAAGTATCAAAGCCGAACTCAAGAGATCAAATAAAGCCCTAGCCTCCAAAACTTCAAAATCAGCCGGTTCCTCCTTCCCCGAGCTTGACCCACGAAATTAAGGCTCAATAATGTGTATAGAAGGCAAAATAGAGGTGGGTTTGTGTAGAGCTCAAGTGATTTTGATGGGTTCTTGAGTGAGAATGGAAGAGAGCCGAGAGAAAGATATGTGAGAGTTAGAGAGAGAGCCGAGAGATAGAAATGAGAAAGAGGAAAGCATTCCTCTGGAATTTATTGGAAGACCAAGGAAAAATTATCCCCTACTTCTCACACCACACACTCACACATACACCTCTCACACATTTACCCTTTTATCCTTTCACGAACACGCCGCACCGTAAATCCACACCGTCTATCTCGACAAGTCGTACGTTTACAAGAGAAAAATATGGCCTAAAAAATATGGGTCTCTACAAGTACGTCCAATGCCGCGCCGTGGAGTGGTTCGGTAGCCCCATAGAACATCAGGCAACTCTTCCGCCCACTTGCCGCGCTTGTTTTTGAGTCGGCGTTTCAGGCCGGCAGAGATAGCTTTGTTGGCAGCTTCGGCCTGTCCGTTTCCCTGAGGATAGGAGACGGAAGCTGTCTTCATCTGTATGCCGCGCCTCTTGTATAAGGCCTTAATTGCGTCGGCGACAAACTGGGTACCGTTGTCTGACACAATGGCGTATGGTACGCCGAACCTGGTAAAAATATGCTTCCAAAGGAAACTCTCCACATCGGCGGCCGTGATCGTTATGAGTGCTTTGGCTTCCACCCACTTGGTATAATAATCCGTAGCAGTAATGATGTGGGTAAAGCCGCCAGTAGCCTTCGGCAGCTTGCCAATGATGTCCACCCCCCATTGAGCAAAGGGCCAAGGACTAGAAACTGGTTGCAAAGGTAGGGTCGGCTGGTTGAGAAGGGGAGAATGCTTCTGACAAGATTTGCACTGCTTGGCAAATTCAGTAGCCGTATGTACCATTCTTTTCCACCAATAACCTTGGGAAAGGATCAGCTAAAGACCGGCCGCCGGTGTGACAACCAGCACTTCCACCATGCAACTCCTTGAGGATGCCGGGCACCTCCTGTTCGTGCACCACACGGAGGTCGGGACCAGTGTACGATCGGCGGTACAGTGTGCCGGAGGGATCGATGAAATAGGAAGCAGATTGACAACGGATCTTATGGGCTTCCTTGCGGTCGGTCGGAAGCACAGCGTGTTTCAAATAGGAGACGAGGGGGTCCATCCAGCTAGGTGCCTGATGGATGTCCATCACTTCCTGTGGCTCCGGCTCGAAGCTCGGTGATGGGACTTCGCCGAGGACTATCGTTCTTTCTCCTCCCTGGTCGGCACATACAGCTCCCAGTCCGGCAAGAGCATCGGCATGAGAATTGAGATCACGCCCAACATGGTCAAAAAATACATTTTTGAACGAACCAGCCAGGGCAACAACTTGGCTCACGTACTTGTTCATGCGTGCATCCTTGGCCTCGTAATCATCATTGAGCTGATTAACAACGAGCTGGGAATCACTGTAAACCTGAACTTCTTCAGCACCCATATGCCGAGCTAATTTGAGCCCGGCAATGAGGGCCTCATACTCCGCCTCGTTATTGGTTGCTGGAAACCCAATGCTCAATGAATGCTCGTGCAAGGTCCCGCTCGGTGACACTAGAACAATCCCGGCACCAGCCCCTCGGTTATTAGACGCTCCGTCTACATGGAGTCTCCAAGCGTGCCCGGTGAACAAGCTCGCTCGGCGTGAAGGGATGGGCCGCTTCGTGATATATTCTTTGTGAGATGGATGGCTTGACCGAGGTCCAGGGACCGGCCCGGTGGACTCTCTGGCCAGGTCCTCTTCACTGCTTCTGCCGTCTTCCACCCCAGGGGAGAACTCGGCGACAAAATCAGCCAACACTTGACTCTTGATTGCCATTCTGGCCTGGTAACGGATATCAAAGTTTGCCAACTCCAGGGACCACTTGCAGAGTCTGTTAGAAAGATCTGCCTTGCGTAACACCGCTCTTAAAGGGTACTCGGTGACGACCACAATGGTGAAGCTCTGGAAGTATGGCAGGAGCTTCCTCTTCGCCATTACCAATGCCAGAGCCAACTTTTCTATTGGGAGGTAGCGGGTCTCGGCGGGCAGAAGCGCCTTGCTAATGTAGTAGATTGGCTTCTGGTCCGTGCCCGTTACACTCTTTGAGATCTCCTGCCGAACCAGGACAGCACTAACAGCATGCTCGGAAACTGCAAGGTAGAGGTGGAGCTCGTCCCCTTCCTTGGGCACAACCAGCAAAAGAGCTTGGGATAGACATCTCTTCAGTTCGGTGAACGCGTCATCGCAGTCCGGCGTCCATACGAAGCTTCTTCGGCTGTTGCCTTTAATCGATTGAAAGAAAGGTCGGCAGATATCCGAAGACTTGCTGATGAAGCGATTAAGGGCGGCAGCCATGCCGGCGAGGCGCTGAACTTCCCTCACCGTGGCCGGAGCCCTGATTTCTTGTATGGCCTTGATCTGACTTGGGTCGGCCTCAATTCCTTGGCGAGTAACCAAATGTCCAAGGAATTTGCCGGAGCCAACGCCGAATGCACATTTTTCAGCATTCAGCTTCAAGCCGAACCGCTTTAGAACACCAAAAATTTCGCCGAGGTGGAGAAGATGATCGGCTGCTTCCTTACTTTTGGCGACCATATCGTCAATGTATGCCTCCATTATTCTGCCGAGGATCCCCTTAAACAACAAGGCTACCATACGCTGGAACGTAGCCCCGGCGTTCTTTAAGCCGAACGGCATCACCAGGTTACAGTAAGTGCCACTGGGAGTGATGAACGCCGTCTTCTCCTGATCCTCCTCATCCATAGCAATTTGATGGTATCCCCTGTAAGCATCCATAAAACTCAGCCGAGCGTACCCAGCGGTAGTATCCACCAACTGATTGATCCATGGGCAAGGGAAACAGTCCTTTGGGCACGCGTCGTTCAGATCGGTGAAGTCGACACAGACGCGCCATTTGCCGTTCTTCTTCCGGACCACCACTGGATTCGCTAACCATGTTGGATACTGGACCTCCCGAATAGCTCCGGCATCAAGGAGGCGTTCTACCTCTTCATTAACTGCGTCGGCATGTAGGGCCAAGGATCGCCGAGGCTTCTGCACAACGGGCCTCCTAGCCGGATCAACGTTCAACGAATGTTTTATTACGTCGGGACTAACACCCGGCATTTCATATGGAGTCCAAGCAAAGACTTCCATGTTCTCTTTGAGGAACTCGACCATATGTGTTTTCTCGACCTCATCAAGAGCCGAGCCAATGAGAAAAGAACGGGTCCCATCTTCATTGACCGCAATCCGAACCAAATCTTCCACGGCCCTGTCGCTTGCCGGTCTTCCAACTTCTTCAGGCCCTTGCAGCGCCTCTCTCGTTTCCTCTTCGGGGGTGGTCTCATCTAGCAATTCAGGTACCTCTATACTATGTACCTCCTTTGCTTTGCCCTTCCCGCGAACAGAGTTGACGAAACACTTTTTTGAGGCCACCTGGTCCCCCTTGATGGTCTCCTGTCTCCCAGACTCCCCAATGAATCTAACACATTGATGAAGCGTGGATGCCACAGCCCTCATGCCGTGCAACCAGTTTCTTCCCAGGATTGCGTTGTATGGGCTCGGCGAACTGACCACTATGAATTTCATATCCAACTTTACCGAACCAGCATATACTGGGAGTACGATTTTGCCGAGCGGGTAGACCGGAATCCCAGTAAAGCCGATTAAAGGAGCTTCCACCGGGGCCAATTGCTCTTTTGAGAGACCTAGAGCTTTGAACGCTGAATAGAATAGGATCTCCGCCGAGCTACCCTGATCGACCAATACCCTCCGGACAAGTTTCCGCTGGAAGGGTAAAGAGAGGACCAAAGCATCATTGTGGGGTAAGGACAACCCCTCCAAATCTTGCTCGGTGAACGTGATCTCCCACGTGTTATGAGCGTCCATTTTCCGCTTCGGAGAATTCTGAACCACCATCACCCCAGGGGGGGAAGGGCGGTACAGTTTTTCGTGGAGCTCGTTGGCCTGGGCCTTGTTCATTGGCCCGTGAATGCAATGCACCACGCCGTCGAGAATTTGGGCTCTCGGCTGGATCCCTGCATTCGGTGACTTGGTTCGGTCGATCCACCGATCCATTTTTCCCTGCTGGACTAGCTATTCGAGGTAGACTTTGTATGGCTGGCATGCCGTCATATAGTGCCCTTGTTCGTTGTGGAATGAGCAGTACACACTCTGGTTCGGTTCCCGGCCATCGGCAGTTCCCAACTTTTCCGCCGCCCCTATTGGCCATTGGAAACCAGGAAGCCGTCCACATTCTCGGAGCATACGGAAGATTGGCTCCTTGAAGTAGGTCGTGATGGCAAGGTGGTCCCGCCCATCGCTCGGCGGGCGGTCCCACGTCTTTCCGCTTCCTTTGTTTCTGCCGAACCCTGCGCCCTCTTTCTTGGACACTACGTTAACCTGCTTCTTCACTTCATTGGCCGCCGTTTTACCCTACTCGGCAACTGGTGCTACATCGGATCCACCGATGTACTCCTCAAGCTCTATATACCGAGCAACGGTATGCATGAGCTCTGTCATATTGTTCGGCGGCCGAAGCATCAATTCCTTGGATAGGTCAGAATTCCTATCCAGTCCACGTTTGAACGACGTAGCTGCAGTTTTTTGGTCACAGCTCTCAACCATGTTGTATACATTGTAGAAGCGCTCAAAATAATCCTTCAAGGACTCGCCGGTCCTCCGCCGAAGGTCCGTTAAGGCTTCTATTGTTTTTGGCCTCCGATTACTTGCCACAAACCGTGCCGTAAACGAACGCTCCAGTTCGCCGAAGCTGCTTATTGAACCTGGTTTTAGCTGCGTATACCACAGCATGGCAGTGTCCGGGAGGCTCAGCGAGAACGTTCGGCACATCATTGCCTCGCTCAATCCGCAGAGCGCAGCCATGGACTTGAATTGTTGCACATGGGTCGGCGCATCCGACTTCGCGTTGTATATGGTGAATTTGGGGACCTTGAAGTGGGGAGGGAGAGCCTCATCCGCTATAGCCTTGGAAAAGGGGAAGACACCTTTCGCCGAGGTTGCTGTAACCCCTTCCTTCGGCGGGACTACTGCCGAAGGTGCGGAGCTTTTCTCTTGAGCATCATCCCTTGTCCTTTTATTGATTGGTAGGGTCCGAGCCCTCCGGCCGCCGATACTTGGCTCTGGGGTTCGGCGCTTCGACCCCGAGGCCCTCCTGTTTCCCACTACCGGGGGTTCTTCCTGATGCCGGACGGGCCGGTAAGTGGTTCTCTCGCCGGTGCGAGTATTTACCACTATTAAAGCCCCGCCGCCGGCGCTGATCTCGCACCTCTCCTCCGGTAGCAGCCCCTGGCTGTTCTCTTCCTGAAGTCTGGATTGTCCGGCAGATCGACCCGGCAATCGCCGGTGATGTCCCTAGTCAGACTGCCGGTGGTGGGAGCGACTGGTAGAATGGGCCGGCGACCGCTGACGGTGCCGAGTGCTCATTTCCCTTTCCTCCTCTTCATATCGCCGCCCCTCAGATCTGTCCGCTCGCTGGTTATCTTGGTGACCTCGCGACCCAAAAGGGTGACCAAGAGGATCTCCCGCGTTATCTCTTGCATCGCCGAGCCGAGGAAGTCCTTGAGTCTGGTCCGGCCTTCCCCTTGACTTCGAACGAGCGCTTGATGCCGTGGCGCATGTTGCTGGAAATAATGCTCGGCGAACATTATCGTTTCCGGACGCATCGGTTCGGTGTCCGGGTTCCAGGTGGACAACGCCACTAGCATCAATGCGACACAATGGGCCGAGCCTTGCAAAGGCAGAGGCCCTAACAGTGTCAGCCGTTTGGAGAGCATTCCTCCTACGTCGCCGTTCCCGCGACCTGGAAACGGGTGGGGCGCTCTGAAGTGCCTGGATCTCTTGTACTTGTGTTCTTAGTCGAATTAATTCCTCCGCCATGCTCACCGGGAGCACTGGTGGGGGGGGGGGGGGGGGTGGAGGAACTGTGAGGCTTGTTGCAGAGCGGTGCACACCATCTATGTGGAACGCCGCTGCTCCTAAATCCTGGTTGCTAGGGTCAGGGATGCCTGAACCTGCCACCCTAGGGTCGCCGGGACCCCCAGTGGGGATGCCATCCCGCCCTACCACCGTCCGCTGAGAGGAGTGGTGGCCCAGGTTTGGATTGAAGCTAGTAAGGCCGAGAGGTCGTCCGTCCGTGCCTGTCATCCTGAACTGGAAAAGAGAAGAACGGAGGGAAAGCTTCACCACAAGATGTGTTTGTTAATCCTTTTCCCCAGCAGAGTCGCCAATTGTGGTGGCAGGCTTTCTCCGGTTTGGACCTTGTGGCTTGGATGGTTGAGGCTTGGACGTGGACGGGTTAGACCTGCACACGAAACAACCGCGTTAGTGCCCAAACCCGGAGCGTGGTGTCCGGGGCAGGCACTCCGACGCTCTAGTCAGTAAACAGGAGAGGAGATATCGAAGTGTATTTAGGGTTTTTGAGAGTGTTCTGAACGTACCTTATTCTAGAGGGGAATACCTCCTTTTATAGCCAAAGGGAGTGCAGAGTCCAACTCCCATAAGACTTCCACACGTTGTATAATTAGCCCGCCTACCTCGGACCCAGATAGACATCCCAATCCTGAACCTATTCAATCTCCTATATTCCGTTCCTGAATATAAGGGATGGGATAAGACACGAGGTTGCCTCCTCCTGCCCAACTCTTCCTAACTTCCTCTTCAAGTTAGGGGACAGGAGGCTCGGCAAGAACAGGTTCTGCCGAACTGCTGGCACGGCACCGACTGCTTCAACAAGGACAACCTCCAACCCGTCCGGCGGGGAACCGCCGAATTAGATTATACTGATTAATATGTACGCCGAACCAAACCGTTCCCTCCCATGGATCAACACCATGGTTAACTTAACCAGGCCCGGCTGGACTCGGATCGGCTACCGACCCAGCCCGCCGACCCATGGGTATTAGGTTCACTGGTCCGGCTAATTGGTGCAACGTGGCCACCGACTTGGTCCATCCGCCAGACCACGCCCTCCACAGTTGGGTAGTCTATATGAACATGAAGCTTTGTCCTAGTTTTCATTGGATCCACACTAGTCCACGGTGGGATTGATCTACCAAGATTAGTCAATATATTGGGTTAATTAGATACAAAGTTATCAAAAGAAAGTGCTAAATCAGCTATTGGTTAGTGATGGGTTTCATGTATTGTTTCTTTCTACATTTATGCTTCAAACGTGCCGTTTCATTCTTCATTAAACTGATAGAACTGACCTTGACGATATTGAATGAACAACACAACTATTTTCTCCTACCGTTTGTTTTTATAAAATAAAAAACACAACTATTCTCGTGACAAAAATGCACCACGAGAAATGCTTAATTCGACCTTGTACCTATCTAATTCCTTCTTGGACCATATCAGTATTTAATTATGTAATTAGATACTCAAAAAGTTATTTAACTAGTCATCGCCTTGCGATTCCATGCTAATCATTACTTACCCTTGAGCCTTTCGAATAAAAGCATATGTTGTAAGTCATTTTACTCTTCACCAATGATGGACGAATGCTGGTTTTCTGTTTCAGAAGCCATTTTCTTGTTGACTTGGGAGTCCCTTGTGGCTCCACTCCTCTCACTTTCAGCAGCCCTTGCACACAAGTGGGCTTTCACCTCAGCCTCCAGAGAAGACTTCAACTATAAAAGGAGTGTCTGGCGTGGGAAGAAATAGGGTGCTCCCCTTAGGCTATAAAAGGAGACCTTCGGTTTTGTAATTGGTATTTCTCTTGAGTGAGAGACCAGTGAGGTTCTGTTAGCAATGCAAAGCACAGAGTGATGTGAGAGTGTGGTGAGGTGAAAGACCTCACTTGTAAAGCTCGTCCATATACATAGTGTGTTTGCTTCGATTCCTCCGTGGACGTACCCGATATTGAGGGACCACGTATATCTCCTGTGTTCGTGTTTGTGTGCGTGTGTTTTGGCTCTGTTTGATCCACTCAGGGCACAACATTTCTAACAGACTGGAACCCTCTTCACATCCTTCACTTCAGGCTAGGAGACAACATTCTAAACCATAAATGAAGTAGCTAACAGATACAGAATTTTGCATGCCCGTGCCAAATTTGAGCCATTAAAGGTGATTTTTTACTAACCAATGGCTTGTAGCCCACACATGACACCTTTCCGGGTTAATTGGACTAGCGGCCCTTCCCTTGTCCACCTTAGGAGTAGGCCCAGAAATTACAAACCGTTGTTCAACGTACTTTGTCACGACCCGCCTTTTATTACAAATAAACTCCAAAATAACTATTTTTTTTACACATCTAGGCCCCGTTCTCTCAATCTACAGTTTTACATTCCCAAAATAAAATTAAAGTTTACATGCCTCATGCCTCCTTACAAACAAATATGTACAAGTATCCGATTAAGTTCTAAAAAAAAAAAAAAAACTAGAACATAACCATGATTCTTAAGCCTTTGGATCCATCTTGAAACCTGAAAAATTTGAGTTAACAACAACATGAGACACAGCTCGTGCAAGAAATACGCTAAATGAAAAGATATGAACATGCAAAACTTGATATACAAAATATACTCTCTTTTTTATATACAAGTATTGAAAAGTTTTCCATGCCCAATTTGGCCTAACGATTATTTCAAGTCCCACCTTGGGGACCATCCCGATGATGAAATGGAAACAGTGATTGCTGATTGCCTTCTCGAGAACCTTAGGACTTTCGGTAAGAACTTTGAGCCACTTAGAGGACCTAATCCAGAGCCAAATAGCCTTTCAGACAGAAATTACAGAAGCCTAGGAGAATCCATCTGTCGGCCGTAACATCGATCTCACGGCCTCAACATCATTTCTTCACCCGAGCAACCTGTTGCATGAAAATCTTCCGGAGAGATCAATCCCTCGGCCGCAAGATCTATCCTTTTGCGCAACATCCACTCCTCGGCCGCCAGATCCATTGCCCGGCCGCCAGATCGTCCTTTTTCTAGACTCTGGAACGTTCTGTCGATTGTTTGATCCAACTACACTACCTTCCCGATGCGTTCGGGCTACGTTCAGAGATCACGACGAAGAGTTTGAATTGCATTGCAATTGCAATCGTGCGTTTTGATTGGACGAAGTGAGTCACCAATTGCCTATATAAAAAGCCTTTGGGTTCCAAAATGAAAGACACGAAATTGATAGGTGAATACACTCTCTCAAGCCACAAAACTTTGCACAAATACTCTCTCAAATTCCCTCTTCAAAAGCCCCAACCTCCCGAAGGCAGCCACTAATCCGATAATCAAACCCCGAAATTCAAACCCTAACCCTAGGGTTTTCCTAGAAGCAATCAGTCAATCGCAATCAAGCAACTGAGGGATCAAGGTGGTGAGATCCAACGGCCTCTGGTTTGGTCTATTTACTGTCTTTATGCTTAATCGTAGCCTTTTTATTATCTGCTAACTTTTTTGTCTGGTGTGAGGAAGAACACCGACCGGGGCTTCGATCCCTCGGCCGGTACATAAATCCAGGAGGATTCCTCGGCCGTGACATCTATTCACCGGCCGCGGGATTCATTTCCCTGGGACAGCTATGTTTTATTCAGCTTTCTAATGCATGTTTCAATTACAGTCTTGGCTCACTATTAACTGCTTAAAGGCTAAAAACAGACTACGTGCTAGAATTAAATAAAGCATCTACATGTCTTATGTTGAATAACTATGGGCCAGTCTCACGACTGGGCAGAGAGGGGTGCCTAACACCTTCCCCTTACTGTACTTTTGACTCCCGTACCCAGAATCTCTATCTATTTTCCTAGTTTTAATAAACTAGGTGGCGACTCTGTTTTGATGATAACCGCTATCGTGTGGCGATGTTCCTAGCCATGGGAATGTCCACGATCTTGGTTTATGAAGCAAGTAACCAATCGAGCAAGCAACCAATCGAGCAAACAACGATCAATCTGTATGGCGATGCCTCGTTTGGGAGGTGTCTACAGTTTTTGGCGACTCTGCTGGGGATTTGAGAGCCATAACCAAAAAGTTCAACATAAGACTAATACATGCTTTATTCAATTCATTTATCATATGCATCGAGCGGTCAACCTCGTTGAGTTCACCTGATACCCCGGCATGACACGGGCTATGTTAGGGGTTCCAGCAAACTCCACAATCACTCGTACCTAGTGGTATATCAAAAAGGAAATCACCCAATCACCGTCTATGATGGGCTGGTGAGAGGACTGATACCCTTTGACAACGGAGCACCCTGAAACTACCTAAAACCAGTTGCTTCACTTTCGCATGGAGTGATTGGAGAAATAGTATATTTGATTAAGTATATTTTAAATACATTTGAGACCTTATAGAGCATATATATATAAGTATTTCAATTTTCAATCCGTTTGAACTGATGCCAAAATCTTATTTTTTTGGTCATATAATCCTAAAATGGTCAAAGTTAATTTTTGTCTCTAGGGCTTTCAAATTAAGTATCTGCTCTTTATTTATTATTCAGCTGTAGTTCCTTAAGAAATATTAGGTTTCCAATGTGAGGCGAAATGGGCCCCACCAATTTGGACCCAAATAAAGACCACCATTGTTTTGCTTTATGAATTTCAAGACCATCATTGCAGCTTTGATCTTCTTCAGATGTGTCACAGTCAACCAACTCTTCATTTGGATTATATTCCTTTCATGGCTGCAGTAGCTGAAAATGGCCGACAATCATTTATAATGTGGTCATATCAGATGAAGAGTTGGAACACACCAAAACCTACAGTGTGTGTGCTTTTATTTAATGGTAATGATACAATGGCTACTTTCCTCATTGGCCGTAGTCCTTAACAAGTATTACAACGCCTTTCTTCCTCCAATCCATGGTAGATGGCATGACACTACGGTTTTTCGTATCTAAAGGAAGACACTTCAGTGAAGTAGACATGGCTCTTTTAGTCTTGCGTTGTTTGAACTCTTCATAAATTTGCGAGGTCTGCACAATTAATTGGCTCCTAGCTAAGTCTTGTTTCAGGCCTTTTTATTTTATTTTGAGATTCAATATCTTCCACGTTGGCCTTGAATATCAAGTAAAATTCTCCTTGTCAGAACTACCCTTGTAGACACACCCACAAGTCAAATTGCTCGTGCGTCTCATAGATCGCCGCTTCCTGAAGGAAGTGAAATGCAGTTCGTGAAGCCAATTTTCCGATAAATGAATAGTGAAGCAAGGCTGATGCAATGGTAATGGTTTTTGGAATCCATTGGTTTTGGTAGGAGCTAGGACTGATAAGCTGTGAGTGGGTTGGTACTCTGATTTCTGCATTGGGCCTGGGCTTTATGTAGAGCTCGAAACTTTTGTCAGAATGCATTTAAGATTCCTGAGTGCCTTAGTAAACTGATCTGAATTGGACTCAACAGAGTAATATTGCATAATAGAATTTTATTAGACCACTCCTTCAAAATTGAGAAAAATATCAGTAATCAATCCTCATTAGTATATTCATTGGTGAAGTTCTAAATCAACTACACCAATCGGTTACTGAGGGGTTCCATGTTTTATTGTTTGGATTTGTTTGCTTTCAACGTGCTGTTTTGCTTATCCATGAACATACTAAACTGATCAAGACAACTAGTCGATAATTAGGTACTGAATTAGCATTATCAGCACATGACAAAATTTTCATCGGAAGCTTGGAATTAAGTGAAAACTGGCTTTGGATGGATGATACTGAACATCTAGTGTAACACGCATTGTCTTCTTTTGATTGTTAGTACATGATGAGGTAACCTCATTGTGGTTCAATAAGGGACAAGAAAATATTCTTGTAGAACTTACATACAAAAACTTTATGCATTCATGAGACACAAAATGCCAATCATCCTGCATTTAATCATTACCATAATGCCAGTACTACATCGTTGGGTATAAGTTTTTTTTTTTTTTTTTGGATAAGCACATTCCTTTTATAAAGCGCAAACTCATTTACAACTCTAAGGGGCATACCCCCAAAAAAAAAAAAAACTCAAGGCACCTGAGACAAACCTCAGAGAACCACCGGAGAAAATAAGAAACTAGATCAAAACACCGAAAGGAAGGCATATTTTTTACAGATTTTGCCTATACTAAACAGATGGATAAAAAATCCTATTTGAGAGCCCCCAACTACAACACAACTCCATGTTCTCTTGGGATTGTTTGACACCCCTCTTTGAGTGCACTAAGTCCCGAATAGAAGTTATAGTCTTGAGGATAACCTGATCAAGAGGAGAAGACTTGTGCTGAAAAATCCACTGATTACGTTCTATCCACAAGTTGTAGACAAAAGCAGCTAGTACACTCTTCAAAAGCATTCTGGATATACCATGCAATCACATCAGGTAAGGAAGAAGGGGTTTGAGCAGCCAAACATCGTTGCCGAATAGCACCCCAAACTAATTGAGAACAAGCACATTGAAAAAACAGATGTCCAAAACAATATTCTGCTATTCCATGTAAAAATCATTAACAAGCTTTGAACTACCAGTGGCCAAAAATTAGTTACCACAATATGGGCGATATTTAATTGTTCGTGGATCCCAAAGGTATCTGAAATAATTCTATTCATCACAATCATTACCTATCAGATACATTTGCTGAAGTTTCACAAATCTGAGGTCAAGCTAAAAGTGTTATTTGTAGTTTTGTATTATGTGTTCAAAATGTATGCACTGCTTCCGCAAAGAGCTATGAATTTGGAACATTATATCATCTCTCACGCTGTTGGAAAGTGTTTGTGTAGACGCATCTAACCACATTATTAGAACTATGAAGTCTATATGTAGTACAAGAGAGAATTGTCATTGCAACTCATTGCCTTCTGAAAGGACTTTTTTTCTTAGCAAACTGAAAGACCATTTAGATGGGAGAAGTTGCATTCTTCACCAAAAAAAAAAAAAGAAAAGAAAAAGTATAAGGACTGTGTCTGTAAGAAGCAGCCAAAGCAATATGTAGCATTACATAGTGGTTGAGACACAAGATATTTAAAAGGCCAAATACACCGCAATCACATACAAGCAGAGAATGAAAAATGATTAGAAGACAAAACAGTGATGTACTTAGATAGGCAATTACATTAAATACCTCGGTAAGAAGCTGCAGCTTAAAAATCAGTTCCAAAAAGCAAAATGACAGGATAAACAAAAATCACATGTCCAAACAGGTAGCTGCAGACCTTATTGAAATTGTGAAACCTAAGAATCTGGTATCTTTACTAGGATTTTGGCATAAGAGATTGGCTAGAATCTTGATTCTTTTGTATGTTCTAGATTTTGTTAAGGCTATTTGTAACATGAATATAGCTGATTTAGTTTCTCCTTAAGTTTACTGACTAAACAGACAATGGTTTTATTGTCCAAACTCCAAAGACTTATTGATTGCTGCAAGCTATGAATACACATATTTTAGTTTATTCCAATTGATCCTAAAATTAACATAGCCAAATCCTAGAATCATCAAAAGTAGAACAAAAACAAAAGCAAAAATCAGCTAACTATCAAAATGGAACGCTCAACCAGGAGCATGGCTGAGTTTTGCAATCTTCAAAATGTCAATGTTTGGAGATGTACTAACCTAGGTAAAGGAGGATTCCTCGAAGGCCTCTATCATGAGAGCACAGAAAACTAAAGATTTGCTGGCCTATGACAGAGTTTTCAATGGCCTAGTAAGAAATGGAGGCATTTTTCTCGAGTCAACTAAAAACGTGAATGATTCATACCTACTCGCAATCACACTTCAATTCTAGATTCATTTCCATCTTCAAGAAGAATGTTATTGATCCTATACAACCGAGTAACAACCTCATTCATCTTCAGTAGATCTCTAGGAAGTTCTTCTGAGTAGGCAATTCCCACTTTAATTACTGAAGTCAAGAACTCCCGAATCTTGTGACTGCTAGCAAAACTTTGGTTCCTACCATTGTTGATGCTTAAGCATGCCTGCCCTTTTCTCTTTGTTGAAGAAGTGTTGGATCAACGATGCTCTCTATTTGTTCAGGTAGAGCCATCTTAGCAAAATTGTGGAGAGTCATACCATCACTAAACATGCTATCAATAGGCCTCTTCGCTATAAACATCTCCAGTACGAGGATTCCGTAACTATACACATCACCGGATGTCGACACATCATTGCCCATGCCATACTCTACAATTTATGGGAAAAGCTGCGATTACAAATTCAGAAAATTCTGGATATCTGACTCTAGTCTAGATTTTGGAAAGTCAAGGGGTAAAGGAAAACAAAGAAGCGCTAGAAGTACATTTACCTGGAGCCGTATAACCAACAGACCCCCTTATGCCAATGGAAGTTGATTGATTTGTGGAAGAATTACAAGTAACATCTCGAAAGACTCTTGCTAGGTCAAAATCAGCAACATGTCCTGCCATTTCTTCATCCAGAAGAATGTTGCTGGGCTTCAAATCACAGTGAGCAATTGGTTTTGAGCTATAATGGTGGAGATAATCAAGGGCAGAAGCGACACCAATTGCAATGTTTAACCTCTGAAGAAGATTTAAACTTCTTGACTCATTGCGCACCCCATATCCATTCTCATTTGGATGCAACCACTCCTCTAGGCTTCCATTGACCATGAATTCATATACGAGAGCTTTGAAATCATTACCTTGATGCCGTGAGCACCTTTACAAGATTTCGGTGTTTGATGTTCTTCCAGGGATTACCCTCGGCTATGAATTCTTGGAAGCTCCAGCGACTTGAAGCTTTAGTACCTTGACTGCGACTACTTTTCCTTCATGATCAAGAATTCCTCTATACACTGAACCGAAGCCACCGACACCAATCAAATTGGCTGGAGAGAACCCATCAGTAGCTTTGCGTAGACTTTGGTAGCACAATTCCAGATATGAGTTCCCTAAAAATCTGAAAGAGATACGTTTGTTCTCTTTCTAAACAAACAACGATAGAGGAAATACAACATCATACTCTGTCCTAGAAGCCCACAATCTATCGAGATTATTAAATTGATGGTAAAAGAAGACCTTTTCCTTTTAACCCTTGGGAGTTTCAAATTTGCAGCTCCAATTCTGCTATACCTCCACAAAGCTTATGATTTCCCTAGACAAAAATTGCAGTTGCATTCCTATATATGCCTCTTTCTGGCACCACACCTTCAAAATCATTGTACGACAGATTTAATTTCTACAAGAAGACAAAGTCCTCTAAATAGGTAGGGATTTGTCCTGAGAAATTATTTTGAGAAATATCTAGTTCTTCAACTCCTCTCAAATTACTTAAAGACAAAGGAAGGATTCCCGAGAATTTGTTTCCCTTCATATATAGAAATCTCAGTTTTATGCAGCTATCAAGACTGCTTGGAATTTTACCAGATGACATGTTCTCAGAACAATATAGTTCCTCGAGATTTTTTAAATTTCCATTCTCCACCGGAAGAGAACCAATCAAATTGTTTTGAGAAATGTCCAAATACAATAATGATGAGAGACTCATAACCTCTCTGGGTAGGGTACCCATAAGATTGTTCCGATGAAGTCTCAGTTCCACCAACATTTGGCATTTCCCCAGAATTGAAGGGATGCTTCCATGAAGATCGTTTCCAGACAATCTAAGAGTTGTTAACCTAGTTAAATTTCCAATAGACGACGGGATGTCCCCGTAGAATTTGTTACTAGAGAGACCCAATATCTCCAGATTTTGAAGCTTCCCAATATCACCAGGAATTTGACCTGTCAAACGGTTCACGTCTAGACGAATAACTTGTAAATTGATCAGATTCCCTATCCCAGATGGGATGCTCCCAACTATTCTATTGCCATTTATAACCAACCGACGAAGATCAACTGGGAAATTACTGATTGTATTGGGCAATAATCCTCCAAAATTGTTTGAACCCAGAATTAGATGGGTCAGATTCGTAGCATTGGTTAAAGAGTTGAGAAAACTCAAGTCATCAGCTTCCCCATATCCGAGATGATTTTCAACCAAGATTAACCGCCCAAGATTATGCAACTTTTCCAAATGAGGTACTTTTCCGGTAAACTTATTTTCTGAAAAACCAATGTGATATAGTTTGGTGGCATTAGATATGGATATTGGAATAGATCCACGTACTAAATAAGTTTGAACCAACTTCAATGAATCGAAGATTAGGAAGAGTATTTCCAAATTCCAAGGGAAGTCTCCCTTGAAGTTGGTTAACCGGCACTACAAAGTTTGTGATAGAAGAGATATTAAAGATGGAGGAAGGAATGATACCAACCAATCTATTCTCTCCTAATTGAAGAGCTTCTAGCTTTTTTAGTTTTCCCAGAGCATAAGGAATACTCCCACCAATCCTATTATCTTCCGCATAGAAGTCAATCAGAGACGATAGATTACCAAAAGATGAAGGAATACCTCCAATAAGATGGTTCTGTCCAATATTCAGCCCTGTAGCTTAGACAGGAAACCAAGCTCCACGGGGATTTTCCCTGATAATCTATTTCTTGGAAGGCTAAGGATAATGAGGTTAGAGCAACCAGATATGTTGGTGGGAATTTCACCGGTAAATGAATTGTTACCCATCTGTATCTCTCCTAACCTTTTCAAACGGCCAAGTTGTGGTGGGATTTCATGGCTGAAGCTGTTGTTACGCAGCCATAGTTCCTTAAGAAAGCTCAAGTTTCCAATGTGAGGCGAAATGGACCCTGCCAATTCTCGGCCATCCAGGTTCAACACAGTGACCCTCGTGGGGTGGCGGCGGCCACATATTACACCAACCCATTGGCAGAAGTGGATGGATTCGTTCCATGACTTGAGAGTTCCAAAAGGATCCCTTGTGATTTGGGCCATGAACGAGAGCAGGGCTAGTCGGTCGCTCTCGTTACCGCCATGCACAGAGTTGGCAACTGAAGCCGAAAGCAAGAGAGTAAGGAATAAGGACCATGAAAATAGCAGAGCCATCTGGTGATTGGAGAAGGCCACTGAGGTTGTTGATTTCTGGGGCAAGCCGATTACTTTAGTGCTGTATTTATTTGTTTGTAGACTGGCTGATGCCTATTTAAGAAAGCTGTAATTCCACCAAAACTCCATCACTTTGTAAACGCGTAGGCCCCGTTTGCTGACCAGATTAGTTTTTATAGGACAAACACGGTGTAATTATTGAGGGCAAGGCATTTGTTGATAAGAATCGAATGGTCTGAACTCTTGCCTTACGTATTTCCACACTTACCATGACAATGTTGGGCCCCTGAAATTCAACTCCAAGACGTGGTGTTACGTGTTTTAAAATGTGTTTTAGTGCCATTAATTATTTAAGAGTAGTGACTAGTTGAGATTTTTTACTGCTCCAATGGGATCAGTGGCGGAGCCAATGTAGGCCCACAGGGCATTAGCGCCCACTGCACTTTTTTTTTACTCGAATCGAATCAGCTATTGCATTTATATAATTCAATCAACTTGCAAATGAGCGTTAACACACCGGACAAATCATTAGAGAGAGCAATTAGAGCACAGTATGTGCAACCTTATTTCAAACTCACCTAGCGAGATCAGGTTCGCAGAAAATAAAACTAATACCAAACACATGACCAACAAACCAACGGACTAAATCCGAACAAAGACGAAATAAAGCAAAAAATACACTCCTTTCCGTCATTGAGCTGCCCTTCTCTTGCCTAGCCCCCTACTGATCAAACTCCCAAGTCGTCGACCCAAGAAGACACCGACGATCACGCGGCTGCAAACCCAGAAGCGGTGTGGCGGAAAGCGGAGCGACGATGAATGGCAAGCGGTTTTAGTGGAGAAGGAGAAAGGGAAACCATATCTGAACCCCTCCCGCCGCCCAAATTAAGGTATAAACCCAAGGGAGAAGGAGAAGAAGTGTGGGGACCGTTTTAGGGTTAGAAAGAGGTGCTTCCGTTTTTAGGGTTAGAGAGAGGTAGAGAATCAAAGGATATTCTGTTCAATAACTCAAAAATAGGATAAACATGATAGCATTTTCTACTTTATTTAGGATTCGTAATAGGTGGGTAAACAAAACATAGCTCCAAAATCTGAAAAAATCCCATTCGATTCTTGTGATGCAACATGCAAGCCACCGTCGTATTGCCAAAATGCATCAAGTCGTGGGTCGGTGGGATGTGTATAGCTTCGGTGTCACCGGAACTTTTATTTCATAGTGCCCCTACTGATGCATATTCTGGCTACGCCACTGAATGGGATACTCTCTTATGTGTCAGTGTGTGTTAGTTTGGAAGTGTTCTCGAAAGTTGAGAGAGAAGCTTGTAAATCTCTTTCTGTTTTGTTTAATCATTTCTTCTTTTTTTTCCTGAATTGGGTCGAATTCGGTAGGAACAAGTTTTACCCAGAATTTCCCTTGGTTATTGTATAAATATTCCGGCGATTCTTGATTGTCTTTTGAATCAAGAAAGTCATGTATTTTTCTGACAATTTCGTCTTTATCTTTCTCATGAGGAAGAGGGAGGAGAGAGGAGAGAAAATGAGACAGAAGGTAGGGGAACTAGAACACACTGTTCACATTCTGTAACTGCACAATTAAAACATACAGTCACTCTCTAAATTAACACATTTTAAGCGCAAAAAATTAGGTCTTGCTTTTCTTTTCTTTATTTACCTTCTTGTCATATGAAACACATTTTCTACTTAACATTTTTCATTAGCCATTGGAGATGGTCATTGAAAAATTCCTCAAATTGAATAGGAATCGCTAGAAAGCTCAACATCGACTAATTAAGTTGGTTTAATCAAATTACGAAGGCAGACTTTGGGATGCTTTGGGGTAACTAGCATATTCTTGTGCAACATTGGCCTTGAATATATATGTCGTACCGCTTCTCCTTCTCAGCAGCATCCATATAGATACGCCCATAACCAGTGGCGGATCCAGAAATCTAATACAGATGGGTCACCTCTCGAACAAGAAATGCATTCAGAAAAAAAATTATAACGAGAACAGAAAATGTTTAAGCATTCTTTATAGAGCACAAACTTTGAAATTTTTTTTGTGAAAGAGCAAGAAATGCATTAATAATAATATAAAAAGTACAACTGTAATGTCGTTATTACATAATGAAGACACGCCAGTGAAAAACGAAGACTAAACATACAGTAAACTTTTAACGGACTAGTGTTTTGTATTTTATCATTTTTATTTGATGGGTGTGTCGAATTGTCTTTGTTGGCATTGTGGTAGTGCTCGCCTAAGCATTTGTTGGGTGGGGTACGACTTCCGTTAGCGTGTGTTTTGAAGAATTTTTTAATTTCAACATTTCAGCATCAAAATAAAAGAAAAAACGGTAAATTGGGCTAAGGTCCATTTTGGAGGTGGTTTTGGATGTTTAGTCCAACCCAAATTGTAATAGTGGTGAAGGTCCATTACTGTAACATTTATAAGGTCTACAGTCTTTTTCTGGACAAAAATGCCCCGACTGCCCCTTTCTATCTATATAATGTGTTATTTTTCTTTTGAGTTGGTGCTTCTCTCTCTCTCTCCTTCGTGATCTCGATTCTCCCTCTGACAATCTCTCCCGATCACGATCTCTGTCTTTGGTGTTTTTCCGATCGCAATCACTGTGGTGATGTATCTCGCTCGCGATGTGAGACGATTTCTGACGATCTGCTCCAGATCTGTTCTTATCAGCTTTTGTTTCTCGCTCGCAATCTCTGTGGTGAAACTCTTACGGGTTTAGGGTTCAAAATGAATGTTTTTACCAGAGATAGCTTTATCTGTCACTCTATTTTGTGAAATATATTGGCTGAGATACTGTTATCTCTTTTAATTTTTGTGTTGATACAGATTTTATTGGTTGAGATAGCACTATCTCCGGCTTTATTCTGGTAGATTTTATTGATTGAGATAACATTATCTCTTGCTTTTATTGGTTGAGATAGCATTAGCATGAGATGGTAACATTTATTTAACACAACTAGAAAAAGCAGTCTATGTGAAGTAAGAGATAACAGTATCTCAGACAAATAGAATTCACCTTCAGGTTAGGGTATAATGCCACACTAAGTAGTTACCTGCATTGTAAATATTTTGGTTTAACCTCCTCTTCCTTCACCTCTTTTACGTCCTCTTCCTCCTCATTTTTTTCTTTTTCCTCTTCTTCTTCTTCTTCTTCTTCTTCTTCTTTTTTCTTTCTTTCGGTTGTTGTTCCACTTGAGATAGCGTTATCTCTTTTAATTTTTGTGAAATTTACTGGCTGAAATATATTAGCTGAGATACTGTTAAAACGGATGAGATAATAGTATCTCAGCCAAGTCAATTCACAAATATACTAAGGGATAAAGCAAGAGATAGAAATATCACAATGTAAACACATGCAAAGACTCCATTACACAATATTTGACATGTTTATGTCATTTTTCCTGTTAAAACAGATGAGATAATAGTATCTTAGCCAATTCAATTCACAAATAAACTAAGAGATAACTCTATCTGCCAGAAATATAGTGTATCGGCAAAAATGAAGTAAGAGATAACAATATCTCAGATAAATAGTATTGGTATCTCAAAAACTTAATAAAGAGATAAAATGTTATCTCATCGAAAACATTTTCTGATTGTATTTTACAACAAGGGATAAAGCAATAAATAGTAATATCACAATGTAAAACACATGCAAAGACTCTATTACACAATATTTAACATGTTATCTGTCATTTTTCCTGTTAAAAAAGATGAGATAATAGTATCTCAGCCAATTCAATTCACAAATAAATTAAGAGATAACTCTATCTGCCAAAAATATAGTGTATCGGCAAAAATAAAGCAAGAGATAACAGTAGCTCAGATAAAATAGTGTTGGTATCTCACAAACTAAATAAAGAGATAATGTTATCTCATCGAAAATATTTTCTGATTGTATTTTACAACAAAGGATAAAGCAAGAGATAGTAATATCACAATGTAAAACACATGCGGAGATTCCATTACAACGATGACAATAGCGACGGTGACAGAAACACGTGTATGTTGGGTATTTTTGGAACGCGTGTCCATATAAGGACCGGAACCACTATGAAAAGTTTAGGTGGACTAATTGCACGTTGGACCCTGTAGTGTGTCCTTATCAACAAGGCTCCCAAGAAAAAAGCCATAGACCATGTAGGGTTTCAATCTCGCAACCGCGCGGGTAGAAGGGCAAGCCTTCACCACTTGAGCAAGATGCCCCAATTGATATATTCTCTGTAATTTTATACTTAACTTTTTTGGTTCACAAAAAAAATTCCCCATAATTTCAGGTGGGTCTAAATTCGCCCCTGCCCACCACTTGAGCAAGATGCCCCAATTGATATATCCTTGGTAATTTTATATATATTACTTAACTTCTTCGGTTCACAAAAAAAATTCCCGATAATTTCAGGTTGGTAAATTCGCCCCTGCCCGTAACAAGTCATCCATTGCTCATGCTTCTCAGATGTTGATGCCTCTGAAGAAAGCGAGATTTAACTTGAGAAACCAATGTTCCCAAGATGAATACCTGATCGGGGGGCGTAAATGTCCACATTAACGCTCCCTAATTTATTCTTTTTACGCCTGTTTAGCGTATTACTAGGAGTTTGATACTCGTTTTTTTTTTTTTGTTGCAGTACTTGCAGATAATTTGTAGATAGTTCAATCGTTGGATTCAATAATCGCGGAGTCGGTCTAAAATTTGAGTTTACAGCAAGTCCAATTAAAGTAAGCGAACAATATAGCATGTATCGTAATGTTTTTTTGTCATGTGAAAGAGATATACTTTCCACTGCTCAATAGTACAAATTAAGGATCTGGACGTCGAATATTGATTTGCCCAAGGAGGCAACCTTTGAGAGTTGATTGGCCTCCTCGTAGGAGTTGTAGTTTTGAATAGATCAGCCGAAAATTAGGAAATTTAATTAGAAGAGGAAGTCTCCTACTTTTGAGATAAAAAAACGTGGAAAGCGAGTCAATGGGGACAAGAGGGTTTCACGAGGGGAGACTGTTTTCCACACCAATAACTCTGTTGATATAGACGAATAGCACACAGATTGCGCACAGATTTTGTGTGAAATCCACTACGGGTTCCACATAAACGATTCGAGCCGTTCATTAAGACTCCGTTTGTTTCAACGTAAAATATTTTACTTATTTCTTGGTGTTTGATTGGACAAAAAATAAGAAAAACATTTTTCGGTGTAAAACATTTTCCACAAATGACTTGCGTTGAATTTCGTAACTTTCCTGTTTCCAGTAGCTATTTCCCCAATAGTTCACTAACGGGAGGAACGACTCTCTATCTCTCTCTCTCGCCAAAGTTCTACCTAAAAACTCTATTCTTCTCTCTCTACAATCGTGACGGAAATAAATTTGGGACGGAAACATAATAACTCCAATCCCAGCATTCATACTATCGATCGGTCCCCGTCGATTTCATGTCTCAATCCCGGAAATCTCGTCAAAGATATTCATCGACATCCCCATTGTAACGGAAACCCATCTCCATTTGAATTTCGGTGTCCTTTTTTTTCCTAAAACCCTTGACAGAAAATCCACACCAGTCCGTCCTCCATTGTTGCGAAGTCCGTGGGAGAAGAACGGCACATGCATTCCCCCGTTCAATCCGAATGAGAGTTTTACCAGAAGATCCCAAAGCGGAAGTCCTCCGAAGCTGAAGCAACCGGTGCAGATGGAGGGGACGAACGCACCATGGCCAAATTTCAGTAAGCCGTTCTGACACGCACCTTTAATTTTTTGGCTTCATTGTCTGGGTTTGCCATGATTACACGTATAAAACTCATCAGATTTCATTGTTGGTTGCTGCAATATGCCATGATTGTGTGGGGTAATTGGCTTGATGGACGAAATTCTATGATTTTTTGAAGGATTTTTCATACAAAATATGCCCTTGTTTATGAAATCATGATTTCACGTTCATGGGTAATTATTTCGAAAAGAAATATTGAACACAAGGAAAGTTTGAAGAGAACGCCATGATGCTACAGTTGACCATGGTAGGACATAAATGGTTTTCGATATATGTCATGAATATGAACCGATTTTATGAAATCATGATTTCATGTTCTAAATTTGTCATATTTTTGTACAATAGATATTAGGTTAAGAACAACCACGTAACAGGGCAAACTGAAGTTGGTTTATTGTTTCAAAATGTCATGTTTACAAAAATATTCCAAGTTCTTAAACTTACTTCATTCGAAATATGTCATGTGACTCATGTTTATGAAATTGATGTTTATGAAATTGATTCGTTTTCTGAAATATGTGATGAATATGAAGCCGATTTTATGAAATCATGATTTCATGTTCCAAATATGTCATGTTTTTATGGAATAGATGTTAGGTGAAGAACAAGCACGTAACAAGGTAAAATGCGGTTAGTTTATTGTTTCGAAATATGTCATGTTTACAAAAATATTCCATGTTCTTAATCTTAGTTCATTCGAAAAATGTTATGTTTATGAAATCGATTCTGAAGTTGATGCTTGTTGTTTTGCTGAAGATCTTCTGCTGCAGTTCTTTTGTTTGGATGATATTTGTTATTATTTCAAGCATAGCTGCTGAAATATGGAATGCTAAATGATGTGTGTCCTTGCTACGTACTGCTGCTGTTTCATGGTGTTTGTGCTCTACCTTTCTCTCTTTGATGGATTCCTCTCTTTGCTGAATTTGGAACTCTGGAGTTAGTTTGAAGTTGGTGGTGCTGGTTTCAATATGTTTGTTTTGAGGTTTTTCATACCAAGCAAGGCTTGTTAAGGTTTTATTGTTCACTTATATCAGTGTTTATCGAACTTCTTTATATAGTGGGCTTGGGAGAAATGGTACTGATTTTGGAATCCATGGTCCTTTTGTACGCAATTCTCAGATCTTGATGTTCTGGCAGGTAGGGTTGAAAGAGATGATGGGGCATGCAAATAGGGGCAGACCCGAAAAGAAAAATAGGATTGATGCTTCAAGAGGGCATCTACAGCGAATTAAGCCAGTTCCGCAATGGGAAAGGTTTCTAAGAGAGTAAGCTGAATTAGATTCATTAGACTCACCAAATTATTTATGTTGCTTGATAGGACTCCATTCGATTACTCTCTATAGCTATTTCAGATCATTGTATCTATTCAAATTAGCTCAATGTATGGGAGAAGTGCTAAACAAGGAACCCCTAGGCTGGTGTAGTGGTATTCACCCATCAACCAAGGGCCTCAGGAAGCTTGTGGTCTAGGCTTACTCATTCACATGCTATCAATACCTATGTTGGGTCAATCTATATGAAACTTTGTCCTGGTTTTCATTGGATCCTCACTAGTGCACAGTGGGATTGATCTCCCAAGATTAGTCAATATATTGGGTTAGATACAAAAATTATCAAAAGAAAGTGCTAAATCAGCTATTGGTTAGTGATGGGTTTCTTGTATTGTTTACATTTATGCTTCAAACGTGCCGTTCCATTCTTCATTAAACTGATGATAGAACTGACCTTGACGATATTGAATGAACACCCACTATTTTCTCCTACCATTTGTAGTAAAATAAAAAACACAACTATTCTCATGACAAAAATGTCACGAAAATAGCTTCGACCTTGTACCTACCTAATTCCTTCTTGGACCATATCAATATTCATTATTTTTTGGGGGGGTAAGTTAAAATTTTATAGCACAAAAACATCAAAACACTACTCATTACAATCAAAACAAAAACAGCCTATATGAACATTTAGGCAACCAAACATTACACAACTAACAGAGAGAGAGGGGAAAAAAAGCATTGGTAAGGAGAAAAAAATTTCAGGGGATATGTTCCAGCAGAGGCTACACAAATCCTCCAAGAACTCGCATAACTTCTCAAGTCAGATTCCACCATAGAAAGCACCAATTGGGTATCCCTTTGGGCATTCTTAAACACCCTGGGAATTCCTTTCCAGCCACACATGATAGTACAAAGTAGCAGCAAGGATCAGTTTATACAAAGTTTGTTGGAGCCCATGAACCTTTAACGTGATGGCTCGCCTAAACAATCTCTTGATTCAAACTTACTGCCTCGCTAGCAAAACCATTCTCTCTTAACAATTTCCCTAGAATGAGGGAGGAGAAACTGCATAAAAAGAAGAGGTGAGCATGATGCTCTGTAGCAGACCCACAAAACACACATTTGTCATCAGTGATCAGACCCCAACTTAGAAGTCTATCCTTGGTTGAGAGTCGACCCTTAATAGCAAGCCACTGGATGATAGCCCATTGAGGTACATGGAACTTGAACCACACAACTTGCCACCAGCCAACAGCAGGATGAATGTTCCTCGCAGCTTCAAAAGCAGATTTGACTGAAAATCCCTGAGAGTTTAAGGTCCAAACCACAGAATCTTCCTGAGTAGAATTAGGAACAAGAGAGCTGGGAGTGTGCTCTATGATCTCTTTAGACACTGCATTCCTCCTCCGTGGCCAGCACTACGAGTTATTCCGATCAATGACTCAACCTTAGCCCCAAGGGATCTCCCCATATTGAATACAACCTTGTCCCCAAACCTAGAGTAGAGAGGACCCAAAGGGTGCCAATTGTCTAGCCAAAGAAAAATCCTTACCAACCGCATATTTGATCCATGGTTGAACTAGACCCCTTAATTTGAACAATTTTCGAATTGTCCAAGAGGAGGAAATAGGGAGACTCATGTGCCAAAGACATTCCTCCCTAATGACATAGGAATGTATCATCAATATTCATATTATGTAATTAGATACTCAAAAAGTTACTTAAGTAATTAACCATCGCCATTGAGATTCCCATGCTAATCGCTACTTATCCTTGAGTCTTACGAATGAAAGCATATGCTGTAAGTCATCTTACTCGCCACCAATGATGGACGAATGCTGGTTTTCTGTTTCAGAAACCATTTTCTAACATAGAGGAACCCTCTTCACATCCTTCACTTCAGGCTCCGAGACATCATTCTAAACCATAAATGAAGTAGGTAACAGATGCAGAATTGTGCATGCCCGCGTCAAATTTGACCCAATAAAGGTGATTTTTAACTTTCAATTCGTACCAAAACTTTTTCTTTTTTTGAAACCCACCACATAATTAACTTTATAACTTTATCTTTTTTTGCACTTTTTGTCTTTGGTCCTCGCACAAACTTGTAATCATCAATTCTTTTAATCATTAATGGATTTCGATTAGTTTTCATCTTTGCTTGTTCTTTTTTTTTTGCTACACGGTTAGGAAATAGTTAAGTCCACCCTGTTGTGGCAACCCACAAACCAACTTGTGGTTTTTCCTTTTAAGCCACCCACAACAATCGCTCTACGCTTAGAAGTTATATTCACGGCATCCATCCATTCAACGTTAGGCGCGACAAGCCTTGGCACGTTGGCACTCGCTCAAAAAATGCCTACAAGCGCGCTTGCCCCTTGCTCGGCGTACCCGTGTCAAAAACAGGACTTTTCAGATACATTTTCTGGAGTTGCACAAATCTGAGGTCAAGCTAAAAGTGCTATGTGTAGAAATGACTCTTTCGACTTCTCCGATGAACTAGTAGAAATTGGATATGTTATGTGTTCAAATTTCAAAATGTATGCACTGCTGCCACACAGAGCTACGAATTTGGAACATTATCATCTGTCCCGCTGCTGGAAAGCGTTTGCGCAGACGTGTCTAACCATACTATTGGAACTATGAAATCGATATGAATTATATAAGTGTAAGAGAGAATTGTCATTGCAAGTCATTGCCTTCTGAAAGGACTTCTTATTTAGCAAATTGAAGGGAAATTTATATGACATAAATTGCTTTATTCACAAATAAAAACGTAAAAGAAAGGAACAATAAATAGGACACTATATATAAGAAGCAGCCAAAGCAATTATTCAGCATCACTTGAAACGAACATTTTTAAGCCGCGAGATAATTAATGGCCAATCACGCCGCAATTACCTATGACCAGAGAAACAAAAATGATTAGAATTGTTGAGACAATTTGATGCACTTAGAGCATTTTTTGAAGTAAATATCGCTAACCTTTTAACAACCTTTTAGTTTTGATTATGCCATTGTGGATGCTCTTAAATAAATAATTACTTTAACACAAGGGTAAGAAGCTGCATAGCTAAAAAAAAAAATATGTTCCAAAAAAAAAAAATTTTTAAAAGGACAAACACAAATCACATGCCCAAATCAGTAGCTGTAGACATTATCAAAGAACTTTCCCACCTTAAAATTTGAAATCTAGATTTCAGTATGTTGAATAGGAATTTGGCAAAAGAGGTAAGCTATGATCTTGATTCAATCGTATTTTCTAAATATTTGAAGGTAAAAACAAGACTATGGTTGATTTTGTTTCTCCTTAAGTTATCTGATGAAACAGGGTTTTACTTTCCAAATTAAAGGCTAATTGATTGCTTCAAGCTGTAATATACTTACAGCAGGATTATGAAAATCCACGAGAAGCGACTGGGCATATTGTATAAAGAAATGCAGGCATTTTGTAGGCAATCCAGGCATTTTGTAATATTGCTAGCCTAGTAAAGAGTTTCAATGGCATAAACACAAATGCAGGCATCTTGTCGAGTTAACTAAAAGCGTGAACGGTTCATATACCTCCTCATTGTCACACTTCATCTGATACGTCTTCCATCTCGGAGAAGAATCTTCTTGCACGCATGCAACCGAGTAAGAACCTCATTCATCGCCGGTCGATCTCTGGGAAGTTCTTCTGAGCAGGCAATCCCAACATTAAGTATTGAAATCAAGATCTCCCGAATCTTGTGACTTGTAGCAAAATGTTGGCTCTGATCACTGTTGATGCTTGAGCTTGCCTCCCCCTGTTCTGCTTGTTGAAGCAGTGTTGAATCAACAATGCTCTCTACTTGTTCAGTCAGATCTATCTTGGCAAAGTTGTGGAGAGTAATACCATCAATAAACATTCTATCAGTAGGTCTCTTGGCTGTAAACATCTCTAAAACAAGGATTCCGTAACTATACACATCACCCAATGTTGACACTTCATTTCCCATGCCATACTCTACAATTACAAAGTGAAAAAATTGCAATTAGATTCCGATGAACTATGGATATAGGAATACAGTCTTACTTTCGGAAAGTAAAAGAAAGGAAAAAAAGTGCTTAAGGAGTACATTTACCTGGAGCCGCATAACCAACAGATCCCCTTATGCCAATGGAACTTGATTGATTTACAGAAGAAGTACAAGTAGAATCTCGTAAGAATCTTGCTAGCCCAAAATCAGCAACATGTCCAATCATTTCTTCATCCAAAAGAACATTGTTTGGCTTCAAATCACAGTGGACTATTGGCTCTGAGCTATGATGGTGGAGATAATCCAGTGCAGAAGCAATATCAATTGCAATGTTTAACCTCTGAAGAAGATTTAAACTTCTTGACTCACTGCGCACCACATGTTCATTCTCGTTCGGATGCAACCACTCCTCTAGGCTTCCATTGACCATGAACTCATATACCAGAGCTTTGAAATCATTGCCTTGATAGTCAATACTTGAACATGCCGTGAGAACTTTTACAAGATTTCGGTGTTTGATGTTCTTCAAGGCTTTACACTCCGCGGTGAAACTCTTCAAAGCTCCGGCAAAGTCTAGATGTAGTACCTTAATTGCAACAACTTTACTTCCATGATCAAGAATTCCTCTATACACTGAACCAAAGCCACCAACGCCAATCAAGTTGGCTGGCGAGAACCCATCAGTAGCTTTAAGTAGACTTTGGTAGGACAGTTTCAGAAACGGGTTCCCTAATAATCTGAAAGAAGACACATTTGTCCTCTTTCTAAACGAATAGCGATAGAGGAAACACAACATCAGACTAAGCCCTAGAACCCCACAAGGTATCGAGATTACTAGATTCATGGTAAGAGAAGATCTTTTCTTTCTATACCCTTTGGAGTTGCAACTTTGTAGCTCCAATTCAGGTATACCTCCACAGAGCTTACTATTTCCCTTGACAGAAATCGCAGTCGCATTTTCATATATGCCTCTTTCCGGTACCACTCCTTCAAAATCATTGAATGACAGATTCAATACTTGCAAGAAGACAAAGTTCTCGAAATAGTCGGGGATTTTTCCTAAGAAATTGTTACGAGAAATATCTATTTTCTCCATACCTCTCAAATTACTTAAAGACAGATGAAGGGTTCCAGAGAAATTGTTACCCTCCATGTATAGCATTTTCAATGTTATGCAACTACCAAGACTGCTTGGAATTTCACTAGATAACATGTTCTCAGAAACATATAGTTCCTCGAGATTTTTTAAATTTCCAATTTCGATCGGAAGAGAACCAGTCAAACTATTTCGAGAAATGTTCAAATGCAGTAATGATGAAAGACTGAAAACTTCTATGGGTATGGTACCAATAAGATTGTTTTGTTGAAGTCTTAGTTCCACCAACATTTGACATTTGCCCACACTTGAAGGGATACTTCCGTGAAGATTGTTTTCAAACAGTAGAAGTTTTGTTAACTGAGTCAAATTTCCGATAGACGACGGGATGTCCTCGTAAAATTTGTTATCGAAGAGACCCAAAAACACTAGATTTTGAATCTTACAAATATCAGAAGGAATCTGTCCTGTCAAATGGTTGATGGATAGATCAAGTCCTTGTAAATTGACCAGATTCCCTATCCCAGTTGGGATGCTCCCAACTATTTTATTGCGACTAATATCCAACCAGACCAGATCAGTTGAGAAATTGCTGATTGTGTTGGGTAATAACCCTCTGAAATTGTTTGTGGTAAGAAATAGATGGGTCAATTTCGTAGCATTGGTTAAAGAATTAAGAAAACTCAAGTCATCACCTTCCCCAGATCCGAGATAATTTCCACTCAAGATTAACTTCCCGAGATTATTCAACTTTTCCAAATGAGGCACTTTTCCAGTAAAATTATTACCTGAAAAACCAATGTAGTACAGCTTGGTGGCATTAGATAAGGATATTGGAAGAGATCCAGTAAATAAGTTCCCACCAACTTCAATCACTTCAAGATTAGGATGAGTATTTCCAAGATCCGAGGGAAGCATACCATGAAGTTGGTTATCCACCGCATAAAAGGTTGTGAGAGAAGAGACATTAAAGATTGAGGAAGGAATGGTACCAACCAATCTATTGACTCCGACATTAAGTTCTTCTAGATTTTTCAGTTTTCCCAGTGCATCAGGAATACTCCCACCAATCCTATTATCTCCCACCGAGAAGATAATCAGAGACGTTTGATTACCAAAAGCAGAAGGAATTCCTCCAACTAGTTGGTTCTTATAAATACTCAGTATCTGTAGCTTAGACAGGGAAGCAAGCTCCACGGGGATTTTCCCTGATAATCTATTTGTAGCAAGGCTAAGGACAATGAGGTTAGAGCAACCAGATATATTGGTGGGAATTTCACCGGTAAATGAATTGTTACGCATCCCTATCCCTTGTAGCCTTTTCAAACGGCCAAGTTGTGGTGGGATTTCGCTGAAGCTGTTGTTACGCAGCAATAGTATCTGGAGAAAACTCAGGTTTCCAATGTGAGGCGATATGGGGCCCACCAATTCTCGATCATCCAGGTTCAGCATAGTGACCCTCGTGGGGTGGCGGTGGCCACATGTTACGCCAACCCATTGGCAGAAGTGGATGGATTTGTTCCACGAGTTGAGAGTTCCAAAAGGATCCCTTGTGATTTGGGCCTTGAACGAGAGCAGGGCTAGTCGGTCGGTCTCGTTTCCGCGATGAACAGAGTCGGCAACTGAAGCCGAAAGCAAGAGAGTAAGGAATAAGGACCATGAAAATAGCTGACCCATCTGGTGATGGAGAAGGTGTTAGAACACTAGCACAAAAAACTGCGGTTTCAATTGGTTAAATCTAATAGTCTAAATCAAATTACAGTAATAAGAAAAAGACAGAACATGCATATAAAACTAGATATTAAATTATTTACACCATCGGTGTAAACAATTGTTTTATCTAAATCAATTACGTTGCGCCATCTCGCCATGTTCTATTAATTGAGACCGTTATTTTGACAACGTGAGGCAATGTAATTGATTTGGAATAAACAAATATTTACACCGTTGGTGTATATAATTTATTCTCATAAAACTATTGGCAGAGTAATCTAAAATTGAGATCATAGACTGATGGCGAAATATTGAGGTAAAGAGTGAAAGAAAAGCTGGCTTGAAACACAATCGGGAGGCGTGATACACTATCTTAAAGCCAGTAGTCCTCCCCTATGTGAAGGTGATGACGGATTATAACTGCTCCAAAATTCAAACCAAAATGCTCTCAAGCTTCCTCTTCCAGAGTTGCCCAGTAGGAAGATGTGAACAAAGCCACGAACCAGAGTTGCCCAAATATTTTAGAACTACATAACATTTTTGGAAGAAAACTTGACTGTGAAAAGGTGAGATAGTGCTGAAATTTTAGCCAAGTGGAAGTGAAAGAATGAGAGAAGTGGGTTTTCTCGGTGATAGAAAAATGAGAACATGAGGCACTATATATAGAGCTTTGGCCAAACATTTCAACGGCTAACGACATAAAATAAAATAAAAAAGGTGATTAATGGGAATAACTAGCATTTTCCTATCTATATCTATACTTCTATCTATCTATACAATATATTAAAGCAAAGTGGTCGTTAATAAGGAGGACTCTCATAGCGACAAATGGCGAGATTTGATTGGATGGAAACATAATTAATGTTCAATAAATATTTTCCAATAGGTTAGTATAAATAAATTCTCGGAAGAAAAAGAAAAAAGTAAGAAGGAAGGAAAGTAACATGATAATGATTGAACTTTATCAAGAATGTACAGAATTGAAAAGGTAAAATTCCTTAAGAAATTATTCCTTTTTATAGGAGCCATTGGTAAAATTCCTATGGAAGGGATAAATTTATCTCATTCAGATCGTAAAATTCAAAATTTGTCATGATTTATGAAAGGCAAGCAAGTTTTGTAATGATCCTATAATCTACATATACATTAGAGTATCCACAATGGCAAAATCAAAAGTACTACGTTTCTAAAGTTAACAATATTGGTACAAAATATGGCTCACAATGTTATAATCAAACTTAACAATCTTCTTAGAAATAATCAAATTTTAGACTTTGGATAACCAAAACTACCAATCTTTTGCCAATAATCAAATTTAATGAACCTCATATTCTCAATCAAATACACATCATTACAAAACAAAACGTTTTATCTCTTCCCTTTTCCCCTCTATCTCTTTTTTCTTTTTCAACAATGTTGTCCAAAAAAAAATTATTTTACTTAAAACTTTTTAAAACATACTGTTTTCCCCCAAAAATTGTTTTTTAACTATTTTTAAAAACATTTTTATACAAAAAAAATTTCAAAAAATTGTTTTGTATAAGAAAATGTATTTTTAAAACCTTTTCTTATATAACAACTATTCTTTAAAAAATTGTAGTTACACAAAAGCTTTTTTTCTTAAAACTGTTTTTCTTTTTTAAAAAAATTTGAAAAAAGTTCAAAAATTATTTTCTATTTCTAATAAATAGCTTTTATTAGCCTCAAAATTATTTTTAGGAAAAACTATTTCTATGTTCAGAATTATTAGTTTTTTTTGTAATTTAAAAAGGTGATGTGGCAATATTTGGTTATTCAATTTTGATTATGTCATTGTGGACCTCTAGATTGCTAACCTTTGCAATCTCTTAAATGGATAATCAAAACTTGATGTGGCAGCTTTTGGTTATCAATTTTTTATTATAGTATTGTTGATACCCTTAGATAGGTATTAATTAATGATAAAAAAAAAAGATAGGTATTAATTGATCTAAAAATAGTTGAACTGATAGGCTAACTTTTGATAAACTAATAAATGTTTCAATTCTTAAAAAGAAGATTTATAGCTAATTATTCCATCCTTGAATTATGGGATTCTGATATCCTTTTCCAAAATGAATGGAGTACAAATGATGGTTGGACAGGGTAGTTAGAGAAAGTGTAATTTTTTATCCATTATTAGTATTTGTCAAGGATTTCTATGATTTTATTCTTTTACTTCTTCCCCCACTTTTTACACAGCACATACACACATACATATAGCTAACACAAATAACTCACAGCCACACAATCTCTCAACTGCCCTCTTAACTCACCGTACGTACCAAAATAGTTAGGCTAGGTCCCTCCTTCATCACTCTTAACTTCTCCTCTGTCATCCCACTCTCTCTTTGTCTCCTCAAACAAACACAACAGGGCCCACACACATGCGCACCCAGTAATCAATTAAGTTTAAATTTCAACAGTAACGGCTTAAAAATAATCTGTTGTAATGTTTTCTCGGTGTGAAATTTCTTTGGGTTGAATCTAATCTGTTGTAGTGCTTGCTCGGTATGTATTTTTTTGGCTAATCTTAATTTGTAGCAGGTTTGTTAATAGGGAATGGGCTGGATAGATTTATGATGTTTTGTGAGTCCTCAGGGTTGAGATCATATGCCATTTGCGAACACTTGAAATGGCATAATTGCTTTCTCCATCATTTATTGAAAACCAAGAGGTTTAAAATTGATCAGATATGACTTCAGGAGAACAATACAAACAACATCTAATCAACAATCATCTTTGGAGGATTTTGATTTTACGCATACTTTCTACTGTTTTGTCCAATGTGTGATTCGTTTGATTTGATATTTGTACAATTTTGCTTGCTGGACTCAAATTAATTTTGAGATGGGAAGACAGTAGTATTAAAGTTGGTGCTTCCACGTGCATTTTTTTTTGTTATACATCGTAATTGCGTTTTCATAGTACTATTATCGAAAATATTCTTCATTTCAAGATTTTCTTTATTTGGTACTCCACCAATTTATGGTTATTCGTGCATTGCATGAGTTTTGCGCTAGTTAAAGCAAATCAAACTCCAACGGCTAAATGGAATAAGACACATGACTAATTCTATTTCATTCATTTTCTTAACTGAAGAACAAAATATAGTAAAATCATATGATAAGTTTTGAAACTTACTCAAAATTATTATAGTTCAACTGAAGGCCACCGAGGTTGTTGCTTTCTGGGGCAAGCCGATTACCTTAGTGTTGTATTTATGTTTTTTTGAACTGGTAGTGCTGTATTTTTTGGTTACTATTTTTCTAGACTAGTTGACGCCTATTTGAAACTTTTGATTATGCATGGCCGCTTGACTTCGAGTGTTCGACAGATTAGTCATTTAGACACGGTTCTCTTTGGGTCTAAAAAACCAACACGTCTCTCTGCGGACGGTCCCCAATAAGTTTTTCCCCCAATTATTACTCTGATTTCTATATCTATCTCTCTTTACTCATTATCCCAAAAACCTTCCAAAAACACAAACCAAACAAATTGACGTGAAATTTGGGATTGAAATTTTGGACTGAGTGGTACTTGTCAGTAGACATCTCCAATGGCGTGAAATCTGGGTTTGGCCATAGTCATGTTGCCATCAGTACTATAAATCTAAGGAGGAGGAAGAGGACCAATACCAATTGGATGGCATAATTAATTCAAGTCTTCCTATAGGACAAACAGATTATATTGAGGGCAAAGCATTAGTCGATAAGCAATCGATGGTCTAAATTATAGAGGTGGCAAACGGGCGGGTCCGGGCGGGTTGAAACGGGTCGTGGGTCAAATATGGGCGGGTTGAATATGGGTCAAAAAGTAAACGGGTTGAAACGGGTCGGGTCAAATATGGGTCAAGCCAAACCCAAACCCGCCCGACCCGACCCGTTTTCCTCCCCTCTTTTTTTTTTGGTTTTGTTTTTTGTTTTCCTTCTTCTCCCTTCCCCCGCGGGTGATTTGTCTCAATAAGGGAATTCAGAAAAGTAAAATTTTATGATTAAAACTCAATTCTTTGTATTTGTTTGTTTTGCGACAAACTTTTTATTCCTATTAGTTCGTCTCAACGAGAGAATCGAAAAAGTAATTTTGTGCAATCTCCCATTCAAAACCGGTGATGCACTCTCTCTCTACCCAATCGTTGCATCATTTGAATGTGATTAAGCTACTGTTGGGGAATACAGAGTATATAGTTTTAATTTTAGGCCTGGATCTAGGGGCCCAAAATACCTCTGTTTTTTTTGTTTTCTTAAACATGAAAAAAAAATACCTCTGAATACCTTATATGACTTCTTGTCGGCTTAAATTGGGAGTATTTAACACAGTCCAAGATTGGGGAGAGAGAGAGAGCTTAAATTGGGAGTATTTTTAAGACAGTCCAAGATTGGGGGGGAGAGAGAGATGATTAAAAATAACGGGAGAATAACGGGAGTTTAGTTGTGGAAATCAGTTGAGTTAAATGGGAGAAGATTAAAAATAACGGCCATGGGTCTTTTAGTTCAAACCCATATTGAACCCATTTTTAACCCATCTAAACCCATATAAATATGGGTTTATATGGGTTGAACCCATATAAACCCATTATGTAATATGGGCGGGTTGGGTTATAAGTGGGCGGATTGGGCGGGTCATAAAAATATGGATTGAGATTGCCACCTCTAGTCTAAAATTTGGGGTCGCCAATAGTGAGTACTTTCAAAAGATGCAAAAAAGTTCTGAAAACGATTACAAAAAAATAAAATTTATTTGAAATTCAAAATGCACGATTTTTTGTAGGGAGTATTTAAATTGAGACGGGGGAGTAGTTCGATGCACAGACATCCAAAAACCCATAACGAAATCCACCAACTATTTTTGGAGAATTACATCTAGAGTTCATCACAAGTATCAAATGTTATCAACTACAAAGATCTTCAATTGCATTCATCTAGGGCAATGGCCACGTTAAGAGGTCAACAGGAGCAGGGAATTATTGACCTATTGACTGGGGCAGAAACAGAACACTTCAAGTATAAACGAAACAAAATAACAGAAACTAAATGATGATAATTGGCCCATAAATATAAACGAAACCCAGTAAGCATATCTCTAATTGCATCCATAAGAAAAACCCAGAAAAGATTCAAGTAATAATATCATCGAACACATTCCCCATGAACTCGTATGAGCAAAGAATTAGAAACATACCTCAAGACAATGGCAGTAATTGATCACCGTAGCGAAGATGAGTACAACAAATTCAAAAGAAGTGGCTGTTTATATTGACCCAAAATCAAGAATCAACCATCGTGTAAATTGCAGGGAAAAAGAGATCCGTGCAGGACTGGCTACTCAAGTCAAAGGAAAACAGATGGGAAGCAGCTGGGAGAGACGAGAGAGAAGCTTCGCTTCACACTTGCTTGACACAGTGACAATAAAATTACCATAATGCCCTTCACTTTATCGATTATATCAAAACTGGTCCCAGGAAGGGAGCTTCCATTTGTAAAGAGTTGAATAAAAAGACAACTATGATTAAAGATTGACAACAATTGTACTGGATATCCTTTTGGCTAAAGGAGGAGTATCCACAATGTTAAATTGTGTAGTGGGTCGAATCAGATTTGGTTTTGGATGAATAGGCTAATCCCATGAATTGTTGGCAAATTGCCTTAGCTCGGGGCATTGTGAGCTAATGGTTGATTGGATCGAATCGGCCTGAATTAGGTCTAAACCAGCATGTTATACCAAACACCTTGATGTTAGATGGATGCCAGTGGCGTTGCTCTGGCACGTGGAACTGTCTATGTGTCTTTCAGAAATTGCCATGAATGACTTCGTTTAGAAAAATAGTTACGAGGAACGTTATGGGGCTACATGTTTGACAAAGAATATACTGATTCCCAAGTACAGTCTCTCTAGAAAGGTGCATCGTTATCAACGATTTGAGTCTCTCTAGAAAGGAGTATCTACCATTTTGAGTGAGTATTGACTTTAGCATAAAAGTGCCCGAATATGGCTAGATGACACTAATAGTTGCCCATTTCCTTTGCAATTCTGGTCTCTCTCTTTTTTCTATTGCGGTGTCGTTCAACTTTTCAAAATAGGAACGACTTCTTAATTTTAATCCAGCGGTGGCAAAATATATACACAAATATATTTTAATCCGGCTCTGCTCATTTATGTGTTTGAGGACGGAATCAGGAATTGGTGTTCAGATGCCAAGATTAGGAGCGGAATCAGGATTTAATTTTGGACTTTGAAGCGATATGCTCTTTTACTTCCTTCCGCGACCAACTATGTATAGGGCTGGCCCCAGGGTAAGCCCTGCAAGTCCTCGGGCTTGGGCAATCTCGAGGACAAATAAAGTAAGATGACTCAATTGACAAATTTTGCTTTAAAAATTGCAAGAAATGTTATTTTTTTTGAATCGGATCGTGCTAATTATAAAGTACTATAACGGGGTTACATTTTGATGTTGGTTTTTTTTTATATTATTCAAGCTAAAGGAACAACATGTAACTTTGATGTTTTTTTTGTGTAGTTGTATGTTTTTTTTTTGTTTTGTATGATTTAATAGTAAGTTGGCAACAAAACATGAGGTTGGGTATGGGCAACTCAAATGTCAGGGCCGACACTGCTTAGAGCATCCACAATGGCCTACCCAAAAATTGTTACATCACCTTTTGTTATCCATTTAAGGAATTGCCAAGGTTAGCAATGTATAGATCCACAATGGCATAACAAAAATTAGATAACCAAAACATGTCACATCATCTTTTCAAACAACAAAAACAAAACAAATGAACATATAAAATAGTTTTTTTAAAAAAATTAGTATTCAAATTAATAAAAATTGTTTAAAATTAGTTTTTCAAAATCAGTTTCTGAAAAAAAAAACTTCATATTTGAAGAAAAATGTTTTTTTAAATATACAATAGTTTCGATTTTTTTTTTGAAACAGTTTTTCAAAATTCTTATTTGAAAAAGCCATTTTTTATAAAATAACAGTTCTTGAAAAAACCGTTTTAAAAATAGTTTTTGAAAAATAATTAACAGTTATTTAAAATAAAATTTTCAAAACATTATTGAAAAAGAAAGAAAGAAAAGGGAAGAGAGAGTTTTTATATAATGATGGGTTTATTTGATTGAGAAGATGTAAGGTTCACTAAATTTTATTATTGGCAAAAGGTTTGTCAGTTTTTGTCATTCAATGGCCAAAATTTAGTCAGTTGCTTAGAGATTGTTAAGTTTGGTTATTTAAATGTAAGCATTTTTTCTTTTGAGCAAATATCGATCGCTAACCTTTAACAGGATTTACTTTCGAAAGGCTAATAGATTGCTTCAAGCCGTAAATATACTTACTAATTAAGAAATGCAGGCATTTTGTAAGATTGCTGGCCTAGTAAAGAGTTTCAATGGCTTAGAAAGAAATTAATGCAGGCACCTTGACGAGTTAACTAAAAAACGTGAACGGTTCATATACCTACTCATTGTCACACTTCATCGGATTCGCCTTCCATCTCGAAGAAGAGTCTTCTTTCACACATGCAACCGAGTAAGAACCTCATTCATCGCCGGTCGATCTCTAGGAAGTTCTTCTGATCGAGCACACAATCCCAACACTAAGTACTATTGAAATCAAGATCTCCCGAATCTTGTGACTTCTAGCAAAACTTTGGCTTTGACCGCTGTTGATGCTCGAGCTTGCCTCTCCCTATTCTGTTTGTTGAAGCAGTGTTGGATCAACAATGCTCCCTACTTGTTCAGCCAGAGCTGTCTTGGCAAAGTTGTGACGAGTCATACCATCAATAAACATGCTATGAGTAGGTCTCTTGGCTGTGAACATCTCTAGCACAAGGATTCCGTAGCTATACACATAACCCGATGTTGACACTTCATTTCCCATGCCATACTCTACAACAAAAGTGAAAAAAAAATTGCAATTAGATTTCGAAGAGCTCTGGATATAAGAATATGGTCTTGATTTTGGAAAGTAAAAGAAAGCAAAAAATTGCAAAAGGAGTACATGCATTTACCTGGAGTCGCATAACCAACAGACCCCCTTATACCAATGGAGTTTGATTGATTTACAGAAGAAGTAGAAGTAGCATCTCGATCGTAAGAATCTTGCTAGCCCAAAATTAGCAACATGTCCTACCATTTCTTCATCCAGAAGAACGTTGTTTGGCTTTAAATCTGTAACGATCCGGATTTTCGACTCAATTTTTTTTAATAATAGCGTTAATATTATTAGGTCTTAATTATTATTTTCTTTTCCTTAATAGATAAATACAAAAAAAATTAAGTATATTATCTTATTTTTTCTTTTATTTTTTTTAAAATTGCATGCAAGCATACAACTCCCTCCATCTCTCCCTCTCCTACTCCTACTCCTACTCCTACTCAGTCTCTACTTTCTCCCTAATCCTATTTTTCGTCCATTTCCGTCCATCTCAAAGGCAAAAGTTAGAATTTCATTAAAACACAATCTTACCTCCCTCATCAAAATTCTCCTATAAATATCCCCTTAATCCGACCCTATGGCTTATAACGGTACTCCCCACGTTCTACCAGTCCAGAGAGAGAGAAAAATCGGAGAGAAACCGAACTCCAATCCATGGAGTTTTAGAGAGAGAAAGAAAGAGAGAGAAAAGTGGGTTTGATAGCCACGACCAACCGAAACCCGAATTGATCATTCAAAACGACTTCTACAACTCCAATAATACCCAAAAATCATTCAATTCGAGCCCAAGGTCTCCCAATCAAAGAACCCGAAGTTATCTTCCCAAAAATTCAAGTTTTGGTTTGAGAATCAATTTGATCCAATCGAGTTATTATAATCCATCCCAATCACTTCTATAAGTATATTAAGTGTTTTTAGGCATAACCTATAGTGCCTCATGGACCCATGCACGAAAACCGAACCAAAACAAGCAAAAAAACGAATACCAGTCGTGACCTTGCGGCCGCGACCTTCGGGTTGCCCAGCCGCAAGAACCAGGCCCTATAACATTGCGGCCGCGAACTCACCCCTGTCCAGACCTTGCGGCTTTCTCTGTTCTGTTTCGAATTGACTTTTCAACCTTCCGAACTCGATTTTCGACCCCCGATCTATTTTTCCTAGACTTATAACACATCAAAGATCATAACTTGTTAATGTCATATTTTTTTATCTATTTATTATTTATTTATTTGATCTCTTGTAAAAGTTTACAAACGAAAAATCCTTGCGACCATATAAACCATTTTATTAATTCCCGGACTATTTTTTTTTATTCTTTACATTCCAAAGATGATATGTTGTTAACCTCAACATATTTTATTTATTAAATAATTTTATTATCCATTTATTTTACTTTTGACAACCTTAAAAATCTTTTTATTTTAAAAATGATTCCGCGACCCTCCGGACCCACTTTTTGGTACTTGAACTCGATATGTTGGACCTCTAGGACTCTTATTAAGGTCATGATAATTATTTTAATACTTCCCCTATTTAATTTATGTAATTAGTCTTTAATCAATCTAATTTCTTAAAAATAACTAATGCGAGCCTATTATTATTATTATTATTATTTATTTTTTTTTGATAAAAACTTTTATTAAATAAAAATTTCTTGCTTGGCCATACAAGATTAAGGGCAACGGCCCATTCATAAAAGGTTACGTGATTTATTATGCTTGTTATTTATTTCAATTATCATTATGATTGCTTGCTTATTTTTTTAAACTTTGGATTGATTTGTTAGATTGGACCCTAGAGACACGGGGTGGTATGCGAATAGAATTCACCTAGACGATGCTAGGTAATGGATGAATTGGAAAGTTTTTGTTTTAGATTGCTTGCAGGCGTGATTTTGAGATATGATGAAATTGTGATGAGATTGAAACTGGCGAGTGTCTAGTGATGAATGGATAGACTGGCGTGTGTCCAGTGATGATTGTGAAGTGGTGTATAAGATAGGCGAACCCTAGTTATGATTCAGGCATGATAAGCTTACCCCTTGTTGTAGTTATTGGGGGTGCACACTCAGTATATAACTTAGGTGTACCTGCGACAGCAAAGGGAAGTGATCTCATGGGACCGAGCATGGCTAGCGGTTGGGGAGGAAAGATCTCGTGGATGAGATCTTAGATTTCATATTAAGTTAATGGATAGAAATAAACTGATATATGTGAAAAATCTCTGTGTTACTTTTTCGCATTTTTATCCTATTGTTTGCTAGCTGTAAAAAGTAAGAGGGATAGTTGGGTTGGATTATTCTATTGGGTGATTTATCACTCACGGATACGTCTGTATCCTGGTAAATCGATTGCTTCGGCGATCAATTTGCCAGAGGGCGCAGGATTCGATGGAGGGGATTCAACGATGGTGCAGTTCGACACGGAAAGAATATCAGGAATGAAGATCAAGTATGCTTGGGATCCGTATCAAGCCAAGAGTCGGCTCTGAAGATAATGTATTTTGAATCAGTAAATTTATCTTGAGATTGTAATGTAAATTTATCTTGAGATCGTAATAGCAAAACCTTTATTTCGGAAAATCATATTTATTTAGCCAAATTTTCTTATGAAATCATTTTATTTTGCTTCCGAAAATCGGGGCGTTACAAAATCACAGTGGACTATTGGTTCTGAGCTATAATGGTGGAGATAATCCAGTGCAGAAGCGACATCGATTGCGATGTTTAACCTCTGAAGAAGATTTAAACTTATTGACTCACTATGCACCACATGTTCATTCTCGTTCGGATGCAACCACTCCTCCAGGCTTCCATTGACCATGAATTCATAGACCAGAGCTTCGAAATCATTGCCTTGATAGTCAATACTTGAACATGTCGTGAGGACTTTTACAAGATTTCGGTGTTTGATGCTCTTCAAGGCTTTACACTTCGCTATGAAACTCTTGGAAGCTCCAGCAAAGTCTAGACTTAGTACCTTAATTGCAACAACTTTACCTCCATGATCAAGAATTCCTCTATACACTGAACCAAAGCTGCTGACGCCAATCAAATTGGCTGGCGAGAACCCATCATTAGCTTTAAGTAGACTTTGGTAGGACAATTTCAGAAACGGTTTCCGTAATAATCTGAAAGAAGACACATTTGTTCTCTTTCTAAACGAAATCCAATAGAAGAAACATAACATCAGACTTAGTCCTAGAAACCCATAAGGTATCGAGATTATTAGATTCATGGTAAGAGAAGACATTTTCTTTCTATACCCTTTGGAATTGCAACTTTGCAGCTCCAATTTAACTATACCTCCACAGGCCTTACTGTTTCCCTTGATAGATATTGCAATCACATTCCCATATATGCCTCTTTGTGGTACCACTCCTTCAAAATCATTGAATGACAGATTCAATTTGTGCAAGAAGCGAAAGTCCTCAAAATCGTAGGGGATTTTTCCTGAGAAATTGTTGTGAGAAATATCTATTTCCTCCATTCCTCTCAAGTTACCTAAAGACAGAGGAAGGATTTCTGAGAATTCGTTACCCTCTATGTATAGTACTCTCAGTTTTATGCAGCTTCCAAGACTGCTTGGAATTTCACCAGATAACATGTTCCCTGAAACATATAGTTTCTCAAGATTTTTTAAAATTCCAATTTCCATTGGAAGAGAACCAGTCAAATTATTTTGAGAAATGTTCAAAAACAGTAATGATGAGAGACTCATAACTTCTCTGGGTATAGTACCAATAAGATAGTTTTGATCAAGGGTTAGTTCCACCAACATTTGACATTTTCCCAGACTTGAAGGGATACTTCCATGAAGATTGTTTTGAGTCAAGTAAATAGTTGTTAACCGAGTTAAATTTTCGATAAACGACAGGATGTCCCCGTAGAATTTGTTACTGAAGAGACCCAAAACCACTAGATGTTGAAGCTTACCAATATCAGAAGGAATTTGACCTGTCAAACGGTTGATGGACAGAGCAAGAAGTTGTAAATTGACTAGATTCCCTATCCCAGTTGGGATGCTCACAACTATTTTATTGTCTTCTATTTCCAAAAGACGAAGATCAGTTGAAAAATTGCTGATCGAATTAGGCAATAATCCTCCAAAATCATTCGAGGTCAGAGAGAGATAATTCAAATTCGTAGCACTGGTGAAAGACTTGAGAAAATTCAAGTCATCAGCTTCCCTTGATCCGAGTTGATTTTCCTCCAAGATTAACCGCCCAAGATTATTCAACTTTTCCAAATGAGGCACTTTTTTGGTAAACTTATTATTATAAAAACCAATGTGATATAGTTTGGTGGCATTAGATATGGATAATGGAATAGATCCAGTAAATAAGTTCGAGCTAACTTCAATGAATCGAAGATTAGGAAGAGTATTTCCAAGTTCCGAGGAAGCATCCCTTGAAGTTGGTTAGACAGCACATTCTAGCTTTTTCAATTTTCCCAGTGCATGAGGAATACTCCAACTAGATGGTTATCATAAATACTCAGTATCTGTAGCTTAGAGAGGGAACCAAGCTCCACGGGGATTTTCCCGGCCCGATAATCTATTTCCATCAAGGCCAAGGATAATGAGGTTAGAGCAACCAGATATGTTGGTGGGAATTTCACCTGTGAATGAATTGTTAACCATTTCTAGCCCTTGAAGCCTTTTCAAACGGCCAAGTTGTAGAGGGATTTCATGGCTGAAGCTGTTGTTACTCAACGATAGTTCCCTAAGAAAGCTCAAGTTCCCAATGTGAGGCGAAACGGGCCCCGCCAATTCTCGATCATCCAGCTGGTTCAACCCTGTGACCCTCGTGGGGTGGCGGCGGCCACATGTTACGCCAACCCATTGGCAGAAGTGGATGCATTTGTTTCACAAGTTGAGAGTTCCAAAAGGATCCCCATGATTTGGGCCTTGAACGAGAGAAGGGCTAGTCGGTCGGTCTCGTTCCCGCGATGCACAGAGTCGGCAACTAAAGCCAAAAGCAAGAGAGTAAGGAATAATGACCATGAAAATAGTAGAGCCATCTGGTGATTGGAGAAGGCTACTGAGGTTGTTGTCTGTAGACTGGCTGATGCCGATTTAAAAGAGCTGTAATTCCCTCCAAAACTCCACGACTTCGTAAATGCGTACCGACCATTGTTGGCAGACGTATGATTTGTGTCTAGTATGAGCTTGAATCAAGTGTATTTTCATATTTATAATAAATATTTTATATTGCTACTTGCAAGGTCTGAATAAGAGACGATATTGTGTGCATGTGCATAGTCACGATTTAATTTTATACATGTAACCTGAAGAATGATTGATAACTAAAAAATTTAGTGATGTTTACGCCATACATGTAGAAATTTTAAGAAAAATTTTTCCACTCGAAGGACTTGTAGGAGTCAATCCCATAGAATCAGCGAGAATATTTGAAGTTGTGTAGGGGCCCGGATCCCTACTTAATGCATCCCCTTAGGACCGCCCTTGAACGATTGGATTAGTTTTGGTGAACAAAGAATGAATGGAGATATGGAGGGAAATACACGTCAGAGAGGTAGGAAGACTGGAAGAAGACCAATACCAATAGAACGGCATAAGTCAAGTCTTCCTATGGGACAAACACGGTGCAATTATTGAGGGCAAAGCTTTTGTTGTTGAGAAATCGAATGGTCTGAACTCTTCGATCCCTTTTCTTTTTTTACACTTACCACAATGTAGGGCCCTAGAATTCAACTCCAAGTCAACAGCATCTATATAGACACGCCCGTGATCAAATTACAAAGGCAAACTTTGGATGCTTTGGTGGAAATAGCACTCTTGTGCCACATTGGCCTTGAATATGTTTGTAACGCTTCTCCTTGTCAACAGCATTCATATAGACACGCCCGTGACGAGTCGTACGTTCATTGCTCATGCTTCTCAGACGTTGACGCCTCTTGAAGAGAGCAATATGTAACTTGACAAACCAATGTTCCCAAGATGGATACTTGATCGGGGCCTAAATGTCCCCATTAACGGTCCCTAATTTATCTTGTTACGCTCGTTTAGTGTATAACTTGAAGTTTAATACATGTTTTTCTAGTTTCAAGACTTGCGGATAATTGTATACATTCCAACCATTGGATTCAATAATTGCGAAGACGATCTAAAATGTGAGCTTACAGAACTCCACGACTTCGTAAACACGTAAGGACCATTTGCTGACCGTATATGCAGGAGTTGTGTCTAGTATGGGCTTGAATCAGGTATATTTTCATATTCATAATAATTATTTTAAACGTATATTTTGCTACTTGGAAGGTCCAAATAAGAGACGATATTATGTGTATGTGTGTAGCCATGGTTCAATTTTATACACGCAACCTGAAAAAGGATTGATAACTAAAAATGTTAGGGATTTTTCTTCCAAACATGTAGAAATTTTAAGAATATTTGTTTTCACTCAAAGGACTTGTAGGAGTCAATCCCAAAGAATTTTTACGCGAGAATATTTGGAGTTGTGCAGGGCCGGGTCTCACTTGTATCCCCTTAGGACTGCCCCTGGAAGACCGGATAAGTTTTGGGTGGACATAGAATGAGGAGAGATATGGGGTGAGTTTTGGAGGGAATTATACGGCAGAGAGGTAGGAAGACTGGAAGAGGACCAATACCAATAGGATGGCATAAGTCAAGTCTTCCAATGGTACAAACACGGTGTAATTATTGAGGGCAAAGCTTTTCGATCCCTTTTGTTTTTCCACACTTACCACTATAATGCTACAAACAAAAGGGATGGCATAAGTCAAGTCAAGTCTTCCAATGGTACAAACACGGTGTAATCCAATGGTCTGAACTCTTCGATCCCCTTTGTTTTTCCACACTATAATGCTAGGCCCTGGAATTCACACTTACCACTATAATGCTGGGCCCTGGAATTCAACCTAAATTTAATTTTAATCCGTCTATAGTTTCCACACTTACCACTATAATGCTAGGCCCTGGAATTCAACCTAAATTTAATTTTAATCAGTCTATAGTTTCTATTTTTTCATGCAATCCTATTGTAAGTGTTTCACTAATTAAAATAAGTACTTATTTTTTGAATTAAAGGTGATGTATTTTAAGAGAATAACTTGTCTCATAAAACAAAAAATAAGTACTTCAAAAATAAGAACCTTAGCAGAACGGGACTAGTCACGGCATTTCCGAAAACACCATTTGACTGCAAGAACTGAGGTTTGGTTTAATTAAAAGGGAGATGCAGCCAATTTTTGCCCTTATCCCTTCATTCACTGTTACCTTCACAAAAGCCATCAGCACAAGGTGTAGGATCGAGATATCACCATCTCCTTCATTAAGGTATCACCCCTCATGCTGAATTTACTCCTTCTATGATAGAATTTTTCTAAATATATGCCCAAAGGTTTGAGCACATCTAGTGATTAAGTAGTTAAAATGGAAATAAACTAGTTCAAATTGCGTTTAACGGTGATGCTACCACATTTATTTTAATAACTTAGGGTATCCGTGACAGCTTACGCGCACCTCAACTAATCACTAGGAGACCCATCCCACCATCGATCTGCTAGATGAAGCCTGGTTAAAGCTGGGGCAAAACATCGTATGGGCTGGCCCTACAAGATTTTATAAGACTTACGAGAGAGGAAGCAAACCCCTTAGTCTCCACCCTTGACCACGAGGCAAACCCTTGGGGTTACATCATCCCTCACACTTGGCACTAGCTTGATATTACCTTCGAACAATTAGAAGTAACCACATCAACTAGTGAACTCTACTATGAATCAAATATAACGAAAAGATCCTACATCTTTTCTTTTCATATTATTGTACGTGACCTTAATCAAGTATTTTTCCAAGAAGATGTCCTCCTACTTAGAATAAAGGGGAACTGAAGGTCAAGATCCAGCAGATGGTATTAACCGTTCCCAGCAATAAATCAATCATATCAGATAGTCTAATAATCCAATCGCTGTGGAAACATTAAAGTCGTAACAAATCTAATCACTGAAATGTATTCCTTCTCATCAGAGGCAGCATAGTCATCTGCAAAGGAAGCTTCAGGGAAGAGCAGCATAGACGTATGATGGGTAAATTCAGGTAAATGTCTGTAAATCCAATGATACACGAGCGACAGACTTGTCAGGTATTTTAATGTCAAAATAGTTGTGTTCCTATACCCAGAATACATCTGCTTAGAAGAGGACTAAATATAAGCCATTACTTCACTTTGATAATGAGCAAAATCCTTAAAACCTTTCACATGAGACTGTAATCGTTCAAGTTTTTTTTTTATAGACGTTAAGTATCTCATTACTCAGTCCTCGAATGTAGCTAACAAGCAAGATTTGCACCTCTTGATCACATATATATATGCCGATTGCTTAAGTCAAGTAGATGTATGAGCTGCAAAAGAGAATGAGAAAACCATGAGTATTTTCATACAGAGAGAGAGAGAGAGCGCTCTTCCGAATAGTGATCCTACAACAAGCTCACAAGATCAAATTGTCCTCAGAATAAACATAAGCAAAGAAAAAGCTGGGAAAAAGCGAAATCAAGAACAGGGTATTTTCTAAATAATTTCTCTTCACGGAAGGAAGTTGTATAATCACTCCTCAAGATTATTGTCGAGCAATAATTTTCCCCTTTAACGCCGAGGGGTAGTGCAGTTGGTGATCAGCCAGGACGGAGGGGCCTACCACCCTGAGGTCCCAGGTTCGACTCTCCTACATTGAGAAAAAACCCTTAGGGCTAGCCATGCGTAAAAACCCTTTGGGTTAGCAAAGGCTGGTGGGGGCTGTAGAGATTTAATCCCGTGGTGTGCGCAAGCTGGCCCAGAGACACCCTGCATTACCAAAAAAAATAAAATAATAATTTCTCCTTTTGTTGGTTAAGTAAGAAGTTGTGGAGTAACAGAGAGAAGTTAAAAGTGTTTATTGAGCTCACCGAATGTGAAATAGAAGTCATCAACAACCACATCTTTTGCCAAGTTCTGTATGTACAACACAGAAGCCGGATTCCCATGCAGCTGCATAATGGTTGGGGATGGAATTGAATTTGTGGTAGAAGTTAGCCTCCTTATTGAAAAATACATTAACAGTCTTGAAAAGAGGAAGGCAAGGAATTTTCCATTAAAGTTGCACCGAGGGGAAAACGATCAATTTATGTGGTTCATTGAAAATTTCAAGACATATGCGAGAAGTTTGGATAAGAAGAAAATGATCAGCCAAACCCTTAAAGTTAATGGATTGGGACTGCCGCAGGTTGTGATGGTTTTTGATTCAGGCAATATTGGGGTAACGTTGCAGTCTGATAGCAATAATCCATTTTGGGTTAGATATAGATTTGGGATAATGGGTTAAGAAACGGATAAAAGTATCTTTGTTGGACCTCGTTATGATGGTTAATGTCAGAACCAGCCCTGTGGGATCCAAATCCAACTGCTGGATTCTTGGTTGATGATCAAGTTGTAATATTCCACTTTCTCGTTGTAGAATTTGGAGCAGATGGTGTGGTGCATGCCTAGGACACCTGATGGCTCAAAGTAAGACGTCTTGATCCTTTAATATGTTCCTATTTGGGTTTTGTACTTGTGTATGTGCAGTGGCGGACCCAGAAATTTGACATAGTGGGGGCACCAATTTTTTTTTAACCGTAATATAAGAGTTATAGTTAAGTACATTCACTCCAAAATAATTTTAGCATTCATGATAAATTAACAATTTTAAAGTAGGCAAACTTACGCACATCGACTATATGCGTTAAAACAACATTTTCACATGTTCATCATCTAATTTTCTATTATTAACTCTACGAGTACAAATTTTGGGGATCAAAAGTGTACAAATGTAATGTATGAGTTCATATTTTGTACTACGCAAATGACCGGAGATGTTGAGGGAGTGGAAAAGGAAAGATTTCTGTTATGTTTTTTCATTTCCCCCCAAAGGTACGCACTACAATATGGAGTATTTTCTTACCAGGTTTCAGGGTTAAAAAAAATCACATAATGGAAAGGGGGTAGACTCGAACCCGCATTCTCTCGGTTAGATACAGAACACCTTACCATTGAACCAACAAAGAACTTCTTTCATCTATTTGACATGTATAACATATATACACAAAATCGAAAAAAAAAAATTATTTTAAAGGGCGTGGGGGCACGTGACCCCACGTGCCCCAAGGTGGGTCCGCCCCTGTGTATGTGGTAGGTTATGGACATATAAATATGGGAAAATAATAGTCACACTCCACTATTAACTTCGCACAGCTTCTTTTTGGTAGTGTCATAAATTATGTGCAGTTTTACAATTTGGCGATTACAAAAAAAAATTGTGCGAATATAATAGTGGAGTGTAAGTATTATTGTGCGAAGATTATAGTCTATAAGCAATCGAATGGTCTGAAATTTGTGGTCGCCCATAGTCATGTTTCCATCAGTATAAATCCAAGGAGGAGGAATAGGACCAATACCGATTGGATGGCATAAAACAAGTCTTCCTATGGGACAAACACGACTGGCTATATTGAGGGCAAAGCATTAGTTGATAAGCAATCGAATGGTCTGAAAGCCTTGCATGTATTTTTCCATACTAACCACTATAATGTTGGGCCCTGTAAATCAACTCCAACTCCAATGCTTGGACTTAACTAACAAGGGAGGGCAGATGTTACGCCTAGCATTTTTATTTATCTTATTACTTATTTTGGCTATTTATTAATTGGGTGTTATGGTCCAGATCTCAATTAGTTATTTTGTGCGCGCTATGGATATTATTGGCATCATTGTAATTTTCGGAAATAGGAATTCATTTTGTTAAATAAATTTTATAAGTCTAAGATTACAGTTCGGCACGTATTAGACTAGATTTTATAATTAATTATCTAGTTTACATTAGTATTGCGTGACCTTTATATACCAAGTAACCTATTATTAGCATTACGGGCGAACGTGGCCTTGGAGGGAGTTAGAGTTATATTAGAATTAGGGTTATTTATTTCGACAGATAGAAGCCGCAGTCAGTAAGTGTTTTGGCTGGTTGGAGGTAGCCCAAGTAAGTGATTCTTCTTCTCTTCATATCTATTTCTGTTTCCCCTCTTTTTGATTTTCTCACGCTAGGATTGTAACTGTGAACGTTGTGGAGTAAAAGATTGATTTGGGTTTATTGGTGGTTTATGCGGTGTGTGTGCGTGGTGAAGCGTGAAGGTGATCAATTATCTGTATGTATATGGGGTTGTGGTGGCTATATAGTGCTAATAAAATCTGAGAGTTGTACTAAAATAATGAAGGGTTTGTTGTAGTGTAATTGGAGTAATTTTGGGACTAACGAACAGAAGAGTTTGGCACATGGTAGACTGCCATGGGTTGTGGACGTGGAAGTTGAGACTTGGAATTACAATGATGGGTTTTTGTAATTGAAGTTAAGTTGGCTTAGTCATAGGTTAGAAGAGTATTTTTCTTAGGGAGTTCGATGTTGCTACAGATTATATTATATTGATACAGTTAGTGATAATAGTGCTACATGATTCTTTGCTCAGGTTAGACTCATTCCGCGTTGTTCGATTGCATTAGCTTTGAATCCAGGTGAGTAGTTAAGCATGTTACATATTTTCGAACTTCTCCGTGTCCCTTAAATTGTTGTTTTGGAAAATTTATTATTGAAATTGGAAACACATAATGTTTATATTTGATTATATTAAATTGGCATGCGGTATCGCTGAAACCATTTGTTGATCGAATAATCTTTTGGTGAGAGCTTTGTGGATATCGAATGGGAACATATTTTGGAAGTCTGGGAAAATTAATCCTCTGTGTGCGGGTGACTCTGGCCATTAGGGAAGAGACCGGATTAGGCCGGTTACCCTAATTAATGCTCAACGGTTGTTATTGACCGGATCGTTCTTAGGGAAAAGTTCTACGGGCTGACTACTCGTGGTGACTCTAAGTTTCGATATTGGATCCAATTTTGAGATATTTGATCACTGGCACTTGGTACTATTGATTTTGGTTGTGGTTCCCCGTTATTGGAGATTGGATTTTGATCACCATTAAGACTTATCGGATGATTCGTTGATTGGATTAATTGATTATTTTGTTGTTTACCCGAATGCCAAATTTATATTGACATGGTAAATTATTTTGATCCCTATTTCAGAACTTTATTCTAATATACATGCTTTACTACTCACTGAGCTCGTCAGCTGACGGATTTATTCCAACTTCTTTTTCAGGAAAGTTGGGAATATAGGCAAGGACTCTGGCGGCATCTCGGGGTTTTCGTTTGTTGACCTCCTTAGGGTGTCTCATCATATTTTTATTTTATTAATCGCTTCCGCATTTGAAACATTTGTCAGTTATCGAATTCTTTTTATTATTGGTGGATCACTTGGTATTATTTGGTTCGTGGGATGTTTGTGCCCCATGGTTTTGTTTGAACCTTTTTGGCTGATACTGTTTTGAATAAAATTTACCTAGTGATTCGAGGCTTTGGCATCTAATTTATTTTCTTTTTAGGCTGCATGTTCCATGGGTTAGTCTCATGGTTCACGGCCGGTCACTTACCATTTTGGGGTGTGACAGGAGAGAATGAGAGAACATGAGGGAGAGGCTTGTAAATCGCGAGGAAAGGGAGGAGATATGAGAGAAAATGAGACAAAAGAGGGGGGATGATTACAAGTTAGTGCGAGGACCAAAAAAATAAATAAATTTGGAGTTTGATTAGTTTTTATCTTTGCTTGTTCTTTCTTTTCCTACACGGTTTGGAAATAGTTAAGTCTACCCCGTTGTGCCAACCCACGAATCAACTTGTGGCTTTCCCATTTAAGCCACCCACAATCGCTCTACGCTTAGAAGTTAGATTCACAGCATCCATAAATTCAATGTCAGGCGTGACAAGCCTCAGCACGCCCGCACTCACTCAACAAACGCCTACAAGCATGCCCGCGCCTTGCTCGGCGTGCCCGTGTCGAAAATAGAACTTTTCAAATGCATTTTCTGGAGTTGCACAAATCTGAGGTCAAGCTAAAAGTGCTATTTGTAGAAATGACTTCACCGATGAACTAGTCGACATTGGATATTTTATGTGTTCAAATTTCAAAATGTATGCACTGCTGCCATACAGAGCTATGAAATTTGGAACATAAACATCTGTCCCGCTGCTGGGAAGCATTCGCGCAGACGTGTCTAACCATTCTATTGGAACTATGAAATCGATATGAATTAAGTGTAAGAGAGAATTGTCATTGCCTTCTGAAAGGACTTCTTATTTAGCAAATTGAAGGGAAATTTGTATGAGATATAAATTGACATTCTTCACAAATAAAAACGTAAAAGAAAGGAACAATAAATAGGACTATATATAAGAAGAAACCAGAGCAATTATTCAGCATCACTTGAAACGAAATTTTTTAAGCCACGAGATATTTTATGGCCAATCACACCGCAATTACCTACGATTAGAGAAACAAAAATGATTAGAATTGTTGAGACAGTTTCACAATGTCCTAATCAAAATTGGATAACCAAAAGTTATGATCACATCACCTTTTGTTATCCATTTAAGAAATTGCTAAGGTTAGCAATGCATATATCCACAATGGCATAACCAAAATTGGATAGCCAAAACTTGTTACATCATCTTTTCAAACTACAAAAAACTAAAAAGAATGAACATATAAAACAGTTTTTTTCAAATTAGTATTCGAATTAATAAAAATTGTTTAAAATTAGTTTTTCAAAATCAGTTTTTGAAAAAAACAGTTTTCATATTCGAAGAAAATTGTTTTTTTTTTTTTAAGTTTCGAAAAAAGTTAGTACTAAAATACTTATTTGAAAAAACCATTTTTTTTTAAAGATGTTGGCTAAGATCTTAATATTTGAAGGTAATTAGAACATGACTATGGCTGATTTAGTTTATCCTTAAGTTTGCTGATGGAACAGGGTTTTTACTTTCCAAAGGCTAATCGATTGCTTCAAGCCGTAAATATACTTATTAAGTAAAGCAGGAAATTTGTTTTTGTAAGCAATGCAGGCATTTCGTAAGATTGCTGGCCTAGTAATTAAAGTGTTTCAATGGCTTAGAAAGAAATTAATGCAGGCATCTTGACGAGTTAACTAAAAAACGTGAACGGTTCATATAGCTACTCATTGTCACACTTCATTTGATACGCGTCCTCCATCTCGAAGAAGAGTACTCTTCTTGCACGCATGCAACCAAGTAAGAACCTGAAAACTCTCGTTTTTGACACAAGGTGTAAATGCGATGAGCGCGGGCGTGCCAAGACTTGTAGCGCCTAATTTCTTGTGAAAATTTCCGTGAATCTTGACTTCTATCGTATGAGCGATCGTGTGTGACCCAAAGGTTAAAGATCACAGAGCGGTTCGTGGTTTGCCACACGGTTGTGGACTTAATATTTCCTAGTCGTATAGGAAATGGACGTAGAAACGTGAAAACGTAAACTCTATTACACTGGGATAATAAAGTTGGTACATGAAAGTAAAATATCCAAACAACTTAAAGAAGTGTGTTTGAATGGGGTTTGAGCACGTAGTACTCGATAATCTACTTTGCTGAAAGTAGTAAAGTGTTTGCTTCGCTGGGAAGGCTTTTTGTTTAAGCGTTGAGCTTGATTGGTGTTGGACCCTTTTTCAAGATTGTGAACTAGTATTTATAGGGCCAGCAGCATCTGATTCAGGCCTGAATCCGAAAATCTGCATTGCTTCTATGGCTGCCAAGTGTCCCATGATTTCCCACCTTCTGTGCATGCACGACCATGGGAGGTTTTCAGAAGTTGAGGGCAGTTTGAGTTAGATCATGGGTAGTGGGTTGCTTGCATGGTGACAAGTGTCCCATGACTTCACAAAGTAACTTCCCACTTTCCCCCTTTTTTGTGCTTCCTGCGACACATGGCCAATTGACTTGGTCAATTGGCCCTTTGAACTTCAAAATATCAACTGCCCAAATGAGTAAATGCTTCCTATTAATGTGGGATGCTCCCCACTGACCGAGTCTGCTTTTTTCCTTCATGGGTCAATAATGGGTCAAAGCTTTCTGGGCCAACCCGCACCTTCTTTCTTCGTGGGCCCAATCGTGGGCTGGTCCAGGCGGGCTAAATCACCATCTCCCTTGTGGGCTCGACCGTGGGCTCCCTTTTCACAAGATTCTAGGCCGAATTCTTTGCGTGGGCCGAATGCTCCCTGGGCCCAAATGAGAAATGCCCATGGCCCAACTTTTTCTGAAACTTAATTACCCAACTTCGGCCCCCAATTTAATTAACGAATCCAACAAAACCCAATCACGACAAGCCCGAACCGTGGTGCCAAAAACGGGTATAAACATTGCCCCCCCTACGCCTTGATTCTGTTAAGATCAAGGCGTTTGGAGAAGAACAGTTTTTGGCAGCCAAACAGACCTTGGTGTATTTGACATTCTGTCAGGCCGAAACGCAGCCTAACATTTTTCTTCTTGGAGCAACTGCAATCATTATCAGATCTCCATGTGGGGCTATGATCAAGATGGATATCAGGACAGCTCTTCACCCAGGCAGGGCTTCTTCATTCAGGAAGGCCCTCGACATCTTGGCCAGAGCTCAAGCCTTCAGTGAGGCCGTTGAAACAACCCTGCAAAACTTTCAAAAGGATTTCCCGGACATGGAGAAGTCTTACGACGGTGCTGCTCTTGAACTCTCGAAAGTTGAATCAAGCCTTGCCGAAATCGACGACCTCCGCCAAGAGTTGAGCAAATGCGTAAGTGGCTATAAAGCTTCAAAAACCCAAATCGAAGCCATTGAGGTGCAGAAAACCAATCTGGCCAATGATATTCAGACCTGGGAGGAACAGATCCAAGAACTGAAGAGAAAGCAGGAGGATGCAGAGAAAAGCACGGTGGCCTTGGTCACCCAGCAGTCAAACCTGGAAGCTCAACAAAAGGGACTGTTCGCCACTTCCAAAGCTGTCAAGGTTAAGCTCCTCCCCTTGGTTCCCAATCAAGCAGGCCTCCAAACCTCAAAAGAAAGGTTAGAGGCCCAGCTCAACAACCTTGCCGCATCTTGGAACAACCTTCGTTCAAGTATCCTTGGTGAACTTTAGGCCGTTCTGGCCTTGTAATAACGTAGTTTCTTTCCTTTAGCCCTGAACTTTGATCCATTGGGCTATTTGGTGTTTGCGTGGCCTGAACTCTAGGCCTTTTCAACTATTTTGTTTTGATGACATAAACCAAATCCAGGCCTGGCTGATAGCCTAGACAGATTCAAGTCCTGATGGTGGCCTAGACAGATTCAGGCCTTGATCTATCAATTATGGTTTTGACGGTAGTCTTTCTTTAAAGTCTCTCATCTCCCACATCGTAGGATAATGATGCTTTAAAAACTTTCCATTGATAGTATGTTTATGCATTCCACCATTCAAATCCATTAAAAGATAAACATTACCTTCGAACACCTTGCAAATTTGATACGGCCCTTCCCACGTTGGAGACCACTTGCCGTACCTTGGGGTTTGAGCGCCCAAGGAAAGAACAACCTCCCACACCAAATCTCCTTCGGTGAAGCTTTTCCTTCTCACTCTTCTATTATAGGCCCTAGCCACTTGACGCTTTTGAATCAACATATGGTCTAAAGCAGTCAACCTTACCTCGTCAAGGTCTTCCATTTCCATTAACATAGCTTGGCTATAATCAGCAGGACTTAAGCCATTTTGGTATGCAATCCTGGCCGATCTAACCGTTACCTCCATGGGAAGTACGGGGTCATGGCCATATACCAACATGTAAGGAGTAACATTTGTGGCCTCTTTCTTCGAAGTCCTATAAGCCCATAATGCATCGGACAGGAGTTCATGCCAAACCCTTGGATTGTCCTCCACCATCTTCTCAATAATTCCAATCAAGGTCTTATTAGTCGATTCGGCCTGGCCATTCCCTTGTGCGTAATAGGGAGTTGAATGAGAGAGTTGAATATTGAATTGGCTCGTAAAGGCCCTAACCTGTGCTCCAAAGAACACTGAGCCTCTGTCTGCCACAAAATGTTCCGGTATTCCAAACCTATGGATAATTCTCTCCTTCATAACTTTGATCACATTCTGTTGATCCACAGACTTTAGCGGGATGGCCTCCGCCCATTTCGTAAAATAATCTGTGGCTACCAAGATGAACCTGTGTTGCTTTGATGAAGGGGGATAAATCATCCCAATTATGTCTAAAGCCCAGCCTCGAAAAGGCCAAGGCTTTACTACAGCTTGATAATCTGTTGCAGGGGTGTGATGTACTGGGCCGTGAGCTTGACAAGGCTGGCAGCCCTTAGAAAAACGTATACAATCCTCTAAGATGGTGGGCCAATAGTAACCATACCTTCTAATTAGCCACCTCATCTTGATACCGGACTGATGTGCCCCACAAATCCCTTCGTGGACCTCTGCCATTACCTTCATGGCTTCGGTATGGCATAAACACCTCAAAAGCAAGTCATCTTCAAGGCCTTTCTTGTACAACTCATCTCCAAGGAGCACATAACTCAATGCTCTTCTCTTGACCTTTCTGCTAGCCCCCATATAAGGCCGCTTTAAGTAAGCAATGATAGGATCACGCCAATCTTCCTTATCCTCATCTTCTTCCTCAACCGGAAGGTCTGAAGCAAATACTTCTAGGCCTAAACCTCTTCTTCTTACAGAAGGGAGTAGCCTTTTCTGGACTGTAATGATCTTATGAAGAGTTTCTGGTGAAAGCTTCAGGCCCGTTGAGGCCTGAGCCAAACTGTTTGCTTCTGTATTCTTACTCCTTGAGACGTGTTTGACAGTTACGTTATCGAAATCTTGAATTAATTGCACCGCTGCCATGTAATATGGAGCTAACTCCTCACTATAGCATTTAAACGTACCTGCCAAGTGGTTGATTACGAGGTTTGAATCCCCTATGACCCTTACTTCTCGGGCCTCAAGATCCCTAAGAATTTCAAGGCCTATGACTACCGCTTCATATTCGGCTTGATTATTCGTACATGGAAAATCAAATTGAAAAGATAGCTCTGTTCTCAGGCCTTGGGGAGAAAATAATGATAATCCCACAGCCTGAGACTTGTTGAGTTTTCGATCCATCAAAGAGAAGAGTCCAGGGAGTGAGCGAGAGTTCAAATGCACTCAGTCCTGAATCAGATTCTTCGCCGATATCCACGCAAGGATGATCGGCAAGAAAATCTGCTAAGGCCTAGCCTTTTACAGCCTTTTGAGGGACATATTGAAAACTGAACTCCATTAAAGCCAAAGACCATTTGCCTATTCGGCCTCGCATGATTGGCCGAGAAAGCAAGTACTTAATCAGGTCTGTTTGACTCATAATGTAAACCACAACGGGAAGCATGTAGTGCCTCAATTTTATTGCTGCAAAGTACAAAGCAAGACATAACTTCTCAATAGGAGTATATCTCTTTTCACAAGGAGTTAACAACCTACTTAAATAATAAACAGCTTGCTCTTTCCCTTGCTCATTATCTTGTGCTAAAAGGCATCCAATTGAGCTTTCCGCAGCCGAAATGTAGAGCTTCAAAGGCTTGTTCTTGATATGAGGCATAAGAACTGGAGCCTTCGCTAAGTAGCCTTTGATCTCCTTAAAGGCCCTCTGGTGATCTGCCTCCCAAGCAAAAGTGTCTTGATCCTTCAGCTTCAAGAGTTGGGAAAAGACCTGAACCTTCCCCGCTAGGTTCGAGATGAACCTTCTCAAAAAGTTGAGCGACCCCAAGAGCTTCTGCAACTCCTTCTTGGTTGTAGGAGGCTTTGCTTCCATAATTGCCTTGGTCTTATTCTGATCAATCTCAATTCCTCTATTGTGGACCAAAAATCCTAGGAACTTGCCTGCGGAGACTCCAAAGGCGCACTTTAAGGGGTTAGCCTTTAAGTTAAATTGCTGCATCCTCAAGAATGACCTCCTCAGATGTTCCAAATGCTCATCATAGGTTTGAGACTTGACCACAATGTCATCGATGTAGATCTCCATGAAACGGCCAATGAAATCATGGAAAATGGCGTTCATTGCTCGTTGGAACGAAGCACCAGCATTTTTTAGGCCGAAGGGCATTACGACCCACTCAAAGGTTCCCAAAGCTCCGGGACACCTAAAAGCAGTCTTAGCCGTATCGGCCTCGTCGATGAAGATTTGATTGTAGCCCGAGTGGCCGTCCATAAAGGATAGAACTTTATGACCCGAGGCCCCATCTACCAACAAATCTGCAACTGGCATCGGATACTCATCCTTTGGCGACGCCAAGTTCAAGTTTCTGAAGTCAACACAAACTCTAATCTTGCCATTCTTCTTAAGGACTGGCACAACATTAGATAGCCAAGTTACATACCTAGCTGTGCGTATAAACCCGGCGTTGAAAAGGCGCTCGATCTCATCCTTGACTTGCAGATAGACCTCATTAGACATCCTCCTTGGCGGTTGCTTGAAAGGCCTAAATCCCGGTTGGATAGGCAACTCGTGTTCCACCAAATCCCTGGACAAGCCTGGAAGTTCGTCATAGTTCCAGGCAAAACAAGACTTAAACTCTGTTAAGAGCTGAATGAGCTTCTGTTTCACGTCCTCCGGCAGAAGCTGGCTAATATATACAGGCCTAGGATTGTCTGAATCTCCTAGGTTAACCTCTTCCAAAGGATCTTGAACATCGGCCTTTAAGTCATCCAACTTGGCCGGGGCTGCTTCAAGATCTTCCAAACGAATCTCATCCAAGTCTTCGATCAGATCTGAGTCCTCATTGATTATTTCGGCCGCATGGGCCGAATAACCTTCTTCTTCCTACTCCTGTTCTTCTCTAAGCCTTTTCTCCATCAAATAGGCTTCAAACTTCATTACCGTGGCTCGCAAAGCCACGTCCTTCTCTTCTTCCGAGGGCCTTACTGACATTAAAAAGGCCTTTTGGTTGAAGCTGTAATCGGCCTACTTGACTCCGTGATCATAGGGCCGATTAATTCTTGGTACAATGCCTTCACCTCCTCCACTGACTTGTGGGCAGAGATAGGCACAATCTTGTGACGGCCATACTTATCAAGGCCTGCCACCTTCATCGGGCCGACATCCTCGTCATACAATCTTGCCTCGGCATGATTGGTTGAGGCGAGGAACGGCCTACGATCTGCCCAGATCACCTCTACATCTTCTTGGTTCCAAAAAACCACACATTGGGGCAAAGTTGACGGCACGGCTAGGCAGGCGTGAATCCAGTCCCTCCCCAACAGAATGTTGAACGAAGACCGCGAATTCACGACGAAGAAAGGAGTGGTGAGGGTTTTTGACCCAACGGTCAAGTTCATGATCAAAATCCCCAGACAGTTCGTTTCATGCCCAGTGAAGTCAGTCAATGTTGCTATTGTTGACACCAAGTCCTGATCCGTCTTGCCTAACTTGATCATGGTTGACCTAGGCATGAGGTTAGCTGCCGAACCATTATCGACAAGGAGTCGATTGATTGGCATTCCGTCTACACATCCCGAGATATATAGAGGCTTGATATGCCTCGTCATCTTGGAAGTGGGTTTCTCGAATATTACGCACGCAGCTCGGCCTTCGGTACTATTCTCGTCCTCGTCCTTCAGAATTATTATTGAAGGCCCGCCTCCATTCACGCCTGAATTGAGGGATTCGTGTAATATCTCGGCCGTCTGACCCATCCCCACCACATCGCCTTCCATGGTAGTAAGGTCATTGTTCTTTGCTTCTAGCTCAGATGGAAGAAAGACCACCATGTTGCATTGCATCTTCAAAGCCTGCCCAGGCCTGAATTCCTTGGCCTGTGGGTTTAATCGAGGCTTGCCCCCCGAGTCTTGTTTCTTCAGCTCAAGCGGCTTATTCCTCAATAAAGTGACCTGCCTTGGAGGAGGCATAATCCTGGCCTCCTCAAGGGTTTTTTTCAGTAAAGCCTTCTTCTCAAGTTGAGGAACTTGCCCTGAAGAGGAACTGGCAACAACCTCTTTGTAAGTTCTTTCCAAAGGCTTATATTCCCTCCTAGGCTTGACTGCCTCAACCTTCAACTCTTCTGTAAGTACTTCCATCACCATCTCTTCATTAAGGTCATCTTCTTCCATCATGTCCCCCAGCAGGTCGTCTTCCTCATGAGCCCTCCTCTCCGCCTGCCTAAATCGTTGGCGGCGTCTTTTTTGAGATCGTGATAAAGGAGGCTGTGGAGCGGGAAACTTAGGATGTTCGACCCTATGCCACTCGTTTGGAGGAATGACAGGAGGTTTCACAGTCCTAGGCTTTCCTCCAGTTGGGGCTGAAATTCTGAGATTACTGAGCTCATCCTCTATCTCCATCACACCTGGTCGAATCCTGTTGAAAACTGATTCACGCCTGATCTGGTTCTGGTTCTGTTCAGGCCTGATTTCGGTTCTGCCCACAACTATGCTCTTCAACACAGGTCTGGATGGAACAGCATGATGCCCACATTCAGTGCAAACCAATGAGCAGCATGGTCTCTCCAACTTCCTATCTCCTTCGGGCTTGGACCACCAGGGCTTCTTCCTTTCAAATCTCTTCACCCTTTCAAAGGTCTGAGCAGGGATGCTTGCCCCCCGAATCGAAGTTCTTGGCCTCCTTACCCCCCAAGTGCAAGATGGAGTGAGATCTTCCTCAAAACATGGGTCCCGGTAGTGATTCGACCTAGGCCTGAATGCTGCTCTCGATGGTGCCCCCAAGCTCAGTCTAGGCCTTGGTGTGGTTCTAGGCATGGATCTCATATTCACTGAGACCATGTTTGCACTTAGGCCTGAAGGAAATGGGTTGTCATCCACCCCCATGGCTTGCTTGTCCTTCTCGGGAAACTTGAATTCTCCCCGATCAATCTTGTCTTGGATATCATTCCTAAACACAAAACAATTGTTGGTTGAATATATGACTCCAAGAGTTGTGGTATTTGCAGTATTCCTTGCCCTTTAACTCATCCAATGCTGGGATCTTGTGGCCAAAGGGCAATTTCAGCAACTTATCTACCAGGAGCTAATCGAAAATAGCCTCCGCTTTGCTGATATCAAAGGTGTAGGCCCTGATAGGCCTATTAAACGCTTCTTGGATGGGCTGCTTCGCGGGCTCCATCTTGACGAAGGCCTTGCAGACATAAGGCTTTCTATTGATGATTTCGGCCACATCAACATCAACACTAGCCTCTGCCTCAACCGCAGCCACGTCATAATTATGGTCTTGATAGTACGTTCCCTTGGAAGCTGATTTCCTATCCTTCTCTTCTTCCAAAAGCTTCTCATAACGCGAGGCCTTTGCAGACAGCTCAAACAAATCCCGAAATTCTGTACCATGATACTTCTTCTTGAACTCGAAATCTAGGCCGTTTAGTGCTAAACGCACATATTCGGCCTCGGGCAAAGGGATCTTACACTTGAAACGTGGTGTCTTGAATCGGGAGAGGTAAGACTCCACGCCTTCTTGTGGAAGTTGACGATAGCGAGACAAATCCGCCATCGTTATCTCTGGTTCAACCCTGTAAAACTGCTGGTGGAACATCTCCTCAATCTGGGCCCAGGTCTGGACAGAATTAGGTGGCAGATTGATATACCAAGTGAAGGCCGTTGCTGTCAAGGAATTCGGAAAAAGCCTTAACTTGAGTTTGTCATTCGTTCCAACTTCCCCACACTGCACTTGAAATCGAGTAATGTGTTCCACTGTGGACTGCATGTTCTCCCCCGTGAAGGTCTGAAATTCAGGGACTCAGTATCCCTTGGGAAAAGCTTCGCCGTCAACCTCCGCCGTGTGGGGTTTCCTGTACATGGGTCTGCCCACAGGCCTGAATCCAGGCCCTAACTGCTCCTGAAGCAAATCCAGGACCTGATCTCTCCCAATCATGGCTGGCATCGGAGGCGGCTGTTGGCCTGCCTCTTGTACCTGCTGATTCACGCCTGGGTTTGCCCCCCGTGCCTCTGGGACTGAATGAGCATGAGAACTGTTCTTGTCTTTAACAGCACCTTGTCCTCCGTGAGGAGGCCTTTTGTCGGTCTTTTCAGGCCTGTTTGGGTTCTCTACCAAAACGGCCCTTTGTTCCTTGTTCATTGGAGGCGTCGGTCCTCCTCCAATAACCACTCCTTTGCTTCTATCTCCTGCCGGTGCAGGACTGTTTGATGAAGAAGCTTGATAGAAAACTTGTGGTGGCGGTGGAATTGAGTCCTTCAAACCTGTATGTTCATGGCCGTTGCCATAGAAACCGAACTGAGGCATGACTGGCTGTTGAGGGACGGGTGGAAGCCTCTCTGTCATTGTGGCAATCATGTTATTGATTGCTAGAGTTATAGGCTCGATGGACTGAGAAATTGTTTGTGCCACGCTGTGTGAAATTTCTTGTCCTGCAAAAAACATATAATTCTTGACGCTATCCGTGGCGTCTTGAAGATCTTGTGCACTGACTTGGGGAGCGGCCTCCTCAAGTAGTGGAACGTCAACAGCAACTCCCTCAGGGCTGCCTGGAGGATCAGGCAGTGGTGGATCCGACTGTGGTGGATCTGATTGTCACTGTCCGGTTCTTGTTTTCGGCGGCATGATTGAAACCTTTGTGAACGACTAGGGTCCCACCAGGTGTGCCAATGAAAACTCTCGTTTTTGACACAAGGTGTGGATGCGATGAGCGCGGGCGTGCCAAGACTTGTAGCGCCTAACTTCTTGTGAAGATTCCCGTGAATCTTGACTTCTATCGTATGAGCGATCGTGTGTGACCCAAAGGTTAAAGATCACAGAGCGGTTCGTGGTTTGCCACACGGTTATGGACTTAATATTTCCTAGTCGTATAGGAAATGGACGTAGAAACGTGAAAACGTAAACTCTATTACACCGGGATAATAAAGTTGGTACAGGAAAGTAAAATATCCAAACAACTTAAAGAAGTGTGTTTGAATGGGGTTTGAGCACGTAGTACTCGATAATCTACTTTGCTGAAAGTAGTAAAGTGTTTGCTTCGCTGGGAAGACTTTTTGTTTAACCGTTGAGCTTGATTGGTGTTGGACCCTTTTTCAGCATTGTGAACTAGTATTTATAGGGCCAGCAGCATCTGATTCAGGCCTGAATCCGAAAATCTGCATTGCTTCTATGGCTGCCAAGTGTCCCATGATTTCCCACCTTCTGTGCATGCACAACCATGGGAGGTTTTCAGAAGTTGAGGGCAGTTTGAGTTAGATCATGGGTAGTGGGTTCCTTGCATGGTGACAAGTGTCCCATGACTTCACAAAGTAACTTCCCACTTTCCCCCTTTTTTGTGCTTCCTGCGACACATGGCCAATTGACTTGGTCAATTGGCCCTTTGAACTTCAAAATATCAACTGCCCAAATGAGTAACTGCTTCCTATTAATGTGGGATGCTCCCCACTGACCGAGTCTGCTTTTTTCCTTCATGGGTCAATAATGGGTCAAAGCTTTCTGGGCCAACCCGCACCTTCTTTCTTCGTGGGCCCAATCGTGGGCTGGTCCAGGCGGGCTAAATCACCATCTCCCTTGTGGGCTCGACCGTGGGCTCCCTTTTCACAAGATTCTAGGCCGAATTCTTTGCGTGGGCCGAATGCTCCCTGGGCCCAAATGAGAAATGCCCATGGCCCAACTTTTTCTGAAACTTAATTACCCAACTTCGGCCCCCAATTTAATTAACGAATCCAACAAAACCCAATCACGACAAGCCCGAACCGTGGTGCCAAAAACGGGTATAAACAGAACCTCATTCATCGCCGGTCGATCTCTAGGAAGTTCTTCTGAGCAGGCAATCCCAACATTGAGTATTGAAATCAAGATCTCCCGAATCTTGTGACTTCTAGCAAAACTTTGGCTCTGACCGTTGTTCATGCTTGAGCTTGCCTCCCCCTGTTCTGTTTGTTGAAGCAGTGTTGGATCAACAATGTTCTCTATTCGTTCAGCCAGAGCTGTCTTGGCAAAGTTGCAGAGAGTCATACCATCAATAAACATGCTATGAGTAGGTCTCTTGGCTGTGAACATCTCTAGTACAAGGATTCCGTAGCTATACACATCACCCGATGTTGACACTTCATTTCCCATGCCATACTCTACAATTACAAAGTGACAAAAAAATGTAATTAGATTTCGAAGAACTCTGTATATAAGAATACGGACTTGATTTTGGAAAGTAAAAGAAAGCAAAAAAGTGCTAAAGGAGTTCATTTACCTGGAGCCGCATAACCAACAGATCCCCTTATGCCAATGGAACTTGATTGATTTATAGAAGAAGTACAAGTAGCATCTCGTAAGAATCTTGCAAGCCCAAAATCAGCAACATGTCCAACCATTTCTTCATCCAGAAGAACGTTGTTTGGCTTCAAATCACAGTGGACTATTGGTTCTGAGCTATAATGGTGGAGATAATCTAGTGCAGATGCGACATCAATTGCAATGTTTAACCTCCGAAGAAGATTTAAACTTCTTGACTCACTACACACCACATGTTCATTCTCATTCGGATGCAACCACTCCTCTAGGCTTCCATTGACCATGAATTCATATACTAGAGCTTTGAAATTATTGCCTTGATAGTCAATACTTGAACATGCCGTGACAACTTTTACAAGATTTCGGTGTTTGATGTTCTTCAAGGCTTTACACTCAGCTGTGAAACGTACTCTTGGAAGCTCCAGCAAAGTCTAGATGTAGTACCTTAATTGCAACAACTTTACTTCCATGATCAAGAATTCCTCTATACACTGAACCAAAGCCACCGACGCCAATCAAATTGGCAGGCGAGAACCCATCAATAGCTTTAAGTAGACTTTGGTAGGACAGTTTTAGAAACGGGTTCCCTAATAATCTAAAAGAAGACACATTTGTCCTCTTTCTAAACGAATAGCGATAGAGGAAACACAACATCAGACTGAGTCCTAGAACCCCACAAGGTATCGAGATTACTAGATTCATGGTAAGAGAAGATCTTTTCTTTCTATACCCTTTGGAGTTGCAACTTTGCAGCTCCAATTCAGCAATACCTCCACTGAGCTTACTATTTCCCTTGACAGAAATCGCAGTCGCATTTCCATATATGCCACTTTCCGGTACCACTCCTTCAAAATCATTGAATGACAGATTCAATACATGCAAGAAGACAAAGTTCTCGAAATAGTCAGGGATTTTTCCTGAGAAATTGTTGTGAGAAATATCTATTTCCTCCATACCTCTCAATTTACTTAAAGAGAAAGGAAGGGTTCCAGAAAACTTGTTACCCTTCATGTACAGTACTCTCAATTTCACGCAGCTACCAAGACTGCTTGGAATTTTACCGGATAACATGTTCTCAGAAACATATAGTTCCTCGAGATTTTTTAAAATTCCAATTTCCATTGGAAGAGAACCAGTCAAATTGTTTTGAGAAATGCTCAAATATATTAATGATGAGAGACTCATAACTTGTCTGGATATGGTACCAATAAGATTGTTTCGGTGAAGTCTCAGTTCCACCAACATTTGGCATTTGCCCACACTTGAAGGGATACTTCCATGAAGATTGTTACGTTACAGTAGAAGAATTGTCAACCGAGTTAAATTTCCGATGGACAACGGGATGTCCCCATAGAATTTGTTACTTGCGAGATTCAAAATCTCTAGATTTTGAAGCTTACCAATATCAGAAGGAATTTGACCTGTTAAATAGTTACCGGACAGACTAAGAAGTTGTAAATTGACTAAATTCCCTATCCCAGTTGGGATGCTCCCAACTATTTTATTATTGCCATCTATTTGCAAAATGACCAGATCAGTTGAGAAATTGCTGACCGTGTTGGGTAATAACCCTCCGAAATTGTTTATGGTCAGAATTAGTTCGGTCAAATTCGTAGCATTGGTTAAAGAATTGAGAAAACTCAGATCCGAGATGATTTTCACCCAAGTCTAACTTCCCAAGATTATTCAACTTTTCCAAATAAGGCACTTTTCCGGTAAACTTATTAGCTGAAAAACCAATGTAGTACAGTTTGGTGGCATTAGATAAGGATATTGGAAGAGATCCAGTAAATAAGTTCCCACCAACTTCAATGTAATCAAGATTAGGAAGAGTATTTCCAAGTTCCGAGGGAAGCATACCTTGAAGTTGGTTATCCACCACATCAAACTCTGTGAGAGAAGAAATATTAAAGATTGAGGAAGGAATGGTACCAACAAATCTGTTGACTGAGAAGTCAAGAATTTCTAGCTTTTTCAATTTTCCCAGAGCATAAGGAATACTCCCACCAATCCTATTACGTGCCACCAAGATGAAAATAAGAGACGATAGATTACCAAAAGCAGAAGGAATTCCTCCAACTAGATGGTTATCATAAATACTCAGTACCTGTAGCTTAGAGAGGGAACCAAGCTCCACGGGGATTTTCCCTGATAATCTATTTCCACCAAGGTCAAGGGCAATGAGGTTAGAGCAACTAGATATGTTGGTGGGAATTTCACCTGTGAATGAATTGTTAACCATTTCTAGCCCTTGTAGCCTTTTCAAACGGCCAAGTTGTGGAGGGATTTCATGGCTGAAGCTGTTGTTACTCAGCAATAGTTCCTTAAGAAAGCTCAGGTTTCCAATGTGAGGCGAAATGGCCCCCACCAATTTTCGATGATCCAGGTTCAACCCAGTGACCCTCGTGGGGTGGCGGCGGCCACATGTTACACCAACCCATTGGCAAAAGTGGATGGATTCGTTCCACGAGTTGAGAGTTCCAAAATGATCCCCCGTGATTTGGGCCTTGAACGAGAGCAGAGCTAGTCGGTCGGTCTCGTTCCCTCCACGAACTGAGTCGGCAACTGAAGCCGAAAGCAAGAGAGTAAGGAGTAAGGACCAGGAAAATAGCAGACCCATCTGGTGATGGAGAAGGTGTTAGTACACTAGCACAAAAAACTGCGGTTTCAATTGGTTAAATCTAACAGTCTAAATCAAATTACAGTAATAAGAAAAAGACAGAACATGCATATAATACTAGATATTAAATTATTTTCACCACCGGTGTAAACAATTGTTTTATCTAAATCAATTATGTTGAGCCATGTTGCCATATTTTATTAATTGAAGCTGTTTTTTTGACAACGTGGGGCAATGTAATTGATTGGGATGAAACAAATATTTATACCGTTGGTGTATATAATTTATTCTCATAAAACTATTGGCAGAGTAATCTAAAATTAAGATCGTAGACTGATGGCGAAATATTGAGGTAAAGAGTGAAAGAAAAGCTGGCCTGAAACGCAATCGGGAGGCGTGATACACTAACTTAAAGCCAGGAGTCCTCCCCTATGTGAAGTTGATGACGGATTATAACGGCTCCAAGATTCAAACCGAAATACTCTCAAGCTTCCTCTTCTAGAGTTGCCCAGTAAGAGAATGCGAACAAAACCACGAACCAGAGATGCCCAAATATTTTAGAACTACATTACATTTTTGGAAGAAAACTTGACTGTGAGAAGGTGAGATAGTGCTGAAATTTTAGCCAAGTGGAAGTGATCTAAAGAATGAGAGAAGTGGGTTTTCTCGGTGATAGAGCCAAACGGCCAAATGGGAATAACTATAATTATCTATATCTATACTTTTATCTATCTATCTATCTATCTATACTATACTATACTATATATTAAAGCAAAGTGGTCGTTAATAAGGCGGACTCTCATCGCGACAAATGGCGAGATTTGATTGGATGAAAAGATAATTAAAGTTAAATAAATATTTTCCAATAGGTTAGTATAAATAAATTCTCCAAAGAAAAGGAAAAAAATAAGAAGAAAGGAAAGTAACATGATAATAATTGAACTTTATCAAGAATGTATAGAATTTGTAGTCGGCCGAATATGCTCTTTGGCGAAAGGTCGGGTTAAAGTCTTCGATTCTGTCTGAGCTGATCGAGGCATTGACCGGGTTGCTAGGTCCGGTTGGGCTTGGTTCGGCACAAACTTGACGTTCGGATAAATAGGCTCGGCGCGGCAACATTCGGATATGGAGTATCTAACCGCCAATTTATAAAAAGGTCGACGCTCCTAGCTATGGTTCGGCCAACCCATATTGAGGTTGATGCTCCTTTCTACGGTTCGAACATTAAGGGTTCGTCCACTATCGCGGTGCTAGGCGAAAGCTAGGCCACAAGTCACGTTGTATCCAAAGCACGTGGACTTACATTTGAGCTTTTAGGCTCGGCAATGAGGTTCGGCTATGATAGTGCTCGGCGGGCAAGTGAGGCTGTTGGTCCATCAGCAATACACAGGCTCATTTGGATGCAGGATAAGGATTGAGGGTATTATTTATGAATGAGAGATAAAATAATAAGGGGTATTAGTTAACAATGGATGACCTACATTAATGTGATATTTATGGAGGGGGATTAAATAGTAGTTGGTTTTGATGAGGTATTAAAAATGGGAGGATAAAATAATACTTAGTTTGGATGAGGGATAAAATGGAGGTATAAGGTTGTTTTGTAGTTGAAATGGGGGAGGATGGGGTATTATTTTGGCCTTATCTGGGGGTATTAACTAATAACACCCCAAAACCCACCCATAAATAATCCCCCTGCAGGGGGTATTAGCCGGTATAAGGGGGTAAACCTAATACCCCTGCATTTTTGGGTTGCCAAACCAGGTGATAAACCTGGGTCCACGGTCTTTGGAGGGGGGAAAACTAACACCCCTTCTCAATACCCCATCCAAACGAGCCCTATAGAGTCGCTACAATCGGTCTAGTGCTTTGACACTAGGCACGGCGGTGAACATTACTACGATCGGTCTAGTGCTCGAACACTAGGCACGGCAGTGAACATTATGCCAACTCATCCACATGCATATAACCATCTTATCTAGTATGACAAAGGTGTCATCCGAGCGGTTATGTGAAGAGACACGAGCGCACGTGGGTGCGTCAGCTCATGCAAAACATTGTTGGCAACCTTATCTGTTACGTCAGGCGGCGTCAGCCGAAGCGTGTCTGGCACATGTTAGTACTTGGGGAGCAAGTAAGGATGCTCTATATAAAGGAAGCTAAGCAACCCTAAAGAAGTACATCGTCTCCTACCCTAAAAACCCTAATGCTTTAACCACTTTCTCCGCACTATCTAACTCTCACGCCGGAGGACCATTCCGGAGTCCCTCCGGTGTGGTTTGTTAGTCGTGCTTCACTGTCCAGGCTAGGCGAACCCAGTCGCTGACTAGGAGGTTGGCTAGGCGAGAACCCATCCATCCAAACTAGAGGCTCAGGCGAGGTAACCAGATCTCGATCGAGAGCCCCACAGAATTAAAAAGGTAATATACGACTCTCAATTGGTAAAATTCCTTAAGAAATTATTCCTTTATAGGAGCCATTGATAAAATACCTATGGAAGGGATAAATATCTCATTCAAATCGTAAAATTGAATTGTAATGATCCTATAATCACCACATTAGATAGGTATTAATTGATCTAAAAATAGTTTAATTAACTGATAGGATGCCTTTTCAAAAAAAAAAAAACCTCTGATTGGCTAAACTTTTTTTTTTTTGCCAAAAGTTTAGGATTTCCATTGCTAACTTTTGAAAAACTAATGGATTGTGATTTTGGCACTCCAAAAATTGATGAAGGGGCTCCAAAATTGAATTATGTTGATACACAAAACGATGTCATTTTGGAGCGCGCCCCTCCATCAATTTTTGGAGTGCTAAAATCAATTTCCAAACTAATAAACGTTTCAATTCTTAAAAAGAAGATTTACAGCCAAATGATGGATGGACTGGGTAGTTAGAGAAAGAGTAATTTTTTATCCATTATTAGTATTTGTCAAGGATTTCTATGATTTTATTCTTTTACATATTCAATTTTATCCATGGATTTTTATGGTTTTCATCTTCTACAGATTTGGTGGGATTTTTTTTTTGAGCAGGCCATACATCAACCGAAGGTACATAACGGCTTAAAAATAATCTATCGTAATGTTTTCTCGGTGTGAAATTTCTTTGCTTTCACATGCATTTTTTGTTATACATCATAATTGCCTTTTCATATACTATTATCAACAATATTTTTCATTTCAAGATTTTATTTATTTGGTACCAATTAATGGTTCTTATTCGTGCATAGCACATGAGTTTTACGCTAGTTAAAGCAAATCAAACTCCAACGGCTAAATGGAATAAGACATGTGCCTAATTCTATTTCAATCATTTTTTTTAACTGAAGAGTAAAATAGTAAATTCATATGATAAGTTTTGAAACTTACTCAAAATAATTATATTTCAACAGAAGGCCAGCCACCAAGGTTGTTGATTTCGATCTGGGGCAAGTCGATTACTTAATTTACTGCTGTATTTTTTGGTTAGTACGTACTTGTATATTTCTAGACTAGTTGATGCCTATTTGAAACTTTTGATTCTGCTTGGCCGCTTGATCAACTTCAAGTCTTCGACAGATTTAGACACGATTTTGAAGGGGGAGTTCCTTCGTGTGTTTGGCTGTGCAAATGCTAGTCTTCTGCGGCGATTTTCTTCGTTCTATACATTTCCTTTGGGTAACAAAAGATCAGTGAAAACTAGGTATCTCTTATTTGGGTAATACTATAAAAGAGTACTGAAAACAAGAATTGTATTCTCTTGATCAATAGGTAGGAAATCATTTACTTAACGGCCGGGAGGCTTGAGAATGAAAGGGAAGGAGAGAAACTCAGAAACTTGTTATCCAAAAGGACAGCTTACAGAAAAGAGGAGATTAATAGGTCATGTTTGGTAGCCATTCTATTTTCTGTTTTCTGTTTTCATTTTCAGAATTTTCAAAAGTTAACTTTGAAAGTTTGTTTGTTGCACTACTTCCACTTTCAAATTCTGGAAATCACTTTCACTATTTTCATAATTTGAGGAAGTAACAAAACTCAACTTTCACTATTTTCAGAAATAAAAAAACAGGCTACTCCGCTACAATTCCTTGGAGGTCTATTTTCATTTCCTCCTCCTCTCTCTCTCAAACCCAGGCCATTGAAGATACTCTCTTTCTCTCTCGCTCCCTCCCTCCCTCCCTCCCTCCCTCTTATAGTCAATAAAAGATACTTATCGAAGGAGAAAAATCTTATAGTCAATAAATGACCGACTTTGGAATTAAAAAATTTCACATATATTTCATCTATATATATATATATATATATATATATACTCTCTTAATTTAGAGATGAGAGGAGGCCGGAAGGAATACGTTGGGCTTATGAAGCCATCATTTTATGAAAGTTGATACTATAACTTCGGCCTAGGAAAGAAAAACCCAATCACCTGGACTCAGTGCCGGCTCAAAGATATTTGGGCCCGAAGCGAAAGTTGCAATAGGGGGGCCATTTATCTCCTCATCTTTGAACAAAATTTTGCGAAATGTTGAGGAAAACTAAGGGGTGGAGATTCGAACTCAGTTTTTAAAGCATTCAAAGAGCCTAAGCTGCCACATGACTAAAAAGATGTTACTCAAAGCAAGGCAATTGAAACTTCTTATTATTTAAAACTAAAAAACTGTATTTTTTGGAGCCCTCTTCAGGCTAAAAAATCGGGGGCCAAAAGCAACGACTTTTTCGGCTTCCTCTCTAAGCCAGCTATGCCTGGTCTATCCACCCGGCCCTTTCTTTCAGAATATCAAGTATGAAATTTGTTTCTAACGTGATTGCAAAGGCTTGGATGATTCTCTCTCTCTCTCTCTCTCTCTCTCTCTCTCTCTCTCTCTCTCTCTCCCCTGTATAGTTTGAAAACTAGTGGAGAAATTGCAAGAAAGACCATTTTAGAAAAAGTAAAAACTAGTTTCAGAAATTGATTTTTTTTAAAAAAAACAGGTTAACACAAACATGTTTTCTGTTTTCACTTTTTTTTTAGGAAAAGTAAAAACTGATTTCAACAAATAGAAAACAGGAAACAGAAAAGTGGCAGTGTTACCAAACATAGCCATAGTATTGCATCCCAAATCCAACGTATTGCATATCTTTATGTTTCATGAAATTTCATTTCTTATACTCCTAGTCCTAGATATATTTATTTAGTACTAAACGCAAAAGATTCAACCAACGGTTCCTCCTAGTCCTAGATATATTCTAGTCCCATGCCTAAATTCACGTAGATAAATAGGATGTGAAATTTGGGTTGTCAGATTGTGTTTGCTTTCAATCTCAAAAACTAACGAGTCTCTCTGCGGACGGTCCCCAATAAGTTTTCTTCCCATTTATTACTCTCATTTCTTTTTTTTTCTCTCTTCACCCATTACCCTAAAAAACTCTCTCAAAACACAAACCAAACAAATTGACCTGAAATTCGGGCTAGAAATTTAGGCCAAGTGGAACTTGTCAGTAGACATCTCCAATGGCGTGAAATTTGGGGTTGCCCATAGGCCATACTCATGTCACCATCAGTATATAAATCCAAGCTAGGAGGAGGAAGAGAACCAAAACCAATTGGATGACATAATTGATCAAGTCTTCCAATAGGATTAGTCGATAAGCAATTGAATGGTCTGAAATTTGGGGTCACCCATAAGCCATAGTCATGTTGCCATCAGTATATAAATCCATGCAAGGAGGAGGAAGAGAACCAATACCAATTATGCTGCGCCATGTCGTCGTGTTCTTCTATTAATTGGGAATACTGTTTTGACGGCGAGAATAAATTCTATCCACCACTGGTGTAAGACCCTACTTTTCCACCACAGCCTAATATGGGCCCTACCGAGTATCTATTGTTGTAATCTGAACCATTCATATTTTAAGAACTGCAATAGTATTGCCATCCAAAAAACCAATTTGATCGGAAGTTGATAGATATATCAAAATTAAAATTTTAGTTTATAAAATGGACGATCTGATTTCTGTCAGTAATAATAAAGATAAATTATCCATTTTATAAAGCAAAATTCAATTTTTGATACTCCTATCGATGTTCGATCAAGTTTATTTTTTGCATGGATACACTACTATATGGGATCTATAAGATGAACGGTTCAGATCAATAATAAACACACGGTAGGACCGAAAAAGTTAGTGGTGCAAAAGTGAGATTTTCCACCGCTGGTGGAAAGAATTTAATCTCTTTGATAACGTGGGGCAATGTAATTGATTTAGAGGAAAAAAATATTTATACCGCCGGTGTATATAATTTATTCTCATAAAACTATGGGCAGAGTAATATAAAATTGAGAGCATAGACTGATAGGGAAATATTGAGGAAAAGAGTGAAAGAAAAGCTGGCCTGAAACACAATCGGGAGGCGTGATAATCTTAAATCCAACAGTCCTCCCCTATGTGAAGGTGACGACGGCTGGATTATAACGGTTCCAAGATTCAAACCAAAATGCTCTCAAGCTTCCTCTTCCAAGGTTGTCCAGTAGGAAGATGTGAACAAAGCCACGAACCAGGGTTGCCCAAATATTTTAGAACTACATAACATTTTTGGAAGAAAACTTGACTGTGAAAATTAAAGGTGAGATAGTGCTGAAATTTTAGCCAAGTGGAAGTGAAAGAATGAGAGAAGTGGGTTTTCTGGGTGATAGAAAAATGAGAACATGAGGCACTATATATATATAGAGCTTTGGCCAAACATTTCAACGGCTAACGACAAAAAATAAAATAAAAAAGGTGATTAATGGGAATAACTAGCATTTTCCTATCTATATCTATACTTCTATCTATCTATCTCTCTATCTATACAATATATTAAAGCAAAGTGGTCGTTAATAAGGAGGACTCTCATAGTGACAAATGGCGAGATTTGATTGGATGGAAAGATAATTAAAGTTAAATAAATATTTTCCAATAGGTTAGTATAAATAAATTCTCCGAAGAAAAGGAAAAAAGTAAGAAGAAAGGAAAGTATGATAATGATCGAACTTTAATCAAGAACTTCATTCAGATCGTAAAATTCAAAATTTGCCATGATTTATGAAAAGCAAGCAAGTTTTGTAATGATCCTATAATCTCCACATTAGAGTATCCACAATGGCATAACCAAAAGTACTAGGTTTTTAAAATTAACAATGTTGGTGCAAAATATGGTTCACAATGATATAATCAAACTTAATTAACAACCTTCTTAGAAATAATCAAATTTTGGACTTTGGATAACCAAAATTACCAATCTTTTGCTAATAATCAAATTTAATGAACCTCACATTCTCCATCAAATACACATCATTACAAAACAAAACGTTTTATCTCTTCCCTTTTTCCCCTCTATCTCTTTTTTCTTTTTCAACATCCAAAAAAAATTATTTTACTTAAAACTTTTTAAAAAATACTGTTTTCCCCCAAAAATTGTTTTTCAACTATTTTTAAAAAACATTTTTATACAAAAAAATGTATTTTTCAAAAAATTGTTTTGTATAAGAAGATGTATTTTTAAAACCTTTCCTTATATAAAAACTATTTTTAAAAAAATTGTAGTTACACAAAAGCTGTTTTTCTTTTTTAAAAAAATTTGAAAAAAGTTCAAAAATTATTTTCTATTTCTAATAAATAGCTTTTATTAGTCTCAAAATTATTTTTAGGAAAAACTATTTCTATGTTCAGAATTATTAGTTTTTTTTGTAATTTAAAAAGGTGATGTGGCAATATTTGGTTATTCAATTTTGATTATGTCATTGTGAACCTCTACATTTGCTAACCTTTGCAATCTCTTAAATGGATAATCAAAAGTTTACGTGGCAACCTTTGGTTATCCATTTTTTATTATAGCATTGTGGATACCCTTAGATAGGTATTAATTAATGATAAAAAAAAAAGATAGGTATTAATTGATCTAAAAATAGTTGAACTGATAGGCTAACTTTTGAAAAAGTAATAAATGTTTCAAGAGTTTTTTTTCTTTTTATCCCCTAAACTATGTATACTTTCTCTACTACGTCCCTCAACTATCAATTTGGCGATTTCATCCCCTCAACTTTCACTCTGTTACCTATATGGTCCAATACATAACAGAACTCAGCATTTGGACGGAAAAGAACCTCACGTGCTTATCACGTGAGATCCTAACCCATAAGACAGGGGCAAAATAGACATTCCAGGCAGACTGACATATTACCCCACCTGCTACGTCATTTTTTTCACCTCTCTCTCTCTACGCTACTTCTCAGTTCTCCCCCTCTCTCTTATGGTGTGGTTCGATCATGAGTGAGGGTTTGATTTGCAGCAAAAATCAAAGGGAATGCAAGGGTTTTGGCGCAAAATCCTCAGTTGATTCACTGGGAAGGCAAGCATAGAAGTGCATTTGTTCGGGATGGATGAGTTGAGGCAAGAGGAAGAACAAGTTTTTTTTTTTTTCCGATCGTGCGTAGCAGTGTGGGGGTTTAAGTTTGCTTGTAACTAATGATTTTCCCACTCCAATACTCATCTTCCCATGATGCAAAGATGCACTTTGGTTGCAATTTGTTTTCTCCAATTTGAAAAGGATGAGATTTCTTGGACTGCTATGATTCAAGGGCTTGCAGAAAAAATGGATTTGCTGAGGAATCTCTGATTTTGTTTGACGAAATGGAGAAGCCAATTCATCTCTTGTACCAAATGAGCTAATTTTTTCAGTTCTATTTGCATGTTCCCATTGTGGGTTGTCAGATGGGTTGATGTTTTGAATAGTAGAAATTTGATGAAAGAGAAGGGGTTGAATTTCGAAGAAAAGCAGTGGCTGAAGTTGGGTTGAGACGTGAATTTTCTATTTTGCCCCTGTCTTATGGGTTGGGATCTCATGTGATAAGCACGTGAGGTTCTTTTCCGTCCAAATGCTAAGTTTTGTTATGTATTGGATTATATAGGTAACGGAGTGAAAGTTGAGGGGATGAAATCGCCAAATTGATAGTTGAGGGACGAAGTAGAGAAAGTATGCATAGTTAAGGGGATAAAAAGAAAAAAAAACTCAATGTTTCAATTCTTAAAAGGAAGATTTACAGCTAATTATTCCATCCTTGAATTATGGGATTCTGATTTCTATGATTTTATTCTTTTACTTCTTCCCACACTTTTTACACAGCACATACACACATTCATATAGCTAACACAAATAACTCACAGCCACACAATCTCTCAACTGCCCTCTTAACTCACCGAGAAACTTTTTAGTATCCCGGGGATACCAAGGGCTTGGTATCCCCCTCCGGTCCATTTCGCATTTTCCGACCATTTTCCGATCACATGCGCATAATTGGCTCCGTTCATTTTGTAGAGTTCGGCGAGAACTATAATCATACCAAAAATCGTGTTCATCGGACTTTATTTGATACATGATCGGCACACGTGAAAATGGAAAAAAAACCAAAAATGGGTGCTGATTCAGTGTGTTTTTTGACCCAGTTTTGGTTTTTTTTTCCATTTTCACGTGTGCCGATCATGTATCAAATAAAATCCGATGAACACGATTTTTGGTATGATTATAGTTCTTGCCGAACTCTACAAAATGAACGGAGCCGATTATCCACATGTGATCGGAAAATGGTCGGAAAATGCGAAATGGACCGGAGGGGGATACCAAGCCCTTGGTATACCCGGGATACTTAAAAGTTTCTCTAACTCACCGTACCAAAATAGTTAGGCTAGGTCCCTCCTTCATCACTCTCAACTTGTCCTCTGACATCCCACTCTCTCTCTCTCTCTCCTCAACCAAACACAACAAGGCCCACACACATGCGCATACAGTAATCAATTAAGTTTAACTTTCAACAGTAACGGCATAAAAATAATCTGTTTTAATGTTTTCTCGGTGTGAAATTTCTTTGGGTTGAATCTAATCTATTGTAGTGCTTGCTCGGTATGTATTTTTTTGGCTAATCTTAATTTGTAGCAGGTTTGTTAATAGGAAATGGGCTGAATAGATTTATGATGTTTTGTGAGCCCTCAGGGTTCAGCTCATATGCCATTTACGAACACTTGAAATGAAATAATTGCTTTCTCCATCATTTATTGAAAACCAAGAGGTTTAAAATTGATCATATATGACTTCAAGAGAACAATACAAACAACATCTAATCAACAATCATCTTTGGAGGATTTTTATTTTACTCATACTTTCTACTGTTTTGTCCAATGTGTGATTCGTTTGATTTGATATTTGTACAATTTTGCTTGCTGGACTAAAATTAATTTTGAGATGGGAAGACAGTATTAAAGTTGGTTCTTCCACGTGCATTTTTTTGTTATACATCGTAATTGCCTTTTCATATACTATTATCGAAAATATTTTTCATCGCAAGATTTTCTTTATTTGGTAACAATTTATATGGTTGTTATTCGTGCATATATAGCATGAGTTTTACGCTAGTTAAAGCAAATCAAACTCCAACAGCTAAATGGAATAAGACACATGCCTAATTCTATTTCATTCATTCATATGATAAGTTTTGAAACTTACTCAAAATTATTATAGTTCAACAGAAGGCCACCGAGGTTGTTGCTTTCTGGGGCAAGCCGATTACTTTAGTGTTGTATTTAATGTTTTTTTGAACTGGTAGTTTGGTTACTATTTTTCTAGACTAGTTGATGCCTATTTGAAACTTTTGATTATGCATGGCCGCTTGACTTCGAGTGTTCGACAGATTAGTCATTTAGACACGGTTCGCTTTGGGTCTCAAAAACCAACACATCTCTCTGCGGACGGTCCCCAATAAGTTTTCTCCCCAACTATTACTCTGATTTCTATATCTATCTCTCTTCACTCATTATCCCAAAAACCTCTCAAAATACACTAACCAAACAAATTGGCGTGAAATTTGGGTTGAAATTTAGGGCCGAGTGGTACTTGTCAGTAGACATCTCCAATGGCGTGAAATCTGGGGTTGGCCATAGTCATGTTGCCATCAGTACTGTAAATCCAAGGAGGAGGAAGAGGACCAATACCAATTGGATGGCATAATTCTAGTCTTCCTATAGGACCAATACCGATTGGATGGCATAAAACAAGTCTTCCTATGGGACAAACACGGCTATCGAATGGTCTGAACTCTTTGCCTTGTATTTTTCCACACTAACCACTCTATAATGTTGGGCCCTGGAAATCAACTCCAACTCCAATAGGTATTTCAAAAAATGTGTTTTATTACCATTAGTTAAGACTTAAGGACTCGTTTGATTCGCGGACTGAAAATGATGGGATTAACAGTCCTGAGTTTAATAGTCCTTGGACTCTTTGTCCTGGATTAATTTCATCCCTAATTACACCCAATCCCATGATTGATTCACGTGGGATTAATTATGGGATAAAGAATAGTAATTTATTTATTTTTAAAATGGAAAACATTTTTCGGAAAAAGAAAGTTCTGAAAAAGAAACATTTTCAAAAAAATAGTTAAGTCCACCCATGCTTGTTCTTTCTTTTCCTACACGGTTTGGGAATAGTTAAGTCCACCCCATTGTGGCAACCCACGAACCAACTTGTAGCTTTCCCTTTTAAGCCACTCACAATCACTCTACGCTTAGAAGTTAGATTCACAGCATCAATCCATTCAACGTCAGGCACGACAAGCCTTGGCACGCCCGCACTCACTCAACAAATGCCTACAAGCGCGATCGCGCCTTGCTTAGCGTACCCGTGTCTAAAACAGAACTTTTCAGATACATTTTCTGGAGTTGCACAAATCTGAGGTCAAGCTAAAAGTGCTATTTGTAGAAATGACTTTACCGATGAACTAGTCGAAATTGGATATGATATGTGTTTAAAATTTCAAAATGCATGAACAGCTGCCACACAGAGCTATGAAATTTGGAACATTATCATCTGTTCTGCTGCTGGGAAGCGTTCGCACAGACGTGTCTAACCATTCTATTGGAACTATGAAATCGATATGAATTAAGAGTAACAATTAAGAGTTCTTATCAATTGTTTCAAGAACTCCAATTTTTCTGGACCATGGGAGATTAGAGCTATTGTGGAGGACATCAAAGAGTGGGCTACCTCTAGGCATTGGTCATTTGTTTGGTGTTGTAGAGAAAACAACAAAGTTGCGCATTGGCTAGCCGCAAATTGTCTTAGCAGGAATTGTATTTTCTCTTCGGGTTGTATTCCGTCCGCTTTAAAATTCCTTCTCGATTTTGATGTAATGCGTTGACTTTGTCTTATATGAAATTGACCTTTCAAAAAAAAAAAAAAAAAAGAGTAACAGAGAATTGTCATTGCAAGTCATTGCCTTCTGAAAAGACTTCTTATTTAGGAAATTGAAGGGAAATTTATATGAGATATAAATTGCATTCTTCACAAATAAAAACGTAAATGAAAGGATCGAACATTAAATAGGACACTATATATAAGAAGCAGCCAAAGCAATTATTCAGCATCACTTGAAACGAAAATTTTTAAGCCACGAGATATTTTATGGCCAATCACACTGCAATTACCTACGATCAGAGAAACAAAAATGATTAGAATTGTTGACACAGTTCAATGGACTTAGAGCATCCACAATGGCCTAACCAAAATTGGATAACCAAATATTGTTACATCACCTTTTGTTATCCATTTAAGGAATTGCTAAGGTTAGTAATGTATAGGTCCACAATGGCATAACCAAAATTGGAGAACCAAAAAACTTGTCACATCATCTTTTCAAACTATAAAAAACTAAAAACAATGAACATATAAAACAGTTTTTTAAAATTAGTATTCAAATTAATAAAAAAATGTTTAAAATATTTTTTCGGAATCAGTTTTTGGAAAAAAATAGTTTTCATATTTGAAGAAAAACATTTTTTTTAAAAATAGAAAACAGTTTCGAAAGAAAAAGTTTTTGAGACAGTTCTTTAAAATACTTTTTTCAAAAAAACCATTGTAAAAAAAATAACATCTCTTGAAAAAACCGTTTTTAAAAATAGTTTCTGAAAAATAATTAACAGTTTTTTAAAATAATTTTTTCAACACATTATTGAAAAAGAAAGAAAGAAAGAAAGAGAAAAAAGGGAAGAGAGAGAAGGTTTTAATTGTATAATGATGGGTGGACTTGATTGAGAAGATGTTAAGGGTCCACTAAATTTTGTTATTCGCAAAAGGTTGCTAGTTTTGATTATCCAATTACTAAAATTTGGTTACTTGCAGAGAGGTTATTAAGTTTGGTTATTCAAATGTGAGCACTTTTTGAGCAAATATCGCTAATCTTTAACAACCTTTTTGGTTTTGATTATGCCATTGTATATGCTAATTACTAATTACTAATTACTAAGTAAATACTAATTACTTTAACACAAAGGTAAGAAGATGCATAGCTAAAAAAAATCAGTTCCAAATTATTATTATTTTTTTAAAAAGGACAAACACAAATCACATGCCGAAATCAGTAGCCGTAGACATTATCAAAGAACTTCCCCACCTTAAAAATTGAAATCTAGATTTCAGTATGTTGAATAGGAATTCGGCAAAAGAGGTCGGCTAATATCGATCTTAATTCTATTTTCTAAATATTTGAAGGTTAAAACATGACTAATTAATTGCTTCAAGCCGTAAACATACTTATTAAGAAATGCAATCATTTTGTTTTTTGTAAGCAATGCAGGCATTTTGTAAGATTGCTGGCCTAGTAAAGTGTTTCAATGGCTTAGAAAGAAATTAATGCAGGCATCTTGACGAGTTAACTAAAAAACGTGAACGGTTCATATACCTACTCATTGTCACACATCATCTGATACGGATCCATCTCGAAGAAGAGTCTTCTTGCACGCATGCAACCGAGTAAGAACCTCATTCATCGCCGGTCGATCTCTAGGAAGTTCTTCTGAACATGCAATCCCAACATTAAGTATTGAAATCAAGATCTCTTGAATCTTGTGACTTCTAGCAAAACTTTGGCTTTGACCGCTGTTGATGCTTGAGCTTGCCTCCCCCTGTTCTGTCTGTTGAAGCAATGTTGGATCAACAATGCTCTCTACTTGTTCAGCCAGAGCTGTCTTGGCAAAGTTGCAGAGAGTCATACCATCAATAAACATACTATCAGTAGGTCTCTTGGCTGTAAACATCTCTAGTACAAGGATTCCGTAACTATACACATCACCCGATGTTGACACTTCATTTCCCATGCCATACTCTACAATTACAAAGTGGGAAAAAAAAATGCAATTAGATTTCAAAGAACTCTAGACATAAGAATACGGACTTGATTTTGGAAAGTAAAAGAAAACCAAAAAGTGCTAAAGGAGTTCATTTACCTGGAGCCGCATAACCAACAGATCCCCTTATACCAATGGAACTTGATTGATTTACAGAAGACGTACAAGTAGCATCTCGTAAAAATCTTGCTAGCCCAAAATCAGCAACATGTCCAACCATTTCTTCATCCAGAAGAACGTTGTTTGGCTTCAAATCACAGTGGACTATTGGTTCTGAGCTATAATGGTGGAGATAATCTAGTGCAGAAGCGACATCAATTGCAATGTTTAACCTCCGAAGAAGATTTAAACTTCTTGACTCACTACGCACCACATGTTCATTCTCGTTCGGATGCAACCACTCCTCTAAGCTTCCATTGACCATGAATTCATATACCAGAGCTTTGAAATCATTGCCTTGATAGTCAATACTTGAACATGCCGTGAGAACTTTTACAAGATTTCGGTGTTTTATGTTCTTCAAGGCTTTACACTCCGCTGTGAAACTCTTCAAAGCTCCAACAAAATCTAGATGTAGTACCTTAATTGCAACAACTTTACTTCCATGATCAAGAATTCCTCTATACACTGAACCAAAGCCACCGACGCCAATCAAATTGGCAGGTGAGAACCCATCAGTAGCTTTAAGTAGACTTTGGTAGGACAGTTTCAGAAACGGGTTCCCTAATATTCTGAAAGAAGAAGCATTTGTTCTCTTTCTAAACGAATAGCGATAAAGGAAACATAACATCAGACTTAGTCCTAGAACCCCACAAGGTATTGAGATTATTAGATTCATGGTAAGAGAAGATATTTTCTTTCCATACCCCTTGGAGTTGCAACTTGGCAGCTCCAATTCAGCTATACCTCCACAGAGTTTAGTATTTCCCTTGACAAAAATCACAGTCGCATTCCCATATATGCCACTTTCTGGTAGCACACCTTCAAAATCATTGAATGACAGATTCAATTTATGCAAGAAGTCAAAGTCCTCAAAATAGTCAGGGATTTGTCCGGAGAAATTGTTCTGAGAAATATCTATTTCCTCCATACCTCTCAAGTTACCTAAAGATGGAGGAAGGATTCCCGTGAATTTGTTACCCTTCATGTATAGTATTCTCAGTTTTATGCAGCTACCAAGACTGCTTGGAATTTCACCAGATATCATGTTCCCTGAAACATCTAGTTCCTCAAGATTTTTTAAATTTCCAATTTCCATTGGAAGAGAACCAGTCAAATTATTTTGAGAAATGTTCAAAAACAGTAATGATGAGAGACTCATAATTTCTCTGGGTATGGTACCAATAAGATAGTTTTGATCAAGTGTTAGTTCCACCAACATTTGACATTTTCCCAGACTTGAAGGGATACTTCCATGAATATTGCTTCCATACACTATAAGAGTTGTTAACCAAGTTAAATTTCCAACAGACGATGGGATGTCCCCGTATAAATTGTTAGAATGGAGATTCAACCACACCAGATTTTTAAGCTTCCCAATATCAACAGGAATTTGACCTGTCAAACGGTTATCGTACAGACCAAGAGATTGTAAATTTACCAGATTCCCTATCCCACTTGGGATCGTCCCAACTATTTTATTGCCACCCATATTCAATTCGACAAGATCAGTTGAGAAATTGCTGATCGTGTTGGGCAATAATCCTCCAAAATTGTTTGAGACCAGAACTAGATAGCTCAAATTCGTAGCATTGGTTAAAGAGTTGAGAAAACTCAAGTCATCAGTTTCTCCAGATCCGAGATGATTTTGAAGCAAGGTTAACCAACCAAGATTATTCAACTTTTCCAAATGGGGCACTTTTCCGGTAAAATTATTAGCTGAAAAACCAATGTAGTATAGTTTGGTGGCATTAGATAAGGATATTGGAAGGGATCCAGAAAATAAGTTCAAACCAACTTCAATGAATTGAAGATTAGGAAGAGTATTTCCGAGTTCCGAGGGAAGCATACCTTGAAGTTGGTTAGACAACACATTAAAGTGTGTGAGAGAAGAGATATTAAAGATCGACGAAAGAATGGTACCAACCAATCTATTGACTCCCAATAGAAGAATTTGTAGCTTTTTCAATTTTCCCAGTGCTTGAGGAATACGCCCACCAATCCTATTACTTCCCACATTGAAGATTCTCAGAGATGATAGATTGCCAATAGAAGAAGGAATTCCTCCAACTAGATGGTTATTATAAATAACCAGTCCCTGTAGCTTAGACAGGGAACCAATCTCCATGGGGATTTTCCCCGATAATCTATTTCCGGGAAGGCTAAGGCTAGTGAGGTTAGAGCAACCAGATATGTTGGTGGGAATTTCACCGGTAAATGAATTGTTAATCATCCATATCTGTCGTAGCCTTTTCAAACGGCCAAGTTGTGGTGGGATTTCATGGCTGAAGCTGTTGTTACGCAGTGATAGTAACCGGAGAAAGCTCAGGTTTCCAATGTGAGGCGATACAGGCCCCACCAATTTTCGATGATCCAGGTTCAGCACAGTGACCCTGGTGGTGTGGCGGCGGCTACATGTTACGCCAACCCATTGGCAAAAGTGGATGGATTCGTTCCACGAGTTGAGAGTTCCAAAAGGATCCCCCGTGATTTGGGCCTTGAAGGAGAGCAGGGCTAGTCGGTCGGTCACGTTCCCGCGATGCACAGAGTCGGCTACTGAAGCCAAAAGCAAGAGAGTAAGGAAAAATGACCATGAAAATAGGAGACCCATCTGGTGATGGAGAAGGCCACCGAGGTTGTTGATTTCAGGGGCAAGCTGATTACTTTAGTGCTGTGTTTATGTTTTTTTGAACTAGTAGTGCTGTGTATTTTTTGGTTAGTATATTTCTAGACTAGTTGATGCCTATTTGAAACCTTTGATTCTGCTTGGCCGCTTGACTTCGAGTCTTGGACAGATTTAGTCATTTAGACACTGTTTTGATGGGGACTTCCTTGCGTGTGTGTAGCTGTGCAAAGACTAGTCTTCTGCAGCGATTTTCTTCGTTCTTTCCACCTCTGTTAATCCATTTCCTTTGGGTAACAAAAGTGTGAAAACAAGAATTGTATTCTCATATTTGGGTAACATAAGTAAAGGAAATGATTTCAATAGGTAGAAATCATTTATTATATCTAACATTTCGTGAAATTTCATGTCCGATAGATATTCAATTCTAAACGTAAAAGCTTCGACCAACGGTTCCTTAGTCCTAGATATAATCTAATCCAGTGCCTAAAATAGGGTAGATAAACTGGACGTGAAATTTGGGGTTGCCGGACTATGTTCGCTTTCGGTCTCAAAAACCAACACGTCTCTCTGTGGATGGTCCCAATAAGTTTTCTCCCAATTAGTACTCTCATTTTTCTTTTTATCTCTCTTGATTCATTACCCCAAAAAAACCTCTCTCAAAACACAAACCAAACAAATTGGCGTGAAATTTGGGGTTGAAATTTAGGGCCGAGTGGTACATGCATGTAATTAGACATCTTCAATGGCGAGAAATTTGGGGTTGGCCATAGTGAATCCAAGGACAAGGAAGAGGACCAATACCTATTGGATGGCAAAAGTCAAGTCTTCCTATAGGACAAACACGGTTGTATTGAGGGCAAAGCATTAGTTGATAAGCAATCGAATGGCCTGAACGTACGCTTGCCTTTTATTTTTCCACATTGACCACTATAATGTCGGGCCCTGGAAATCAACTCCAACTCGCGGTGTTACAGACTTGAGCATCTCCAATAGGTGCATGTTTCAAAATGTGTTTTAGTACACCATAAGTTAAGGGTAGTGAATTATTTGAGTGTTTTTTAAGTGTTCCAATGGGAGTACTATCTTATGTGTTAGCGTGTGTTAAGTTGGAAACATTGCTAGTTTTAAGGAAGGTCTTAACTAAACTAAAAAGGGAGGGGAGAGAAAGGAGAGAATGAGAGAACATGAGAGAGAGGGGCTTGTAAATCGTGAGGAAAGGGGTGGAGAGAGGAGAGAGAATGAGACAAAAGTAAGGGGAATAAGGTATGTGGAATTACCCTATTGCCTGATCCGCACCCAAGATTGCATAATCTTGGGGGCTTTTATCGTAGTATTTGTAGCGTTTCGTCCCTATTTATTCCGTTTTATCACATTTTGCTCGTGAGGTTTCGTTTTGTTGTTTTCAGGTAAAACAGGGCAATTCCGTGCTTTTAACGTTAAGAATTTACCAAGGAAGTATTCCACCGACCAAGGCAACGTGGCATTGCCAAGTCTAGCGTCGCTGTCGGGTGGTTTTGCCCGAGCAAATGAAGCATCGGGTCGCTGTCGGGTGTTTTTGCCCGAGCAAAGGAAGCATCGGGTCATTATCGGGCTGTCTTGCCTAGCAAATAGGAAGAACCAAGTCTGCCGTGCATGAACCGGTACGAAGAATTTACCAACCGGTTCATGCTCGGTAGAAATTGAAGATTGACCCTTGATCGAGCCCATGAACCGGTACGAAGAATTTACCAACCGGTTCATGCCCTGTACCCGAATTCTGCTTTTTGCTTTTGGGATATTTTGTTGTCTCACCTTTTTGGGATATTTTGGGATATTTCTAGAGAGAGAAAGGGGACCTATTAAACATTGTTTGGTCACTCTCTTGCTCATAACACACCTTGTCTTCTCTCTCTTCATTTTCTAAGTCTTTTTGTTCCTCCTCCATTAAAGCTTGTTCAAGCTTTGTCTCTCCTAAAATCTTGTAAGTTAATTATCGTATCTCATTTTCTCGTTTATTAATGTTGTAGCTACGATTAAGGTTATCAATAATCTTAAGTTTATTTTCGAATCCGTCGGTTATAAAGTATGTCTCGTTTTTATGCTATGTTTTGTGCTTTAGCCATGTGTGAGTAGTTTATTGGCTAAGTCTCGGGATAATCTTTCCCGAGGACTTAAGTTGTTACTTGGTTCTCGAGCCATCGAGCTTTTTATGCATGATTTCCGGAATAGAGCTTAACTTGCCTTTTCGGTCTAAACTAGGGGTGTTAACCCCTTGGTAACGAGTTAGTCAAGCGGTCTTGACTAATGACTTACCGAGGCCTAGTGGCCTCCTTTGTGTTCGATAAATTTTAAAAGCAAGTTAGTTCGCCTCCGGGAAATCACATCTTTCATTAAACGTAGTCGTTTCAAGTAAAATCTTCCGGGTTTGAGCACGCGGTCGTGACTCTCGCCTGAGTTATAATCGAGAACCGGTAACGGCCTATGTCAAGGGTTAGAAGACCCCGAGACTTGCCTTTTTAAGTTTATCAAGCGTTAATCTAGTTTTCATTTTAAGTCTTTCCGTTTCAAAGCAAAACCAAGTTAGCCGTCTTCAAGGCCGAAATCCTACCTTAAACCTACAATCCATCTCAAGCTAGAATCGAATTCTCTGTGGGAACGATCCCGGATTTCCGGATACTATGCTACCGATGACCTAGCCCTACGCTTCGGGTATCTATCAACCTCTTATTGGAAAGCTAGGTTATGGCGTAAGCATTTTTGGCGCCGTTGCCGGGGATTTCTTATTCTAGCTTATTTGGAGGATACGACAAACCGCTGTAAGTATCCCATTTAATTTCTCTTTTGTGCACCGTATACTCAAGTTAGCGGATACCTCTAACCGATCTTCATATCAAATTTGAGGTTTAACGAAGCTAATTTGCGTATCCTTGCCTTTTCTTTTCTTCTTTTTGTTAATTGCGTCGCATATTGGAAACTCTTTGTAAGTTGTGAACTCAAGTTAGCGGATACCTCTAACCGAGCCACCAATTCGACCTGAGGTTTAACGAAGCTAAATTGAGCGTCACTTTCTCTTTGTCTTTATTTTATTGCCTCTATTCTCTAGCCGTGGTGGTGGTATAACCCCACGAGACTGTTTGTGAACGAGGTGGCGGCATAGCCCCTCTAGTCTGGTATTCAAGTCTTGTGCAGGTTATATGCGTACCATATACCGTAGCCCTTACTCTAATCGGCTGCACCGTTCTGCTTCTCCACCAAGGGTTCGTCAAGCGTATTCTCCACCGCGTCAATTCTCTCCACCATTAAGGCACATGGCAGAACAACCACCAGTAGCCCGAACGTTGCGAGATTATTTGACTCCGGAAAGGGGACCGCATGTTTCACCAATTGCTATTCCGAATTGCACCGCCGCCAATGCTTTTGCTTTCAAGCCGGAATATCATCGGGTTATACCGGAATTTCGGGGGCGTGAATTGGAGGATCCGTATTGTCATATTCGGGAATTCGAGACTATCGTGAGTACTTTTGTGACAACTCCGGGGCAATTGGATCAAGCAAGGTTGAAGTTGTTTCCGTTTTCGCTTAAGGATAAGGCCAAGCAGTGGTTCCATTCGTTGAAGCCACAGTCGTTGCGTACTTGGAGGGAAGTCCAGGATGTGTTTACTCATAAGTATTTTCCGGTCAGCCGAACCAAACTCCTTATGGATCAAATCGCGAATTTCAAACAAAAGGATGGGGAAATCTTTTACAAGTATTGGGAACGTTACAAGGATTTGCTAGCGGCTGTACCACACCACAACTATCCAATGTACTTGGTGATCAACTATTTTTATGTCGGATGCAATCAACAAGCCAAGCAGCTCCTTGATACCATGGGAAACGGAGATTTTCTAGGGAAGGATCCAGAGGCCGCATGGGAATTTTTGGATGCTTTGGCCGAACGAGCTCAAACGTGGGAATTCATCGATCCGGGCGATCAAGCAATGAGAAATCAAGGACCCGGAGGTTCCGGTAAGTTTTCGGTGAGTGAGCATACGATGTTTGAATCTAAATTGGAGGAATTGTCAAGTAAGTTGGATAAAATGAAATTGGATGCAATTCAAGGAAAACCGGTAAAGGAAGTAAAGGAGGTTCGTCAAGTTGAAGAAGTATGTGTTATTTGTGAAATCGTGGGCCATTCGACGGATAATTGTCCTACCATTCCCGCCCTTCGGCTCCATTATAGTCAATTACCTCAGGAAGAAGTGTGTGCAGTAAACCAACGGTGGGATCCATATTCGAACACCTATAATCCGGGGTTGAGGTCTAATCCAGCTTTCCGCTGGAATAATCAGAATGAAGCGGGGTCTTCTACAGCTGCACAAGCTCCACCCCCAGCTCCGAATCAGAATTGGCGACAAACTCAGTTTCAGGGACCACCTCGTTTTCCATCAAGCCAAGGACCGCCAGGGTTTATTCCATCGGGCCAATTCCAAGGTCAGGGTCAGAATCAGTTTCAACCGCAAGCACCACCACCTCGGCAATCATTGGAAGATACCATGAACACCTTTTGTCAGATGCAGATTACGACCAATGAGCAAACTACTCAAGCCATGAATGATATGAGGGTTCAGATGGGGAAATTAACAACAGCTATTGGTTTATTGCAACAAGAGAGAGGGAAACTTCCCACTCAACCTTTGCCGAATCCACAAGGACAACATCTGGCTGGTAGCTCTTCGGTGACTTTCCCTGAGCATGCCAAAGCCATTATCTCTCTGCGAAGTGGGAAGACGGTGGATAACGCTCAAGTCGAACCACCGGTGATACCATTATTGGTTCCCATTCCAACACCATCAAAGCCGGCACCGCCAAGTGAGGAATCGCCTAAGCAAGCATCTAAGGAGAAAGGAAAGGAAAAGGAAAAGGAAAGTGATATTCCGCCAACCTTTACCGTTCCGGCCCCTTTTCCCAATCGGTTGAGAGCACCGATCAAGCCTAACCTACAGTCGGATATCTATGAAGTGCTCAAGCAAGTAACGGTCAATCTCCCTTTGCTCGATGCCATTAAGCAGATTCCGTCCTATGCTAAGTTCTTGAAAGACCTTTGTACTCACAAGCGCAAATTGCAAGTTCAAAAGAAGGTTTTCCTAACCGAGCAAGTTAGTTCACTTTTCCAATCGGTCCTTCCACCTAAATACAACGATCCGGGGTGTCCGACAATTTCCATTACCATCGGTGGGAAAGTTGTTGAGAAGGCACTTCTTGATTTGGGTGCAAGTGTAACCTTTTACCTTATTCCGTTTATCAACAATTGGGTTTGGGTGAAATGAAGCCTACCAGGGTGACTTTGCAATTGGCCGATCGTAGTATCCGCGTTCCAAAAGGGATGGTCGAAGACGTTCTGGTTCAAGTTGATCAATTTGTTTATCCTGTTGATTTCGTGGTCCTTGATACATGTCCAGTGCCAGCAGCTCAGGCTTCCGTGCCAATTATTCTCGGGCGACCCTTCTTGGCGACATCAGATGCTGTGATTCATTGCCGGGATGGCCGGCTCAATATGAGTTTTGGGAATATGCAGATGCAGGTCAACATGTTCAGTATTGGTACTCAGATGGGAGACGACGACGATGTGTGCGGGGTTAGTATGATCGATTCACTTGTGCAAGACGTCGATGAGTTTCTTTGCAAAGATGAGTTGGAGTTAGCACTCACGTCCGCCGAAGCCGATTTTCTTGACGCTCCCGAGGTTGCCTACTTATGTTCATTGTTAGATGAGGGGGATTTGTGTGGTATCAATCCGTGGGTCCCTAAGTTTGAGGAGTTGCCACCTATTGAAAAGCGAGCTGTCACGTCGTGCGACAAGCCACCAACACTTGAGCTCAAGCCGCTACCGGATAAACTTAAGTATGCTTACCTTGGTGAAGATCAAACGTACCCGGTGGTGATTTCTTCCTCTTTAAGTGAGTCACAAGAATTGGAATTGCTAACTTTGCTACGGGAGCATTCGAAGGCCATCGGGTGGTCCATCGCCGACATCAAAGGTATCGACCCCTCTCTTTGTTCTCACCGTATTTATATGGAAGAGGATTTCAAACCGTCCCGCCAACCGCAAAGGCGTTTGAATCCAATAATGAAGGATGTCGTCCGAGCGGAAGTTCTTAAGTTGTTGGATGTTGGGATTATCTACCCGATAGCGGATTCCAAATGGGTGAGCCCGATTCAAGTGGTGCCTAAGAAATCCGGGGTTACGGTGGTTCGAAACGATAAGGATGAGCTTATCCCGACGAGAGTGCATACCGGTTGGAGGGTGTGTATCGATTATCGGAAGTTAAATGCGAGCACTAGGAAGGATCATTTTCCACTCCCCTTTATTGATCAAATTTTGGAAAGGGTCGCAGGTCATGAGTTTTACTGTTTCCTCGACGGGTATTCCGGGTACAACCAAATTGAAGTGGCCTTAGAGGATCAGGAAAAGACTACGTTCACGTGTCCATTTGGAACCTTTGCGTATCGTCGTATGCCGTTCGGGCTTTGCAACGCCCCCGGTACTTTCTCGAGGTGCATTATGGGGTTATTTAGCGACATGGTGGAAAAGATTATGGAAGTATTTATGGATGATTTTTCAGTTTTTGGGGATACGTTTGGGGCATGTTTGACCAATTTGGGACTTGTGCTAGCTCGTTGTGAGGAAAAGAATCTCGTGTTGAATTGGGAAAAGTGCCATTTCATGGTGACCGAAGGCATTGTTCTTGGTCATATCGTTTCTTCGAAAGGGATTGAAGTTGATCGGGCGAAGATTGATTTGATTGGTAATCTCCCAACGCCAAAGTGTTTGAAAGATGTGCGGTCTTTTCTAGGGCATGCCGGTTTCTATAGGCGTTTCATTAAAGATTTCAGTTCAATTGCCCGGCCGTTGTGTCACTTGCTCGCGAAAGATGTTCCATTTGATTGGTCTCCGGCTTGTGAAGCTGCTTTTGCCAAGCTCAAAGCCAGCCTCACCTCTCCACCCATAGTTCGGACACCAAATTGGAACTTGCCTTTTGAGCTTATGTGCGACGCCAGTGACTACGCCGTCGGGGCCGTTTTGGGTCAACGCCAGGGCAAGGAGCCGTATGTGATTTATTATGCGAGTAAGACGTTGAACGAAGCTCAGATGAATTATTCCACAACCGAAAAGGAATTGTTGGCGGTAGTCTTTGCTCTCGACAAATTTCGATCTTACTTGGTGGGCGCTCCAATCACGGTTTATACCGATCATTCGGCGCTTAAGTACCTTTTTACCAAGCAAGATGCCAAGGCAAGATTGATTCGTTGGATTTTACTATTACAAGAGTTTGATCTTACAATAAAGGACAAGAAGGGGGTTGATAATGTGGTAGCCGATCACTTGTCTCGTTTGGAATTCGACGATCATACGGCTCATATTCCGATTCGGGATTCCTTCCCCGATGAACAGTTGTTTGGGATCTCTACGGCTCCATGGTATGCGGATATTGTCAACTATTTGGTCACCGGGATGATGCCAGGCCACTGGAATGTTCAAGAGCGCCGCCGGTTTTTAGCGGAAGTGAAGCGGTTCACCTTCGATGACCCGTACCTTTTCAAGTATTGTGCCGATCAATTGGTTCGACGCTGTGTACCCGATTCCGAACAACAGAATGTCATTAAGTTTTGTCATACTGAAGCTTGTGGGGGTCACTTTTCATTTCGGAAGACCGCAGCGAAGATTTTACAGTGTGGGTTTTACTGGCCAAAGTTGTATAAGGATACGTTTGCCTTTTGCCGGGATTGTGATCGATGTCAATTGTTGGGATGTGTAACGCAGAGGAATGAGATGCCGCTTTCGCCGATACTGATTATTGAGGTTTTTGATTGTTGGGGTATCGATTTCATGGGGCCTTTCCCTTCGTCTTTCGGGTACCTTTACATCCTATTGGCAGTTGACTATGTGAGTAAGTGGGTTGAAGCTATTCCCACTCGTACCAATGATGCCGCGGTTGTAGTTGAATTCCTACGAGAGTATATTTTGGCACGCTTTGGGATGCCACGGGCTATTATCAGTGATCAGGGCTCTCACTTTTGCAACCGCTCATTTGCCGCCTTAATGAGGAAGTATTCGATCGTGCACAAAGTTTCTACGGCATACCACCCTCAAACAAATGGTCAAGCGGAGCTGGCGAATCGAGAGATTAAGAATATCTTGGAGAAGACGGTTAACCCTAGCCGCAAGGATTGGTCAACGCGGTTGGTCGATGCACTGTGGGCTTACCGTACTGCGTACAAGACTATCTTGGGAATGTCTCCGTATCGACTTGTTTATGGAAAAGCTTGCCATTTGCCGGTGGAACTCGAGCACAAAGCTTATTGGGCAATCAAGAAGCTCAACTTCAACATGGCCAAGGCCGGTGCTCGCCGCAAGCTGCAATTGACGGAGGTTGAGGAATTGAGGTACAATGCTTACGATTACTCTAGTTCTTATAAATCCAAAATCAAAGCCAAACATGATAAGAACATTGTGATTAAGAACTTTGTGCCCGGTCAACGGGTGTTGTTGTATAATTCGCGTTTGCATCTCCATCCCGGTAAATTGCGGTCCCGTTGGGCCGGTCCTTATGTGATTCGAACTGTTTTCCCTCATGGGGCAGTTGAAATTGAAAATATGCAAAATGGGACCACATTTAAGGTTAACGGTCAGAGGCTTAAGCCTTTTCTTGGTAATTTTGAAGTTGGTGAACCCGACGAGGAATTGGCCGAACCAGTTCACGCGGTTGGCCCGTTAGTTTAGTTGTGTTGTTTGTACTCGCACGGGGAGCGAAAGCGTAACCGATGAACTTAACTGTTTGTCGGACCCGGCCCCATGACTTAACGGTATGGGGTACCCTCCATTGACTTGGGTATATGTAGCTCCGCACGCCGCTACTAAAATAAGAATCGTGTGCCCAGCTCCGGTTCGAAGGGCAATTCTTTTTAATATCAGTGACATAGGGCTTTCATTAGCTTTTCTGATAGGAGTAATTCACCGTGCACCACTCACGTCTACCAGATTAGCCCCATCGGGGGCGGTATAGATCATAGGTTAGGCCTTGGTAATCCCGTGCTCCATAACCGCACTTGGCTCTATCTTGTGCCTGCCTAGTTACGATCTTAGGGGACGCTGGACTTAATTGTTTGGCGGAGTCCAGCGGTGACTTGGACGCTCCGAGCTCTGATATTAACTCTATGCATGTTTGTATATATTGTTCATATTGTATATATTGTTTATAGTTCTTTTCTTGTTTTCTTTGTTTTCTTTGTCTCGGGTTTTTATCACTAAGAGATTTCACCAATGCATCATTGCATCGGGCTTTTATTAGCCCTTCCTTGTGGTAGTTTGCCGTTAATGATCCTTGCTCACCAGATATGTCCCTATCGGGGGCAGTTTAGGTCTTTGGGTGAGACTTGATATTCCCGTGCTTTGGCGCTAGGCTCTGTCTGGTCTCACTTTGTTTCGACCAAGGGAACGCTGGGCTTAATTGCTTGGCGAGGTCAAGCGGTGAATTTTACTTCGGGCGTGATGTAACAAATTCGACGGTCTAGTATAGCCACCCGAGTTTTATCTCTTCAGTGAGACTCGGGAAGAAAAGTATGACTCGTAAGATTGCGTGAAGATCGGGTGGTGTTCTTTGTTGCTTTTCTGTATATATTTCTGTTTGTTGGAGCCCGGATAACACGAGCCGGGCGGTTCTAATGTCATTTGCCTGCTGGTAGGTCCTTCGTACAATTCTGCTTCTGCAGGGTTAACACGCTACCACACCAGCCTTGGTGGTTTGGGTCTACCGTTAGAGTGATTGAGGCATTCAGGAGCCCTAAGCATGGGTGCGATTATGTGTCGCGGTTGTTAGTCCGAAAAGCTTTGACTATGGCCCTGTGTGACTAGCTGGTGGTTCCGGCCGAATGAGTGAAGCCCTGGAAGCACATAACTCCGGATCGAAGTGGGCAATGGCAAAATCCTCCAACTTAGTCGAGGTATAAGGGGGTTGACATTCCCCCGTGGGTAATCTCTTCCCTTTCCCTCTCAATACTGTTGTTCTTCATGCTATGAGGGCATAGCATATCTTAAGTTGGGGGGAGGGGATATATCTGTGATATATTTTTCGTTGTTTTTCTGTTTCTGTACAAATTTTTCGTTTTTCTTTGTTTTTAGGTTGGTAATCCTTCCGTTATTACAACTTTAGTAGATTAAAGCAACTTGGCACATGCTTAGTATTTCTTTTTTGGCAAGAGTTCGGGGTACATGTTTTGTGTAGTGTGTCCATTTTAACTCATTGGCATGTTGAAGTTGAGCAATTAGGTGTTAAGTGTGTTTTTGAGCAAGTTTGACCCATATCCCGGTCGTTTTCTTCTTTTGTTCGTGTTATTCATCTTATGTCATGCCTAAACATGCTTATAGCATTATTGAATCGTTTCGGAATCTATAACGTACTTAGGGGATGATACAAGGCCCTATTTCTTTGATTTGACCACAAAGAGTCCCGTTGTCCGAATTCGTATCCTAGTCCGTGTCTTACCATTTATTCAACGAACTTAGGGAACCGGAGTAAGGAGGGATGTGTGGGATGTTATTCTGATGCTTTAAGGTGTTCGGAGGGTGTTTGAAAGGTGTTGGATACGCTCGGGGGTCAAAAGGATGGACTTTGAAAATTTTCAGAATTTTTGGTGCATGAACCGGTACGATGGAATTACCAACCGGTTCATGGAGGGCAGATTTTTGGATTTCCAGTTTTTGGTCCATGAACCGGTACGATAGATGTACCAACCGGTTCATGGAGCCCCGAAATTAAAAAAAAAACGTTTCTCCTCTCTCTCTCCTACCCCACTTTATAACCTCCACACCTCCTTTTTCCACCATAACCGCCGGCCTCCCAAACCCTTCACCTCCCCTGGCCCCCAAAACTCCACTAAAATCACCAAAAACCTCCACCAATCTTCATCAATCCTTGGGTTCTTCAAGATTCAAGAGGGAATTTCAAGGGTTTCAAGAGTTCAAGCTTGAGTTTTCTCTCTCCATCCGAAAATTTCAAGGTAATCCGAAATTTTTCCCTCCTCTCATGAGCTCTTGGGCTTTTCCTTGATTAAACCACCCAATGTGAAAGATTTCAAGTGTTATTGGAAGTTGTGGCAAGTTTTAAACCCTAGATCCCCAAAAAAATCAAAGGGAAACCGAAAATCTCTCTCTCCTACCCCCAAAATCCGAAATTTCCCACATACCCTAGCCTTAATTTCAGAAATTGCTCTTGAGAACTGTTGTGGGGTTTGATTTACTGTTATTGTTTGGGAATTGGAACTCTGCTGTGCAGGTGGTTGATTAATTGTAGTTTGGAGGGGTTGTGCTCTGTTTTGCTCTGTTTTGCTCTGTTTTGGTGGGACTCTGTTTTGAAAGATGGGGAGAACTAAAAAGGTGTTAGGTGATGCTATGAAATCAACGGATGCGGTGGCATCGGTTGATGCTAGAACGGGGAAAACAACGTACTATAAACGCCCCGATCCGGAGGTACAGGCCGAGCGGGCCGATTTACAAGAGGAGGAGAGTAGGAAGAGGAAAAGAGAGAAGAAAGAAGAAGCAAAGAAGAAATGGGAAAAAGAGTTGAAAGGGCGTAACTACATTTGTGAGCGTCAAGTAGACCGAGAGAAGATAGGAAATCACCCTATAATCGACATTATCAATCAACGTGGTCTACGGTTTTTCTTTAAACCAGTTCCGGGGTATAAGCCTAAGATGGTTTTTGACTTTTATGCAAATATGGAAATATATGAGAAGGATCAAAAGATTATCTCGGTGATGGGGAAGAAGACCGTGCTCATAACTCCTAACATCATTGCCAAATACCTAGATGACTACCAACGGCCTCGTTTTGGTACCACAACCTATCCCGCCCTGAATTGGTCTAAACCCGAGGAGGAGATTCGTAATTCCTTGACCGATAAGCCATTGAAGGTTGATCGTTTTGTCAATGGGAAGCTTTTTGAGAAATACCGGGTGATTAATAAGGTGGTCAAGTATAACATATGCCCTCACGGTTCGGAAAAGAACCCGAGGAAGGAGGATGCGGAGGTACTTTACGTGTTTGGATCTAGTGATGAGGTAGTGGATTGGGCGTTGATGATTTGGAACTCCATGGTGACGTTTAGGAAGCGTTCGGGTCCGTATAAGCCAAATTTTCCGTTTCCGGCATTGGTGACTGCCATTTGTGGTGCGCAGGGTGTGCTTTCTCCGGAGAGACTCTTTCCCGGATCGCCCGGTCCGATTACGGGTGGTTCCGTGGAGAAGAGCAAGTCTTTGTCGCAGCCTCCATTGCCCGGACCTTCTGGTTTGCCTACTTCTACTGCTAGGACGTCAACGGGAAGGGTAGAAGAGTATGTGAAGGGTATGGCGGTTCAAATTCAGACTCTGGAAGCGCGTCAGTTGAGACAGGAGACTCAGTTACGTAGAACTAGGAGGGATCTCTCGGTTGTGAAGAAGGTCGCCTTATGGATTGCAGCGAGATGTGGCAAGGACGGGGATGTTTATGTGCCCGACGAGGAGGACTTGCGAGAGTCGACCCCCGAGGTGTCTGTGGATGAACCGGGAGTTGGTGCTAGTGGTGGTGGGCCTGGTGCGAGGAGAAAGGGTAAAGAGCATGTGATTGGTGATGATGACGAGGATGAGGATTTTGACAGTGAGGAGTAGTGTCGGTGGTGGTCGTTTTGTAAAACCCTCTACTTGGTCGGGGTGCAAGGTGGTTGACAGCCCACCTAGTTATCTTGTTTTCAGTTTTTAGTGTCGCTTTGTACATAGTTTAGGAAGTTTTTGTTGTGGCCGGCTTGTGGCCTTTTGCCTTGACTTAGTAGTTAGTGTTGGTGGTGACTAAGGGTAGTTAAACCAAGCTTGGTAATGGTCGCCATCGTTTTGTTAACCGTTCTTTCTTAACCAAGGTCATTATAAGCCAAGAAAGTCCTTAGTTGACCGTTCGTACGTTTTGATTCCGGTTTGATTCAATTCTTGCTCGTTGGCATGTTTAGTTTGTGGCATACTTATTTTCGGTTAATATTTGGTTTAGCTTATCTTTCTTTCTTTGGTGCTCTCCTTATATAAGGCTTGGAATTTTTGTTCACCGAGCCTAGTTTCGAGCACCTTTTGTGGGATATGGCTGCTTTTGTATAAAATATTTTTGGCCGTGTCGTATCCTCTTTTTGATCTTGGATACGCGCGTTGGATGCTTGTTGTTTACATGCTTAGTGTTTAGTTGCTCAGTTTTTAACATGCTGCAAGTTTGTATGGATAACAATGGTTCTTTTTGAATTCTTGTAAACTAGGTTTGCCCGAGCATGTGCCTTAGTTGTTTTTCCGGAAGGCTTACGTTGTTTTTCTTTTTGTTGGTTGTTTTTGGTTGCTAGGGGCTAGCAACGCTTAAGTAGGGGGGCGTGATCCGCACCCAAGATTGCATAATCTTGGGGGCTTTTATCGTAGTATTTGTAGCGTTTCGTCCCTATTTATTCCGTTTTATCACATTTTGCTCGTGAGGTTTCGTTTTGTTGTTTTCAGGTAAAACAGGGCAATTCCGTGCTTTTAACGTTAAGAATTTACCAAGGAAGTATTCCACCGACCAAGGCAACGTGGCATTGCCAAGTCTAGCGTCGCTGTCGGGTGGTTTTGCCCGAGCAAATGAAGCATCGGGTCGCTGTCGGGTGTTTTTGCCCGAGCAAAGGAAGCATCGGGTCATTATCGGGCTGTCTTGCCTAGCAAATAGGAAGAACCAAGTCTGCCGTGCATGAACCGGTACGAAGAATATACCAACCGGTTCATGCTCGGCAGAAATTGAAGATTGACCCTTGATCGAGCCCATGAACCGGTACGAAGAATTTACCAACCGGTTCATGCCCTGTACCCGAATTCTGCTTTTTGCTTTTGGGATATTTTGTTGTCTCACCTTTTTGGGATATTTTGGGATATTTCTAGAGAGAGAAAGGGGACCTATTAAACATTGTTTGGTCACTCTCTTGCTCATAACACACCTTGTCTTCTCTCTCTTCATTTTCTAAGTCTTTTTGTTCCTCCTCCATTAAAGCTTGTTCAAGCTTTGTCTCTCCTAAAATCTTGTAAGTTAATTATCGTATCTCATTTTCTCGTTTATTAATGTTGTAGCTACGATTAAGGTTATCAATAATCTTAAGTTTATTTTCGAATCCGTCGGTTATAAAGTATGTCTCGTTTTTATGCTATGTTTTGTGCTTTAGCCATGTGTGAGTAGTTTATTGGCTAAGTCTCGGGATAATCTTTCCCGAGGACTTAAGTTGTTACTTGGTTCTCGAGCCATCGAGCTTTTTATGCATGATTTCCGGAATAGAGCTTAACTTGCCTTTTCGGTCTAAACTAGGGGTGTTAACCCCTTGGTAACGAGTTAGTCAAGCGGTCTTGACTAATGACTTACCGAGGCCTAGTGGCCTCCTTTGTGTTCGATAAATTTTAAAAGCAAGTTAGTTCGCCTCCGGGAAATCACATCTTTCATTAAACGTAGTCGTTTCAAGTAAAATCTTCCGGGTTTGAGCACGCGGTCGTGACTCTCGCCTGAGTTATAATCGAGAACCGGTAACGGCCTATGTCAAGGGTTAGAAGACCCCGAGACTTGCCTTTTTAAGTTTATCAAGCGTTAATCTAGTTTTCATTTTAAGTCTTTCCGTTTCAAAGCAAAACCAAGTTAGCCGTCTTCAAGGCCGAAATCCTACCTTAAACCTACAATCCATCTCAAGCTAGAATCGAATTCTCTGTGGGAACGATCCCGGATTTCCGGATACTATGCTACCGATGACCTAGCCCTACGCTTCGGGTATCTATCAACCTCTTATTGGAAAGCAAGGTTATGGCGTAAGCATTGCCCTCATTTCAAAAAAGCTATTTCACTTATTTATTAGGAAAAAAAAAAACTACATAATACATTCTTTAACGACCACATTGAACATACATCACTTGCTTACTAAATTAACACATTCTTAACTCACGTAATTAGGTCCCACTTTATTTTTTTTACTTTTTGACACTAAAACACATTTTACCTAACATTCATAACAAAACCATTTGAGATGCTCATTAAAAAACTCCTGAAATTGAAATTGAAAAGGAATCTCGAGAAAGTTCAATACCAAATTGTGTAATCAAATTACAAAGCAAACTTTGAGATGCTTTGGGGGAACTAGCATTCTTGTGCCACAATGGCCTTGAATATTTTGCAAAGTTTCTCCTTCTCAACAACATCCATATAGACACACCCGTAACGAGTCATCCATCCAAATAAACACGCCCATAAGTTCATAACAAGTCATCCATTGCTCATGCTTCGGAGACTTTGACACCTTTTGAAGAGAAGGAGATGCAACTTGAGAAGCCAATGTTCCCAAAATGAGTACCAAAGCAAGGCATATGCATTGGTACTGGTTTTGGAATCCATGGTTCTGGTAAGAAGCAGGACTAATTAGTAGGCTTTGAGTTGGTTGGTGTACTGATTTCTGCATTGATCTTTGGGGTTTATACAGAACCAAAACTCACGTCATGAGGCATACTATTCCTGAAATTCGTTTTCGGTACTACTGCTCTCTGCGTGCCTTGGTTTTTGAATTAGACTCGCCAACTTATTTATGTTGCTTGATAGGACTCCATTCGATTACTCTCTATAACTATGTCAGATCGTTGTATCTATTTAAATTAGTTCAGTGTATGGGAGAAGTGCTAAACAAGGAACCACTAGGCTGATGTAGTGGTATTCACCTACAAGCTAGCAAGGGCCTCAGGAAGCCTCTGGTCTCGGGTTCTACTCATTCACAGCTATCAATACCTATGTTGGGTAGTCTATATGATCATGAAGCTTTGTCCTAGTTTTCATTGGATCCACACTAGTCCACGGTGGGATTGATCTATCAAGATTAGTCAATATATTGGGTTAGATACAAAATTATCAAAAGAAAGTGCTAAATCAGCTATTGGTTAGTGATGGGTTTCATGTATTGTTTCTTTCTACATTTATGCTTCAAACGTGCCGTTTCATTCTTCATTAAACTGATAGAACTGACCTTGACGATATTGAATGAACAACACAACTATTTTCTCCTACCGTTTGTTTTTATAAAATAAAAAACACAACTATTCTCGTGACAAAAATGCACCACGAGAAATGCTTAATTCGACCTTGTACCTATCTAATTCCTTCTTGGACCATATCAGTATTTAATTATGTAATTAGATACTCAAAAAGTTATTTAACTAGTCATCGCCTTGCGATTCCATGCTAATCATTACTTACCCTTGAGCCTTCGAATAAAAGCATATGTTGTAAGTCATTTTACTCTTCACCAATGATGGACGAATGCTGGTTTTCTGTTTCAGAAGCCATTTTCTTGTTGACTTGGGAGTCCCTTGTGGCTCCACTCCTCTCACTTTCAGCAGCCCTTGCACACAAGTGGGCTTTCACCTCAGCCTCCAGTGAAGACTTCAGCTATAAAAGGAGTGTCTGGCGTGGGAAGAAATAGGGTGCTCCCATTAGGCTATAAAAGGAGACCTTCGGTTTTGTAATTGGTATTTCTCTTGAGTGAGAGACCAGTGAGGTTCTGTTAGCAATGCAAAGCACAGAGTGATGTGAGAGTGTGGTGAGGTGATAGACCTCACTTGTAAAGCTCGTCCATATACATAGTGTGTTTGCTCCGATTCCTCCGTGGACGTACCCGATTTTGAGGGATCGGACCACGTATATCTCATGTGTTCGTGTTTGTGTGCGTGTGTTTTGGCTCTGTTTGATCCACTCAGGGCACAACATTTCTAACAGACTGGAACCCTCTTCACATCCTTCACTTCAGGCTAGGAGACAACATTCTAAACCATAAATGAAGTAGCTAACAGATACAGAATTTTGCATGCCCGTGCCAAATTTGAGCCATTAAAGGTGATTTTTTACTAACCAATGGCTTGTAGCCCACACATGACACCTTTCCGGGTTAATTGGACTAGCGGCCCTTCCCTTGTCCACCTTAGGAGTAGGCCCAGAAATTACAAACCGTTGTTCAACGTACTTTGTCACGACCCGCCTTTTATTACAAATAAACTCCAAAATAACTATTTTTTTTACACATCCAGGCCCCGTTCTCTCAATCTACAGTTTTACATTCCCAAAATAAAATTAAAGTTTACATGCCTCATGCCTCCTTACAAACAAATATGTACAAGTATCCGATTAAGTTCTAAAAAAAAAAAAAACTAGAACATAACCATGATTCTTAAGCCTTTGGATCCATCTTGAAACCTGAAAAATTTGAGTTAACAACAACATGAGATAGCTCGTGCAAGAAATACGTTAAATGAAAATATATGAACATGCAAAGCTTGATATACAAAATATACTCTTTTTTTATATACAAGTATTGAAAAGTTTTCCATGCCCAATTTGGCCTAACGATTATTTCAAGTCCCACCTTGGGGACCATCCCAATGATGAAATGGAAACAGTGATTGCTGATTGCCTTCTCGAGAACCTTAGGACTTTCGGTAAGAACTTTGAGCCACTTAGAGGACCTAATCCAGAGCCAAATAGCCTTTCAGACAGAAACTACAGAAGCCTAGGAGAATCCATCTGTCGGCCGTAACATCGATCTCACGGCCTCAACATCATTTCTTCACCCGAGCAACCTGTTGCATGAAAATCTCCCGGAGAGATCAATCCCTCGGCCGCAAGATCTATCCTTCGGCCGCAACATCCATTCCTCGACCGCCAGATCCATTGCTCGGCCGCCAGATCGTCCTTTTTCCAGACTCTAGAACGTTCTGTCGATTGTTTGATCCAACTACACTACCTTCCCGATGCGTTCGGGCTACGTTCAGAGATCACGACGAAGAGATTGAATTGCATTGCAATTACAATCGTGCGTTTTGATTGGACGAAGTGAGTCACCAGTTGCCTATATAAAGGGCCTTTGGGTTCCAAAATGAAAGACACGAAATTGATAGGTGAATACACTCTCTCAAGCCACAAAACTTTGCACAAATACTCTCTCAAACCCCCTCTTCAAAAGCCCCAACCTCCCGAAGGCAGCCACTAATCCGATAATCAAACCCCGAAATTCAAACCCTAACCCTAGAGTTTTCATAGAAGCAATCAGTCAATCACAATCAATTCAAAGCAATCAAGCAACTGAGGCATCAAGGTGGTGAGATCCAACGGCCTCTGGTTTGGTCTATTTACTGTCTTTATGCTTAATCGTAGCCTTTTTATTATCTGCTAACTTGTTTGTCTGGTGTGAGGAAGAACACCGACCGGGACTTCGATCCCTCGGCCGGTACATAAATCCAGGAGGATTCCTCGGCCGTGACATCTATTCACCGGCCGCGGGATCCATTTCCCTGGGACAGCTATGTTTTATTCAGTTTTCTAATGCATGTTTCAATTACAGTCTTGGCTCACCATTAACTGCTTAAAGGCTAAAAACAGACTACGTGCTAGAATTAAATAAAGCATCTACATGTCTTATGTTGAATAACTATGGGCCAGTCTCACGACTGGGCAAAGAGGGGTGCCTAACACCTTCCCCTTACTGTACTTTTGACTCCCGTACCCAGAATCTCTATCTATTTTCCTAGTTTTAATAAACTAGGTGGCGACTCTGTTTTGATGATAACTGCTATCGTGTGGCGATGTTCCTAGCCATGGGAATGTCCACGATCTTGGTTTATGAAGCAAGCAACCAATCGAGCAAACAACGATCAATCTGTATGGCGATGCCTCGTTTGGGAGGTGTCTACAGTTTTTGGCGACTCTGCTGGGGACTTGAGAGCCATAACCAGAAAGTTCAACATAAGACTAATACATGCTTTATTCAATTCATTTATCATATGCATCGAGCGGGCAATCTCGTTGAGTTCACCTGATACCCCGGCATGACACGGGCTATGTTAGGGGTTCCAGCAAACTCCACAGTCACTCGTACCTAGTGGTATATCAAAAAGGAAATCACTCAATCACCGCCTATGATGGGCTAGTGAGAGGACTGATGCCCTTTGACAACGGAGCACCCTGAAACTACCTAAAACCAGTTGCTTCACTTTCGCATGGAGTGATTGGAGAAATAGTATATTTGATTAAGTATATTTTAAATACATTTGAGACCTTATAGAGCATATATATATATAAGTATTTCAATTTTCAATCCGTTTGAACTGTCATATAATCCTAAAATGGTCAAAGTTAATTTTTGTCTCTAGGACTTTCAAATTAAGTATCTGCTCTTTATATATTATTCAGCTGTAGTTCCTTAAGAAATGTTAGGTTTCCAATGTGAGGCGAAATGGGCCCCACCAATTTGGACCCAAATAAAGACCACCATTGTTTTGCTTTATGAATTTCAAGACCATCATTGCAGCTTTGATCTTCTTCAGATGTGTCACAGTCAACCAACTCTTCATTTGGATTATATTCCTTTCATGGCTGCAGTAGCTGAAAATGGCCGACAATCATTTATAATGTGGTCATATCAGAAGAAGAGTTGGAACACACCAAAACCTACAGTGTGTGTGCTTTTATTTAATGGTAATGATACAATGGCTACTTTCCTCATTGGCCGTAGTCCTTAACAAGTATTACAACGCCTTTCTTCCTCCAATCCATGGTAGATGGCATGACACTACGGTTTTTCGTATCTAAAGGAAGACACTTCAGTGAAGTAGACATGGCTCTTTTAGTCTTGCGTTGTTTGAACTTTTCATAAATTTGCGAGGTCTGCACAATTAATTGGCTCCTAGCTAAGTCTTGTTTCAGGCCTTTTTATTTTATTTTGAGATTCAATATCTTCCACGTTGGCCTTGAATATCAAGTAAAATTCTCCTTGTCAGAACTACCCTTGTAGACACACCCACAAGTCACATTGCTCGTGCATCTCATAGATCGCCGCTTCCTGAAGGAAGTGAAATGCAGTTCGTGAAGCCAATTTTCTGATAAATGAATAGTGAAGCAAGGCTGATGCAATGGTAATGGTTTTTGGAATCCATTGGTTTTGGTAGGAGCTAGGACTGATAAGCTGTGAGTGGGTTGGTACTCTGATTTCTGCATTGGGCCTGGGCTTTATGTAGAGCTCGAAACTTTTGTCAGAATGCATTTAAGATTCCTGAGTGCCTTAGTAAACTGATCTGAATTGGACTCAACAGAGTAATATTGCATAATAGAATTTTATTAGACCACTCCTTCAAAATTGAGAAAAATATCAGTAATCAATCCTCATTAGTATATTCATTGGTGAAGTTCTAAATCAACTACACCAATCGGTTACTGAGGGGTTCCATGTTTTATTGTTTGGATTTGTTTGCTTTCAACGTGCTGTTTTGCTTATCCATGAACATACTAAACTGATCAAGACAACTAGTCGATAATTAGGTACTGAATTAGCATTATCAGCACATGACAAAATTTCCATCGGAAGCTTGGAATTAAGTGAAAACTGGCTTTGGATGGATGATACTGAACATCTAGTGTAACACGCATTTGTCTTCTTTTGATTGTTGGTAAATGATGAGGTAACCTCATTGAGGTTCAATAAGGGACAGGAAAATATTCTGGTAGAACTTACATACAAAAACTTTATGCATTCATGAGACACAAAATGCCAATCATCCTGCATTTAATCATTACCATAATGCCAGTACTGCATCGTTGGGTATAAGTTTTTTGTTTTTGTTTTGGATAAGCACATTCCTTTTATAAAGCGCAAACTCATTTACAACTCTAAGGGGCATACCCCCAAAAAAAAAAAAACTCAAGGCACCTGAGACAAACCTCAGAGAACCACCGGAGAAAATAAGAAACTAGATCAAAAAACCGAAAGGAAAGCATATTTTTTACAGATTTTGCCTATGCTAAACAGATGGATAAAAAATCCTATTTGAGAGCCCCCAACTACAACACAACTCCATGTTCTTTTGGGATTGTTTGACACCCCTCTTCGAGTGCACTAAGTCCCGAATAGTTGTTATAGTCTTGAGGATAACCTGATCAAGAGGAGGAGACTTGTGCTAAAAAATCTGCTGATTACGTTCTATCCACAAGTTGTAGACAAAAGCAGCTAGTACACTCTTCAAAAGCATTCTGGATATACCATGCAATCACATCAGGTAAGGAAGAAGGGGTTTGAGCAGCCAAACATCGTTGCCGAATAGCACCCCAAACTAATTGAGAACAAGCACATTGAAAAAACAGATGTCCAAAACAATATTCTGCTATTCCATGTAAAAATCATTAACAAGCTTTGAACTACCAGTGGCCAAAAATTAGTTACCACAATATGGGCCATATTTAATTGTTCGTGGATCCCAAAGGTATCTGAAATAATTCTATTCGTCACAATCATTACCTATCAGATACATTTGCTGAAGTTTCACAAATCTGAGGTCAAGCTAAAAGTGTTATTTGTAGTTTTGTATTATGTGTTCAAAATGTATGCACTGCTTCCGCAAAGAGCTATGAATTTGGAACATTATATCATCTCTCACGCTGTTGGAAAGTGTTTGTGTAGACGCATCTAACCACATTATTGGGACTATGAAGTCTATATGTAGTACAAGAGAGAATTGTCATTGCAACTCATTGCCTTCTGAAAGGACTTTTTTTCTTAGCAAACTGAAAGACCATTTAGATGGGAGAAGTTGCATTCTTCACCAAAAAAGAAAAGAAAAGAAAAAGTATTAAGGACTGTGTCTGTAAGAAGCAGCCAAAGCAATATGCAGCATTACGTAGTGGTAGAGCCACAAGATATTTAAAAGGCCAAATACACCGCAATCACATACAAGCAGAGAATAAAAATGATTAGAAGACAAAACAGTGATGTACTTAGATAGGCAATTACATTAAATACATCGGTAAGAAGCTGCAGCTTAAAAATCAGTTCCAAAAAGCAAAATGACAGGATAAACAAAAATCACATGTCCAAACAGGTAGCCTAGGTAAAGGAGGATTCCTCGAAGGCCTCTATCATGAGAGCACAGAAAACTAAAGATTTGCTGGCCTATGACAGAGTTTTCAATGGCCTAGTAAGAAATGGAGTCATTTTCTCGAGTCAACTAAAAACGTGAATGATTCATACCTACTCGCAATCACACTTCAATTCTAGATTCATTTCCACCTTCAAGAAGAATGTTCTTGATCCTATACAACCGAGTAACAACCTCATTCGTCTCCGTCGATCTCTAGGAAGTTCTTCTGAGTAGGCAATTCCCACTTTAATTGCTGAAGTCTAGAACTCCCGAATCTTGTGACTGCTAGCAAAACTTTGGTTCCTACCATTGTTGATGCTTAAGCATGCCTGCCCCTGTTCTCTTTGTTGAAGAAGTGTTGGATCAACAATGCTCTCTATTTGTTCAGGTAGAGCCATCTTAGCAAAATTGTGGAGAGTCATACCATCACTAAACATGCTATCAGTAGGCCTCTTCGCTGTAAACATCTCCAGTACGAGGATTCCGTAACTATACACATCACCAGATGTTGACACATCATTGCCCATGCCATACTCTACAATTTATGGGAAAAGCTGTGATTACAAATTCGGAAAATTCTGGATATGTGATTCTAGTCTAGATTTCGGAAAGTCAAGGGGTAAAGGAAAACAAAAAAGCGGTAGAAGTACATTTACCTGGAGCCGCATAACCAATAGACCCCTTATGCCAATGGAAGTTGATTGATTTGTGGAAGAATGACAAGTAACATCTCGAAAGACTCTTGCTAGGCCAAAATCAGCAACATGTCCTGCCATTTCTTCATCCAGAAGAATGTTGCTGGGCTTCAAATCACAGTGAGCAATTGGTTTTTGAGCTATAATGGTGGAGATAATCAAGGACAAAAGCGACACCAATTGCAATGTTTAACCTCTGAAGAAGATTTAAACTTCTTGACTCATTGTGCACCCCATATACATTCTCATTTGGATGCAACCGCTCCTCTAGGCTTCCATTGACCATGAATTCATATACGAGAGCTTTGAAATCATTGCCTTGATAGTCAACACTTGAACATGCCGTGAGCACCTTTACAAGATTTCGGTGTTTGATGTTCTTCCAGGCTTTACACTCGGCTATGAAACTCTTGGAAGCTCCAGCGACTTGAAGATTTAGTACCTTAATTGCGACAACTTTTCCTCCATGATCAAGGATTCCTCTATACACTGAACCGAAGCCACCGACGCCAATCAAATTGGCTGGAGAGAACCCATCAGTAGCTTTGTGTAGACTTTGGTAGGACAGTTCCAGAAATGAGTTCCCTAAAAATCTGAAAGAAGATACGTTTGTTCTCTTTCTAAACAAACAACGATAGAGGAAATACAATATCATACTCAGTCCTAGAATCCCACAATCTATCGAGATTATTAAATTGATGGTAAAAGAAGACCTTTTCTTTCTATACCCTTGGGAGTTGCAACTTTGCAACTCCAATTCTGCTATACCTCCACAGAGCTTATGATTTCCCTTGACAAAAATTGCAGTTGCATTCCTATATATGCCTCTTTCTGGTACCACACCTTCAAACTCATTGTAAGACAGATTTAATTTCTGCAAGAAGACAAAGTCCTCTAAATAGGCAGGGATTTGTCCTGAGAAATTATTTTGAGAAATATCTAGTTCTTCAACTCCTCTCAAATTACTTAAAGGCAAAGGAAGGATTCCCGAGAATTTGTTTCCCTTCATATATAGAAATCTCAGTTTTATGCAGCTACCAAGACTGCTTGGAATTTTACCAGATAACATGTTCTCAGAACAATATAGTTCCTTGAGATTTTTTAAATTTCCAATCTCCACTGGAAGAGAACCAATCAAATTGTTTTGAGAAATGTCCAAATACAATAATGATGAGAGACTCATAACCTCTCTGGGTAGGGTACCCATAAGATTGTTTCGATGAAGTCTCAGTTCCACCAACATTTGGCATTTCCCCAGACTTGAAGGGATGCTTCCATGAAGATCATTTCCAGACAGTCTAAGAGTTGTTAACCTAGTTAAATTTCCAATAGACGACGGGATTTCCCCGTAGAATTTGTTACTAGAGAGACCCAATATCTCCAGATCTTGAAGATTCCCAATATCACCATGAATTTGACCTGTCAAATGGTTCACGTCTAGACGAATAACTTGTAAATTGATCAGATTCCCAATCCCAGATGGGATGCTTCCAACTATTCAATTGCCATTTATAACCAACCGACGAAGATCAGCTGAGAAATTACTTATTGTATTGGGCAATAATCCTCCAAAATTGTTTGAACCCAGAATTAGACGGGTCAGATTCGTAGCATTGGTTAAAGAGTTGAGAAAACTCAAGTCATCAGCTTCCCCATATCCGAGATGATTTTCAACCAAGATTAACCGCCCAAGATTATGCAACTTTTCCAAATGAGGTACTTTTCCGGTAAACTTATTTTCTGAAAAACCAATGTGATATAGTTTGGTGGCATTAGATATGGATATTGGAATAGATCCACTAAATAAGTTTGAACCTACTTCAATGAATCGAAGATTAGGAAGAGTATTTCCAAATTCCAAGGGAAGTCTCCCTTGAAGTTGGTTAACCGGCACTACAAAGTTTGTGATAGAAGAGATATTAAAGATGGAGGAAGGAATGATACCAACCAACCTATTCTCTCCTAATTGAAGAGCTTCTAGCTTTTTTAGTTTTCCCAGAGCATAAGGAATACTCCCACCAATCCTATTATCTTCCGCATCGAAGTCAATCAGAGACGATAGATTACCAAAAGATGAAGGAATACCTCCAATAAGATGGTTCTGTCCAATATTCAGCCCCTGTAGCTTAGACAGGAAACCAAGCTCCACGGGGATTTTCCCTGATAATCTATTTCTTGGAAGGCTAAGGATAATGAGGTTAGAGCAACCAGATATGTTGGTTGGAATTTCACCGGTAAATGAATTGTTACCCATCTGTATCTCTCCTAACCTTTTCAAACGGCCAAGTTGTGGTGGGATTTCATGGCTGAAGCTGTTGTTACGCAGCCATAGTTCCTTAAGAAAGCTCAAGTTTCCAATGTGAGGCGAAATGGACCCTGCCAATTCTTGGCCATCCAGGTTCAACACAGTGACCCTCGTGGGGTGGCGGCGGCCACATATTACACCAACCCATTGGCAGAAGTGAATGGATTCGTTCCATGACTTGAGAGTTCCAAAAGGATCCCCTGTGATTTGGGCCTTGAACGAGAGCAGGGCTAGTCGGTCGGTCTCGTTACCGCCATGCACAGAGTTGGCAACTGAAGCCGAAAGCAAGAGAGTAAGGAATAAGGACCATGAAAATAGCAGAGCCATCTGGTGATTGGAGAAGGCCACTGAGGTTGTTGATTTCTGGGGCAAGCCGATTACTTTAGTGCTGTATTTATTTGTTTGTAGACTGGCTGATGCCTATTTAAGAAAGCTGTAATTCCACCAAAACTCCATCACTTTGTAAACGCGTAGGCCCCGTTTGCTGACCAGATTAGTTAGTTTTTATAGGACAAACACGGTGTAATTATTGAGGGCAAGGCATTTGTTGATAAGAATCGAATGGTCTGAACTCTTGCCTTTACGTATTTCCACACTTACCATGACAATGTTGGGCCCCTGAAATTCAACTCCAAGACGTGGTGTTACGTGTTTTAGTGCCATTAATTATTTAAGATTAGTGAGTCTAGTGACTAGTTGAGATTTTTTACTGCTCCAATGGGATCAGTGGCGGAGCCAATGTAGGCCCACAGGGCATTAGCGCCCACTGCACTTTTTTTTTACTCGAATCGAATCAGCTATTGCATTTATATAATTCAATCAACTTGCAAATGAGCGTTAACACACCGGACAAACCATTAGAGAGAGCAATTAGAGCACAGTATGTGCAACCTTATTTCAAACTTACCTACTGAGATCAGGTTCGCAGAAAATAAAACTAATACCAAACACATGACCAACAAACCAACGGACTAAATCTGAACAAAGACGAAATAAAGCAAAAAATACACTCCTCTCCGTCATTGAGCTGCCCTTCTCTTGCCTAGTCCCCTACTGATCAAACTCCCAAGTCGTCGACCCAAGAAGACACCGACGATCACGCGGCTGCAAACCCAGAAGCGGTGTGGCGGAAAGCGGAGCGACGATGAATGGCAAGCGGTTTTAGTGGAGAAGGAGAAAGGGAAACCATATCTGAACCCCTCCCGCCGCCCAAATTAAGGTTTAAACCCAAGGGAGAAGGAGAAGAAGAAGAAGAAGTGTGGGGACCGTTTTAGGGTTAGAAAGAGGTGCTCCCGTTTTTAGGGTTAGAGAGAGGTAGAGAATCAAAGGATATTCTGTTCAATAACTCAAAAATAGGATAAACATGATAGCATTTTCTACTTTATTTAGGATTCGTAATAGGTGGGTGAACAAAACATAGCTCCAAAATATGAAAAAATCCCATTTGATTCTCGTGATGCAACATGCAAGCCACCGTCGTATTGCCAAAATGCATCAAGTCGTGGGTCGGTGGGATGTGTATAGATTCGGTGTCACCGGAACTTTTATTTCGTAGTGCCCCTACTGATGCATATTCTGGCTACGCCACTGAATGGGATATTCTCTTATGTGTCAGTGTGTGTTAGTTTGGAAGTGTTCTCGAAAGTTGAGAGAGAAGCTTGTAAATCTCTTTCTGTTTTGTTTAATCATTTCTTCTTTTTTTTTTCCTGAATTGGGTCGAATTCGGTAGGAACAAGTTTTAACCAGAATTTCCCTTGGTTATTGTATAAATATTCCGGCGATTCTTGATTGTCTTTTGAATCAAGAAAGTCGTGTATTTTTCTGACAATTTCGTCTTTATCTTTCTCATGAGGAAGAGGGAGGAGAGAGGAGAGAAAATGAGACAGAAGGTAGGGGAACTAGAACACACTGTTCACATTCTGTAACTGCACAATTAAAACATACAGTCACTCTCTAAATTAACACATTTTAAGCACAAAAAATTAGGTCTTGCTTTTCTTTTCTTTATTTACCTTCTTGTCATATGAAACACATTTTCTACTAAACATTTTTCATTTGCCATTGGAGATGGTCATTGAAAAATTCCTCAAATTGAATAGGAATCGCTAGAAAGCTCAACATCGACTAATTAAGTTGGTTTAATCAAATTACGAAGGCAGACTTTGGGATGCTTTGGGGAAACTAGCATATTCTTGTGCAACATTGGCCTTGAATATATATGTCGTACCGCTTCTCCTTCTCAGCAGCATCCATATAGATACGCCCATAACCAGTGGCGGATCCAGAAATCTAATACAGATCGATGGGTCACCTCTCGAACAAGAAATGCATTCAGAAAAAAATTATAACAAGAACAGAAAATGTTTAAGCATTCTTTATAGAGCACAAACTTTGAATTTTTTTTTTTGTGAAAGAGCAAGAAATGCATTAATAATAATATAAAAAGTACAACTGTAATGTCGTTATTACATAATGAAGACACGCCAGTGAAAATCGAAGACTAAACATACAGTAAACTTTTAACAAAATGAGTGGACTAGTGTTTTGTATTTTATCATTTTTATTTGATGGGTGTGTCGAATTGTCTTTGTTGGCATTGTGGTAGTGCTTGAGCCTAAGCATTTGTTGGGTGGGGTTTGACTCCCGTTAGCGTGTGTTTTGAAGAATTTTTTAATTTCAGCATCAAAATAAAAGAAAAAGGCCATAGACCATGTAGGGTTTCGATGGCAAGGCTTCACCACTTGAGCAAGATGCCCCAATTGATATATTCTCGGTAATTTCATATATATTACTTAACTTGTCGGTTCACAAAAAAAATTCCCGATAATTTCAGGTGGGTCTAAATTCGCCCCTGCCCATAACAAGTCATCCATTGCTCATTCTTCTCAGATGTTGACCTCTCTTGAAGAAAGCGAGATTTAACTTGAGAAACCAATGTTCCCAAGACGAATACCTGATTGGGGGCGTAAATGTCCACATTAACGCTCCCTAATTTATTTTTTTTACGCTTGTTTAGCGTATTACTAGGAGTTTGATACTCGTTTTTCTTGTTGCAGTACTTGCAGATAATTGTAGATAGTTCAATCGTTGGATTCAATAATCGCGGAGTCGGTCTAAAATTTGAGCTTACGGCAAGTCCAATTGTAAAGTAAACGAACAATATAGCATGTATCGTAATGTTTTTTTGTCATGTGAAAGAGATATACTTTCCACTGCTCAGTAGTGCAAATTAAGGATCTGGACGTGGAATATTGATTTGCCCAAGGAGGCAATCTTTGAGAGTTGATTGGCCTCCTCGTAGGAGTTGTAGTTTTGAATAGATCAGCCGAAAATTAGGAAATTTGATTTAGAAGAGGAAATCTCCTACTTTTGAGGTATATTGGTCAGTGCCTTCGGAAGTAGAAAAAAAACGAGGAAAGCGAGTCAATGGGGACAAGAGGGTTTCACGAGGGGAGACTGTTTTCCACACCAATAACTCTGTTGACATAGACGAATAGCACACAGATCGCGCAAAGATTGCACCATGGCCAAATTTCAGTAAGCCGTTCTGACACGCACCTTTAATTTTTTGGCTTCATTGTCTGGGTTTGCCTATTGGAGCATGATTACGCATATAAAACTCATCAGATTTCATTGTTGGTTGCTGCAATATGCCATGATTGTGTGGGGTAATTGGCTTGATGGACGAAATTCTATGATTTTTTGAAGGATTTTTCATACGAAATATGCCCTTGTTTATGAAATCATGATTTCACGTTCATGGTTAATTATTTCGAAAAGAAATATTGAACACAAGGAAAGTTTGAAGAGAACACCATGATGCTACAGTTGACCATGGTAGGACATAAATGGTTTTCGATATATGTCATGCATATGAACCAATTTTATGAAATCATGATTTTCATGTTCTAAATGTGTCATATTTTTGTACAATAGATATTAGGTTAAGAACAACCACGTAACAGGGCAAACTGAAGTTGGTTTATTGTTTCGAAATGTCATGTTTACAAAAATATTCCATGTTCTTAAACTTACTTCATTCGAAAGATGTCATGTGACTCATGTTTAGGAAATTGATTCGTTTTCCGAAATATGTGATGAATATGAAGCCGATTTTATGAAATCATGATATCACGTTCCAACCATGTCGTGTTTTTATGGAATAGATGTTAGGTGAAGAACAAGCATGTAACAGGGTAAAATGTGGTTAGTTTCGAAATATGTCATGTTTACAAAAATATTCCGTGTTCTTGAACTTAGTTCATTCGAAAAATGTTATGTTTTTGAAATCGATTCTGAAGTTGATGCTTGTTGTTTTGCTGGGGATCTGCTGCTGCAGTTCTTTTTGTTTGGATGATATTTGTTATTATTTCAAGCATAACTGCTGAAATATGGAATGCTAAATGATGTGTGTCCTTGCTACGTGCTGCTGCTGTTTCAAGGTGTTTGTGCTCTACCTTTCTCTCTTTGATGGATTCCTCTCTTCGCTGAATTTGGAACTCTGGAGTTAGTTTGAAGTTGGTGGTGCTGGTTTCAATATGTTTGTTTTGAGGTTTTTCATACCAAGCAAGGCTTGTCAAGTTTTATTGTTCACTTATATCAGTGTTCATCAAACTTCTTCATATAGTGGGCTTGGGAGAAATGGTACTGGTTTTGGAATCCATGGTTCTGGTAAGAAGCAGGACTAATTAGTAGGCTTTGAGTTGGTTGGTGTACTGATTTCTGCATTGATCTTTGGGGTTTATACAGAACCAAAACTCACGTCATGATGCATACTATACCTGAAATTTGTTTTCGATACTACTACTCTCTGGCTCTCTGCGTGCCTTGGTAAAATTTCCGACCGAAACAAGAAAAAGCTAAAAGTCAGGGTGACTTTCCGAGTCAGGTCCGGAACCAGCAACTTCCTTTTGTACGCAATTCTCAGATCTTGATGTTCCGGCAGGTGGGGTTGAAAGAGATGATGGGGCATGCAAATAGGGGCAGACCCAGAAAGAAAAGTAGGATTGATGCTTCAAGAAGGGCATCTACTGCGAATTAAGCCAGTTCCGCAACGGGAAAGGTTTCTAAGAGAGTAAGCTGAATTAGATTCATTAGACTCACCAAATTATTTATGTTGCTTGATAGGACTCCATTCGATTACTCTCTATAGCTATTTCAGATCATTGTATCTATTCAAATTAGCTCAATGTATGGGAGAAGTGCTAAACAAGGAACCCCTAGGCTGGTGTAGTGGTATTCACCCAGCAACCAAGGGCCTCAGGAAGCCTGTGGTCTTGGCTTACTCATTCACATGCTATCAATACCTATGTTGGGTCAGTCGATATGAAACTTTGTCCTGGTTTTCATTGGATCCTCACTAGTGCACAGTGGGATTGATCTCCCAAGATTAGTCAATCTATTGGGTTAGATACAAAATTATCAAAAGAAGGTGCTAAATCAGCTATTGGTTAGTGATAGGTTTCATATATTGTTTCTTTCTACATTTATGCTTCAAACATACCGTTCCATTCCTTCAATAAACTGATAGAATTGACCTTGATGACATTGAATGAACAACACAACTATTTTCTCCTACTGTAGGTAATAAAATAAAAAAACACAACTATTGGGCATGTTCCAGAGGCTACACAAATTCTTGTTCTTGGCACTAGGTTTAACCCTCCTCCAAGAACTCACATAACTTCTCAAGTCAGATTCCACCATAGAAAGCACCAATTGGGCATCCCTTTGGACATTCTAAAACACCCTGGAATTCCTTTCCAGCCACACATGATACAAAGTAGCATCAAGGATCAGTTTATACAAAGTTTGTTGGAGCCCATGACCTTTAACGTGATGGCTAGCCCAAACAATCTCCTTACTCAAACTTACAGCCCCTCTAGCAAAACCATTCTTTCTTAACAATTTCCCCAGAATGAGGGAGGAGAAACTGCATAAAAAGAAGAGGTGAGCATGATCCTCTGTAGCAGACCCACAAAACACACATTTGTCATCAGTGATCAGACCCAAACTTAGAAGTCTATCCTTGGTTGAGAGTCAACCCTTAATAGCAAGCTACTGGATGATAGCCCATCGAGGTACATGGAACTTGAACCACACAACTTGCCACCAGCCAACAGTAGGATGAATGTTCCTCACAGCTTCAAAAGCAGATTTGACTGAAAATCCCTGACAGTTTAAGGTCCAAACCACAGAATCTTCCTGAGTAGAATTAGGAACAAGAGAGCTGGGAGTGTGCTCTATGATCTCTTTAGTCACTTCATTCCTCCTCCGAGCCCAGCGCCACAAGTTATTCCTGATCAATGACTCAACCTTAGCCGCAAGGGATCTCCCCATATTGAATTCAACCCTGTCCCCAAACATAAAGTAAAGAGGACCCAAAGGGTGTCAATTGTCAAGCCAAAGAAAAGTCCTAGCTCCATTACCAACCACATATTTGATACATGGTTGAACTAGAACCCTTAATTTGAACAATTTTCGAATTGTCCAGGAGGAGGAAGAAGGGAGACTCATGTGCCAAAGACATTCCTCCTTAATGACATAGGAATGGATCATCAATATTCATATTATGTAATTAGATACTCAAAAAGTTATTTAACTAGCCATCACCATTGCGATTCCCATGCTAATCGTTACTTATCCTTGAGTCTTACGAATGAAAGCATATGTTGTAAGTCATCTTACTCGCCACCAATGATGGATGAACGCTGGTTTTCTGTTTCAGAAGCCATTTTCTAACAGTGAGGAACCCTCTTCACATCCTTCACTTCTGGCTAGGAGACATCATTCTAAACCATAAATGAAGTAGGTAAAAGATGCAGAATTGTGCATGCCCGCGTCAAATTTGACCCAATAAAGGTGATTTTTAACTTTCAATTCGTACCAAAACTTTTTAAATTTTTTTGAAATCCACAACAGAATTAACTTTGTGTTCGGTTGCCATTTTTCTTTAGTTTTAGTTTTGTTTTTCAATCATTATCCTATATCTTTCTCCAATTATTACCCTATATCTCCAATTATTAATTCATTTCTCTCTCTATCTCTCTCCAATCATTACCCATCTCTCCAATCATTACCCTATTTCTCTCTCCACCCACTACCAAAACTAAACTAAACTAAACTAAACTACCAACCAAACAAAGTGTTTATAACTTTATCTTTTTTTTGCACTTTTTATCTTTGGTCCTCGTACCAACTTGTAATCATCAACTCTTTTAGTCATTAATGGAGTTCGATTAGTTTTTATCTTTGCTTGTTCTTTTTTTTCCTACACGGTTAGGAAATAGTTAAGTCCACCCTGTTGTGGCAACCCACGAACCAACTTGTGGTTTTCCCTTTTAAGACACCCACAACAATCGCTCTACGCTTAGAAGTTAGATTCACTGCATCCATCCATTCAACGTTAGGAGCGACAAGCCTTGGCATACCTGCACTCGCTCAACAAATGCCTACAAGCGCGCTCACGCCTTGCTCGGCGTACCTGTGTCAAAAACCAGAGTTTTCAGACACATTTTCTGGAGTTTCGCAAATCTGAGGTCAAGCTAAAAGTGCTATTTGTCGAAATGAGCCTTTCTTCACCGATGAACTAGTAGAAATTGAATATGTTATGTGTTATGTGTTCAAATTTCAAAATGTACAGTATGAATTTGGAACATTTTCATCTATCCCGCTGCTGGAAAGTGTTCGCGCAGTCATGAATTTGGAACATTTTCATCGATATGAATTAAGTTTAAGAGAGAATTGTCATTGCAAGTCATGCCTTCTGAAAGGACTTCTTATTTAGCAAATTGAAGGGAAATTTATATGAGATATATATTGCATTCTTCACAAATAAAAACTTAAAAGAAAGGAACAATAAATAGGACACTATATATAAGAAGCAGCCAGAGAAATTATTCAGCATCACTTGAAACGAAAATTTTTAAGCCACGAGATATTTTATGGCCAATCACACCACAATTACCTACGATCAGAGAAACAAAAATTATTAGAATTGTTGAGACAGTTCGATGCACTTATAGCATCCACAATGGCCTAACCAAAATTGGATAACCAAAAGTTATCACATCACCTTTTGTTATAAATTTAAGAAATTGCTAAGGTTAGCAATATATAGGTCCACAATGACATAATCAAAATTGGATAGCCAAAACTTGTCACATATCTTTTCAAACTACAAAAAACTAAAAACAATGAACATATAAAACAGTTTTTTCAAATTAGTATTCAAATTAATAAAACTTGTTTAAAATTAGTTTTTCAAAATCAGTTTTTAAAAAAAATTGTTTTCATATTCGAAGAATTTTTTTTTAAGTTTCGAAAAAAAGTTAGTATTAAAATAAGTATTTGAAAAAACCTTTTTAAAATATAGTTTTTGAAAAATAATTGACAATTTTTTAAAATAAAATTTTCAAAACATTATTGAAAAAGTAAGAAAGAAAGAGAGAAAATGGAAGAGAGAGAAGGTTTTGTAAAATGATGGGCAGACTTGATTGAGAAAATGTAAGGTCCACTAAATTTTGTTATTGGCAAAATGTTGCTAGTTTTGGTCAGTCAATGATTAAAATTTGGTTCGTTGCTAAGAGGCTGTTAAGTTAGGTTATTCAAATGTGAGCACTTTTTTGAGCAAATATCGCTAACCTTTAACAACTTTTTGGTTTAATTATGCCATAGTAGATGCTCTTACATAAATAATTACTTTAAAACAAAGGTAAGAAGCTACATATATAGCTAAAAAAATCAGTTCCAAAAATAAAATAAAATAAAATAAAATAGGACAAACACAAATCACATGCCCAGATCAGTAGCTGTAGACATTATCAAAGAACTTTCCCACCTTAAAAATTGAAATCTAGATTTCAGTATGTGATTGAATTCGAATTTGGCAAAAGAGGTTGGCTAAGATCTTGATTCTATGGTATTTTCTAAACATTTGAAGGTAAAAACATGACTATGTCTGATTTAGTTTATCCTTAAGTTTGCTGATGAAACAGGGTTTTACTTTCCAAAGGCTAATAGATTGCTTCAAGCCGAAAATATACTTATTAAGAAATGCAGGCATTTTGTAAGATTGCTGGCCTAGTAAAGAGTTTCAATGGCTTAGCTAGAAAGAAATTAATGCAGGCATCTTGACGAGTTAACTAAAAAACGTGAACGGTTCATATACCTACTCATTGTCACACTTCATCTGATACTTCTTCCATCTCGAAGAAGAGTCTTCTTGCACGCATGCAACCGAGTAAGAACCTCATTCATTGACGGTCGATCTCTAGGAAGTTCTTCTGAGCACACAATCCCAACATTAAGTATTGAAATCAAGATCTCCCGAATCTTGTGACTTCTAGCAAAACTTTGGCTCTGACCGCTGTTGATGCTCGAGCTTGCCTCCCCCTGTTCTGTTTGTTGAAGCAGTGTTGGATCAACAATGCTCTCTACTTGTTCAGCCAGAGCTGTCTTGGCAAAGTTGTGAAGAGTCATACCATCAATAAACATGCTATGAGTGGGTCTCTTGGCTGTAAACATCTCTAGTACAAGGATTCCGTAGCTATACACATCACCCGATGTTGACACTTCATTTCCCATGCCATACTCTACAACAAAAGTGAAAAAAAAATGCAATTAGATTTCGAAGAACTCTGGATATAAGAATACGGTCTTGATTTTGGAAAGTAAAAGAAAGCAAAAAATTGCCAAAGGAGTACATTTACCTGGGGCCGCATAACCAACAGACCCCCTTATGCCGATGGAACTTGATTGATTTATAGAAGAAGTAGAAGTAGCATCTCGTAAGAATCTTGCTAGCCCAAAATCAGCAACATGTCCCACCATTTCTTCATCCAGAAGAACATTGTTTGGTTTCAAATCACAATGGACTATTGGTTCTGAGCTATAATGGTGGAGATAATCCAGTGCAGAAGCGACATCAATTGCGATGTTTAACCTCTGAAGAAGATTTAAACTTCTTGATTCATTACGCACCCCATGTTCATTCTCATTCCGATGCAACCATTCCTCTAGGCTTCCATTGACCATGAACTCATATACCAAAGCTTTGAAATCATTGCCTTGATAGTCAATACTTGAACATGCTGTGAGGACTTTTACAAGATTTCGGTGTTTGATGTTCCTCAAGGCTTTACACTCCGCTATGAAACTCTTGGAAGCTCCAGCAAAATCTAGATTTAGTACCTTAATTGCAACAACTTTACATCCATGATCAAGAATTCCTCTATACACTGAACCAAAGCCGCCAACACCAATCAAATTGGCTGGCGAGAACCCATCAGTAGCTTTAAGTAGACTTTGGTAGGACAGTTTCGGAAACGAGTTCCCTAATAAACTGAAAGAAGACACATTTGTTCTCCTTTTAAACAAAATCTGATAGAAGAAACATAACATCAGACTTAGTCCTAGAAACCCACAAGGTATCGAGATTATTAGATTCATGGTAAGAGAAGACCTTTTCTTTCTATAACCTTTGGAGTTGCAACTTTGTAGCTCCAATTCAGCTATACCTCCACAGAGCTTATTATTTCCCTTGACAGAAATTATAGTCGCATTCCCATATATGCCTCTTTCTGGTACCACTCCTTCAAAATCATTGAATGACAGATTCAATTTGTGCAAGAAACGAAAGTCCTCAAAATAGTCGGGAATTTGTCCTGAGAAATTGTTGTGAGAAATATCTATTTCCTCCATACCTCTTAAATTACTTAAAGACTGAGGAAGGGTTCCCGAGAATTTGTTACCCTCCATGTTTAGCACTTTTAGTTTTACACAGCTACCAAGACTGCTTGGAATTTTACTAGATAACATGTTCTCAGAAACATATAGTTCCTCGAGATTTTTTAAAATTCCAATTTCCATTGGAAGAGAACCAGTCAAATTGTTTCGAGAAATGTGCAAACGCAATAGTGATGAGAGACTCATAACTTCTCTGGGTATGGTACCAATAAGATTGTTTTGATGAAGTCTCAGATCATCCAACATTTGGCATTTGCCCACACTTGAAGGGATGCTTCCATGAAGATTATTTTTATACAGTTGAAGAGTAGTTAATCGAGTTAAATTTCCAATAGACCACGGGATGTTGCCATAGAATTTGTTACCGAAGAGACCCAAAATCTCTAGATTTTGAAGCTTACCAATATAAGAAGGAATTTGACCTGTCAAATGGTTGTCGGCCAGACCAAGTAAATGTAAATTGACCAGATTCCCTATCCCAGTTGGGATGCTCCCCACTATATTAGTGTCGCTTATATCCAATATACGAAGATCAGTTGAGAAATTGCTGATCGTGTTGGGTAATAACCCTCCGAAATTGTTTGAGCTCACAGTTAGATCGGTCAAATGCGTAGCATTGGTTAAAGAATTGAGAAAACTCAAGTCATCAGCTTCCCCAGATCCGAGATGATTTTTACCGAAGCGTAAGTGCTCAAGATTTTTCAACTTTCCCAAATAAGGCACTTTTCCGGTAAAGTTGTTCAATGTAAAACCAATGTAGTACAGTTTGGTGGCATTAGATAAGGAAATTGGAAGAGATCCAGTAAATAAGTTCAAACCAACTTCAATGATTTGAAGATTAGGAAGAGTATTTCCGAGTTCCGAGGGAAGCATACCTTGAAGTTGGTTAGACACCACATTAAAGGCTATGAGAGAAGAGACATTAAAGATTGAGGAAGGAATGGTACCAACCAATCTATTGACTCCAACTTCAAGAGCTTCTAGCTTTTTCAGTTTTCCCAGAGCATATGGAATACTTCCACCAATCCTATTACCTACCGCCGAGAAGATAATCAGAGACGATAGATTACCAAAAGCAGAAGGAATTCCTCCAACTAGATGGTTCTCATAAATAACCAGTTCCTCTAGCTTAGACAAGGAGCCAAGCTCCACGGGGATTTTCCCCGATAATCGATTTCCACCAAGGTAAAAGAAAATGAGGTTAGAGCAACCAGATATGTTGGTGGGAATTTCACCGGTAAATGAATTGTTATCCATATCTAGCAGTTGTAGCCGTTTCAAACGGCCAAGTTGTGGTGGGATTTCATGGCTGAAGCTGTTGTTAACCAGCGATAGTTCCTTAAGAAAGCTCAGGTTTCCAATGTGAGGCGATATGGGGCCCACCAATTCTCGATCATCCAAGTTCAGCACAGTGACTCTCGTGGGGTGGCGGCGGCCACATGTTACGCCAACCCATTGGCAGAAGTGGATGGATTCGTTCCACAAGTTGAGAGTTCCAAAATGATCGCCCGTGATTTGGGCCTTGAACGAGAGCAGGGCTAGTCGGTCGGTCTCATTCCCGCCATGAACAGAGTCGGCAACTAAAGCCGAAAGCAAGAGAGTAAGGAATAAGAACCATGAAAATAGCAGATCCATCTGGTGATGGAGAAGGTGTTAGAACACTAGCACAAAATACGTACTGCGGTTTCAATTAGTTAAATCTAATTACAGCAGTAAGAAAAAGACAGAACAAGCAAATAATTAAAACTAGAGATTAAATTATTTACACCGCCGGTGTAAATATTTGTTTTCTCTAAATCAATTACGTTGCACCATGTCGCCATATTCCATTAATTGGGACCACTGTTTTAACGATGTGGGGCAATGTAATTGATTTGGAAGAAACAAATATTTACACCGACGGTATATATAATTTATTCTCATAAAACTATTGGCAGAGTAATCTAAAATTGAGAGCATATATAGACTAATAGCGAAATATTGAGGAAAAGAGTGAAAGAAAAGCTGGCCTGAAACACAATTGGGATGGATTCTAACGGCTATTGTAGTCCTCCCCTATGTGAAGGTGATGACGGATTATAATGGCTACAAGATTCAAACCAAAATGCTCTCAAGCTTCCTCTTCCAATGGTCACGCCCAGAGGATTATGTGAACAAAGCCACGTACCATTTTTGGAAGAAAACTTGACTGTGAGAAGGTGAGATAGTGCTGAAATTTTAGCCAAGTGGAAGTGAAAGAATGAGAGAAGTGGGTTTTCTCGCGCGGTGATAGAAAAATGAGTACATGTGGCACTATATATAGAGCTTTGGCCAAACATTTAAACGGCTAACGACATAAAATAAAATAAAAAAGTGATTTGTTTTCTAATAAGCCGTTGAGCCAAATGGCTAAATGGGAATAACTTGCGTTATCTATATCTATAGTACGGATCCAGTGAGGGATCTCGCACCAGTCTACGGTACGGGACTCCTCTTTCCCGAGTAAATTTCGATGATCCAAGCCGTTCAAAGTGATCAGAACGTGATTTTAAGGGTACCCGCAAGAAATCAGCAAAAAAAAAAAAAAAAACCGGGAAGGGCTTGATCGGAGCAGTTTTCATTGAACGGTTCAATAAAAAACTGCTCAAATCAAGCCCTTCCCGGTCATTTTTTTTGCTGATTTCTCGCGAGTACCTTTAAAATCACGTTTTGCACACTTTGAATGGCTCGGATCATCAAAATTTGCTCGGGAAAGGAGAGTCCCGCACCGTAGACTGGTAAGGGATCTCTCACTGGATCCGTGGTGTCTATATCTATACTTCTATCTATTTATCTATACTATATATTGAAGCAAAGTGGTCATCAATAAGGAGGACTCTCATCGCGACAAATGACAAAATTTGATTGGATGGAAAGATAATTAAAGTTAAATAAATATTTTCCAATTGGTTAGTATAAATATATTCTCCAAAGAAAAGGAAAAAAGTAAGAGGAAAGGAAAGTAACATGATAATGATTGAACTTTATATAGAATGTATAGAAATAAAAAAAGGTAATATACGACTTCCAATTGGTAAAATTCCATAAGAAATTATTCCTTTATAGGAGCCATTGGTAAAAATCCTATGGAAGGAATAAACTTTTTTTTATTATAAAATACAAAGTACAAACCCAAGACACTACATCAATTGTGAAAGTCCATGAAACAACCAAGCCTAACAACTTAATCAATACAAGAAATAAGCCTATTATAGGGTAGAAACAAAGAAAGGAAAAGCCCTCTAAGGGCTCTAAGGGAAGAACACCCACACATAGGTGGGGAGACTCGAACTCCTGACATTTTAGTGAGATGCAAGAGTTTTGGCCAACTGAGCTAGCCCCAGTTGGTTGAAAGGGATATACTTATCTCATTCAAATCGTAAAATTCAAAGTTTGCCATGGTTTATGGAAAGCAAGCAAATTTTGTAAAAAGAAGATTTAATTTACAGCTAATTATTTCATCCTTGAATTATGGGATTCTGATATCCTTTTCCAAAATGAATGGAGTACAAATGATGGTTGGACTGGGTAGTTAGAGAGAGAGTAATTTTTTTATCCATTATTAGTATTAGTATTTGTCAAGGATTTCTATGATTTTATTCTTTTACATGTTCAATTTCATCCATGGTTTTTTATGGTTTTAATCTTTTACAGATTTGGTGGGATTTTTTTTGAGCAGGCCGTACATCAACCGAAGGTAACGGCTTAAAAATAATCTGTTGTAATGTTTTTTCGGTGTGAAATTTCTTTGGGTTGAATATAATCTGTTGTTGTGCTTGCTCGGTATGTATTTTTTTCAGCCAATCTTAATTTGTAACAGGTTTGTTAATAGGGAATGGTCTTGATAGATTTATGATATTTTGTGAGTCCTCAGGGTTGAGCTCATATGCCATTTACGAACACTTGAAATGGCATAATTGCTTTCTCCATCATTTATTGAAAACCAAGAGGTTTAAAATTGATTAGATATGACTTCAGGAGAACAATACAAACAATATCTAATGAACAATATCCATCTTCGGAGGATTTTGATTTTACGCATACTTTCTAGTTTCTACTGTTTTGTCCAATGTGTACGTGATTCGTTTAATTTGATATTTGTAAATATGCAATAAAGTACTACCATATATACCATTTTTCTTATCTTACGTTCATTTTTTTTGAATTTAGATTTAGAAGGCAACACACAGACAAAAGCGCACAGATTGTACACATTTTTTTGTGGAGTCCACCACGGGTCCCATGCAAACGATCCGAGCCGCTCAGTAAATGTAAAACACTTTTTCAAGGGCTCTCGTGAATAATCAGCTCAATCCGATACCTATAGGTTCTCGATCAAATCATCTTACTTTTTATTGAGATTTTTGGATAATGAAAAGTTAAATAATTGGATTGAGCACCTATAGGTATAGGTATCGGATTGAGCTAATGATTTACAGATACCCTTAAAAAAGTATTTTACATTTACTGAACGGCTCGGATCATTTGTTTGGGACCCGTGGTGGGTCCCACAAAAAAACTGTGCACAATCTGTGCAAGAAGTGTCTGTGTGGAACAGACTTTCTTATAGAACAAACTGTGCACAATCAAAGCATATAAGACGTCAACAAATGTACGCAACGGTTAGGATAGAGGCATTATCGGAGGAGTTCTTTAATTACAAGTCTAGCTACGATTACCCCAAAATTATTATAGTTCAACAGAATGCCACCGAGGTTGTTGCCTTCTGGGGCAAGCCGATTACTTTAGTGTTAGTATTTATGTTTTTTTGAATTGGTTGTGCTGTATTTTTTGGTTACTATTTTTCTAGACTAGTTGACGCCTATTTGAAACTTTTGATTATGCATGGCCGCTTGACTTCGAGTGTTCGACAGATTAGTCATTTAGACACGGTTCGCTTTGGGTCTCAAAAACCAACACGTCTCTCTGCGGACGGTCTCCAATAAGTTTTCTCCCCAATTATTACTCTGATTTCTATATCTATGTCTCTTCACTCATTATCCCAAAAAACACAAACCAAACAAATTGGCGTGAAATTTGGGGTTGAAATTTAGGGCTGAGTGGTACTTGTCAGTAGACATCTCCAATGGCGTGAAATATGGGGTTGGCCATAGTCATGTTGCCATCAGTACTATAAATCCAAGGAGGAGGAAGAGGACCAATACCGATTGGATGGCATAAAACAAGTCTTCCTATGGGACAAACACGGCTATCGAATGGTCTGAACTCTTGCCTTGTATTTTTCCACACTAACCACTCCATAATGTTGGGCCCTGGAAATCAACTCCAACTCCGATAGGTATTTCAAAAAATGTGTTTTAGTACCATTAGTTAAGACTTAAGGTCTCGTTTGATTTGCAGACTGAAAATGATAGGATTAATAGTCCATGGACTCTTTGTCCTGGATTAACTTCAACCCTAATTACACCCAATCCCATGTTTGATTCGCGTGGGATTAATTATGGGATAAGGAATAGTATTTTTTTTATAAAAAATTTGAAAAACATTTTTCGGAAAAAGAAAGTTCTGAAAAAGAAACATTTTCAAAAAATAGTTAAGTCCACCCACGCTTGTTCTTTCTTTTCCTACACGGTTAGGAAATAGTTAAGTCCACCCCGTTGTGGCAACCCACAAACCAATTTGTGGCTTTCCCTTTTAAGCCACCCACAATCACTCTATGCTTAGAAGTTAGATTCACAGCATCCATCCATTCAACGTCAGGCACGACAAGCCTTGGCACGCCCGCACTCGCTCAACAAACGCCTACAAGCGCGCTCATGCCTTGCTCGACGTACCCGTGTCGAAAACAGAACTTTTCAAATACATTTTCTGGAGTTGCACAAATCTGAAGTCAAGCTAAAAGTGCTATTTGTAGAAATGACTTCCCCGATGAACTAGTCGAAATTGGATAAGTTATGTGTTCAAATTTCAAAATGTATGCACTGCTGCCACACAGAGTTATGAAATTTGGAACATTGTCATCTGTCCCGCTGCTCGGACGCGTTCGCGCAGACGTGTCTAACCATTCTATTGGAAATCGATATGAAAGTGTAAGAGAGAATTGTCTAAGTCATTGCCTTCTGAAAGGACTTCTTATTTAGCAAATTTAAGGGAAATTTATATGAGATATAAATTGCATTCTTCACAAATAAAAACGTAAAAGAAAGGAACGTTAAATAGGACACTACATATAAGAAGCTGCCAGAGCAATTATTCAGCATCACATGAAACGAAATTCTTAAAACCACGATATATTTTATGGCCAATCACACCGCAATTACCTACAATCAGAGAAACAAAAATGATTAGAATTGTTGAGACAGTTCGATGCACTTTGAGCATCCACAATGGCCTAATCAAAATTGGATAACCAAAAGTTATCACATCATCTTTTGTTATCCATTTAAGAAATTGTTAAGGTTAGCAATATATAGGTCCACAATGGCATAACCAAAATTGGATAGCCAAAACTTGTCACATATCTTTTCAAACTCCAAAAAACTAAAAACAATGAACATATAAAACAGTTTTTTTCAAATTAGTATTCAAATTAATAAAACTTGTTTAAAATTAGTTTTTCAAAATCAGTTTTTGAAAAAAATTGTTTTCATATTCGAAGAATATTTTTTTTAAGTTTCGAAAAAAAGTTAGTATTAAAATAATTATTTGAAAAAACCAATTTTTTTTAAAAAAATAAACAGTTCTTGAAAAAAAACTTTTTAAAATATATTTTTTGAAAAATAACTACAGATTTTTAAAATAAAATTTTCAAAACATTATTGAAAAATAAAGAAAGAAAGAGAGAAAATGGAAGAGAGAGAAGGTTTTGTAAAATGATGGGCAGACTTGATTAAGAAAATGTAAGATCCACTAAATTTTGTTATTGGCAAAATGTTGCTAGTTTTGGTCATTTAATGGTCAAAATTTGGTTAGTTGCTAAGAGGTTGTTAAATTAGGTTATTTAAATGTGAGCACTTTTTTGAGCAAATATCGCTAACCTTTAACAACTTTTTGGTTTTAATTATCCCATTTATATATGGAGAAATGGGGCCTGGAAGGACTTGTGGGAGTCAATCCCATAGAATTAGCAAGAATATTTGGAGTTGTGCAGGGTCCCAAGTCCCTACTTGCATCCCCTTAGGACCGCCCTTGAACCATCGAATTAGTTTTGGGTGAACATAGAATGACGGGAGATATGGGTGGGGGGGGAGTTTTGGAGGGAAACACACGGCAGAGAGGTAGGAAGGCTGGAAGAGGACCAATACGGCAATACCTATAGGATGATGACATAAGTCAAGTCTTCTTATAGGACTAACGCGGTTCCGCCTATCGCGCTTGATAAGAAATCGAATGGTCTGAACTCTAATTCCCTTTTGTTTTTCCACACTTACCACTTAGGAGGGCCCAGCTGGAATTCAACTCCAATAGGTGTTTTAGTACCATTAATTAGTTTGTTTGTTTGTTTTTTTATCACACGGTAGGATGTTGTTTTGTAAGTAAGTTAAATTACTACGATGGACTACTGCTGCTCCATCAACTCGAACCCACAATCCCACTCTCAGGACTACAACCCAAGGGGAAAGATTAACTGAGCCAAGGCCAAAGGTCTGCCCTTAATTAGTTAAGAGTAGTGAATATTTGAGTTTTTTTAGTGCTCCAAAGGGAGTACGCACTATCTAATGTGTTAGTGAGTCTTAGTTTGGAAGTGTTTTAGAAAGTTGGCTAGCTTCAAGGAAGGTCTTAACAAGCAATGCTAGGTACTTCAAAAATACTCTGAAATGAGCAATCAATGGTACAGATTCATTTTGATCTGGACCATTGATTACACATTTTGGGATACTTTCGGGGTACATAGAATTATTGTGTACCCCGAAACTACACCGAATTGAGTAATTCAATTCACTTATGGTCCAGATTCACTTCAATTCACTTTAAAATGAATTTGGACCATTGATTACTCATTTCGGGTATTTTTGGAGTACTCTTTCGGGGTACATAGACTTATTGGGACTTAAAAACAATGAAGGGGAGAGAACGAGAGAACATGAGAGATAAGCTTGTAAATCATGAAGAGGAGGGAGGAGAAGAGAGATTGAGACAAAAGAGAGGGGAACTAGAACATACTGTTTAAGACATTCTTTAATTCACTTAACATTTTTAATTCCTCCCTTGGAGATGCTCATCGAAAAATTCCTGAAATTGAATAGGAATAGCTAGCTAGAAAGCTCAAAACTCAATACTAAGTTGGTTACTTTAATCAAATTACAAAGGCAAACTTTGGATGCTTAGGTGGAAATAGGACTGATCTTGTGCCACATTGGCCTTGAATATGTTTGTAACGCTTCTCCTTCTCAACAACATCCATGTAGACACACCCGTGACGAGTCATCTTTATTATGCTTCTCAGATGTTGACGCGCGCCTCTTGAAGAGAGCGATACATAACTTGACAAAACAATGTTCCCAAGATGAATACCTGATCGGAGCCTATATGTCCCCATTAACGGTCCCTAATTTATCTTGTTACGCTCATTTAGTGTATTACTTGGAGTTTAATACTCATTTTTCTTGTTTCAAAACTTGCAAATAATTGTATAGATTCCAACCGTTGGATTCAATAATTGCGAAGTCAATCTAAAATGCGAACTTACAGGACTCCACGACTTCGTTAAAACGTAAGGATCATTTGTTGACTGTAGTGGCATTTGTTGACCATAGTGGCAGACACAGGCTTGAATTAGGTGTAATTTCATATCCATAATAACCATTTTATACGTATATATCGCTACTTGGAAAGTCCGAATATAAGAGACGATGTTATGTGTATGTGCGTAGCCACGGTTTAATTTTATCCACACAACCTGAAAAATGATTGATAACTAAAAAATTTAGAAATTTTTACCCCACGTGTAGAAATTTTAAGAACTTTTTTTTCACTCACAAGACTTATAGGAGTCAATCCCATAGAATTTTTACGTGACAATATTTGCAGTCATGCCGGAACCCGGATCCCCACTTGCATCCCCTAATTAAAGACAGCCTCTGGATGACCGGATTAATTTTGGATGGACATAGAATGAGAGAAGATATGGGAGAGTTTTGGAGGGAATTACACGGCCGAGAGGTAGGAAAAGGATCAATGCCATTAGGATGGCATAAGTCAAGTCTTCCAATGGGACAAACACGGTGTAATTATTGAGGGCAAAACTTTTGTTGATAAGCAATCGAATGGTCTGAACTCTTCGATCCCTTTTGTTTTTCCACACTTGCCACTATAATGCAGGGCCTGGAATTCAACTTAAACTTCATTTTAATCAGTCATGGTTTCTATCTTTTCACACAATCCTATCTTAATGGTGTGTTCGACTAACTAAAATAGTAACTACTTATTTTTAAATTAAAGGTGATATATTGTGAGAGAATAACTTGTCTCATAAAGCGGGAAATAAGTACTTAACCTTAGCGGAACAAGGCCGAAGTTTGTTTTGGTACACCAGTATTTCAAAAACTGCAAGAATTGAAGTTTGTTTAATTAAGTGGTTCGGACCCATTCAAGATATAGCATATCTCCTAATTACATCTTTAATAAAAAGAAAATCCCTTTGATTCCAATTATTCAGAATCGTCAATCTCTTTTCGTGAGAAAGAGAAAGGGGGATTGAGTATTACTATTTATTATTTTAGGGATTGAGTATTACTATATGGCCTCACCCCTTATGTCATACACAATCGTTTTATAGAAGTCAAATCTGAGGCATTCAAGCCTTAGCATAAATTTGAACTGCAATTCAGTCCTGGCACGCCTGCAAAGCAAGTTTATCTAGTTTTGCTCTTTTTGAGGAAAACACCTATCAACCCCATTCTTCTGGAGAATAGAACACCAAACATAAGCAGAGGAAGAGCACTCAAAAAACAGGTGGTTGTGGCTCTCATGATCATTACAACAAAGAATACAAAGGCCATCCGAAGACATTCCCCATTGTGAAATTCTATCTTTTTTTTTTGATAAGCAAAAAGTTTTATTAAGAAAACTTGACAAATGGTACATCAAGTTGGGGGGAGGGGAGGAGAATCCAACCAAGGTTGGAAAACAATGGACCGAAGTCCAAACACCTTAGGGGCAAAAACCCGAACACCTAAAAGCCTCAGTGAAATTCTATCTTTAGCAGCCAGTCTATGTTGGACTGCCATCCATTCCAAGATAGCCCATCTAGGGACATAGTGCGTGAACCAAACAGCTTTCACCCAATTTGGAGTAGGGTTTTTGATCCTCAAGGCAGACCAAGCAGATTTGGTTGGGTATAAACCAGAGGGATGCATGCAAGGTCCAAATCATAGAATCAGGCCTATGAGAGTTTGGAAGGAAAGTAGCAGGAGTATGGGTAGTAAAATCCTGGATGATAGGGTTTCTAACCCTGGACCAATTCCAGCTAGCTATCATTCAAAATAATAGTATTATTTACTTTTGGCGATAAAATTAAAAAAAAAAAAAAAAAAGGGAGGAGAATGCAAGGGAAGGAGAGAGACTTGTTAACCAAAAGAAAAGCTTATAGTTAAGGGGTATACAATTTTATAGAATATGAAATCAAGTCGGACTAAAATTGAGGGGAGTAGTAGTATTGCATCCCAAAATCCAATGTATTGGATATTTTATGTTTTTTGCACTTTCTAAGACTCTCTCAATGTTTTTTTTTTCTTTTTCTTTCTATTCTACTAATTTTATTTTTTAAATCCTCATATTCAATGAAATTTTCTTCGCAGTTCACAAAAGATATCAAATCTTTTGTGGTCCGAGAGATATTAATTTCAATTCTAAACACCAAAGCTTTAAACTAACGGTGGTCTTCAATGAAGAAAAACATGGGGTTGCACATAGTCATGTTGCCAAGGAGGAGGAAGAGGACCAATACCAATTGGATGCCATGGGTCTTCCCACAATAGGATGACCTTCAATGAAGAAAAACATGGGGTTGCACATATTCCTAGATATATACTAGTCCAGTGCCTAAATTCACATAGATAAACAGGATGTGAAATTTAGGGTTGCCAGACTGTGTTTGCTTTCGGTCTCAAAAACTAACGCGTCTCTCTTCAGACGGTTCCCAATAAGTTTTCTTTCCAATTATTACTCTCATTTATCTTTCTATCTCTCTTCACCTTATTACCCTAAAAACCTCTCTCAAAACACAAACCAAACAAATTGGCAGTGAAATTCAGGGTTGAAAATTAGGCCGAGTGGTACTTGTCAGTAGACATCTCCAATGGCGTGAAATGCATGTGGGGTTGCCTGGCGGCCATAGTCATGTTGCTATCAGTATATAAATCCAAGGAGGAGGAAGAGAAGAGAACCAATACCAATTGGATGGCATAATTCAAGTCTTCCTATAGGACAAACAAGAGGAATGAGGATGCTTGATTTGACCTAGTTTGGATTGGTGGCTGTTGATTAGTGCTAGTTTGGCTGCTATTCAAGTCAGTCTTGATAGGCGGCGATACCCATGCTATTTGGTGATGCATGAAAATCTTTTAACGATATTGTTAGGGCCCACAAACCCTAGTGACCTACTATGGGTTTTAGTTTGTTTTAATTTTATTTTTATTTGAGTTAGGGACATTTTGCATTACATGCTTAGTCGTCGATCATTGGACCCTTTGTTTGATAATTTTGACCCAGAGATCGAACAAACCTTTAGAGCTTTGCAAGCGGCCTCTCGTAACTCTTCACCCACTTCCCTTGTTACAATGGCTGAAAGAATAGAGGCTGTTGAGGATCCACCTGCGATCGGGGAGTACTTTCTCCCATCCGCCTACATCTTACCATCATGCATAAGACTACCTACCACTGCTTCAATACAATTTGAAATCAAGTCCAGTTTGTTACAAACGTTTCCATCATTCTATGGACTTGATAACGAGGACCCATATAGGCATTTAGGCGACTTCGAAGAGCTCCATTGTTAAAATCTAACACTTCACTGACAATGCCCTTAGGTTGAAGTTATTCCCATTATCACTTAAAGAAAAAGCCAAATACTGGCTTAAAACTTTGACACCGAATAGCTAGCATCACCTCTTGGGATCAAATGAAAGATGAGTTTTGAAAAAGTACTTTTTCATAGGCAAAACGAAAAGAAATTCGCCAAGAACTTATTAGTTTTATCAAAAAAAAGGCGAACAATTTCACCAAGCATGGGAGAGACTTAATGATATCATTAGAAGTTTGTCTTCTTATGGGACAAACACGGCTATATTAAAGGCAAAGCATCTGAACTCTCTTGTCTTTTATTTTTCCACACTAACCACTATAATGTTTTTTTTGAACGGCGAAAAAAGGACATTATATATATAAAGAAAACCTACACCACGACAATTAAAGCTAAACAAGCACCAAGGATTGGCAAGAAATCAATCCGAACAACACCCAACAAGGCCACCCCCAAAAAGATCCAACAAAACAGCACCAAAACCATAGGAAGACACCCCGCATATCCACAAACAAAGACACCCCCACCCCCAAGGACCAAAACACACCCACCAAGGCCCCACCCCAAGAAGCAAGGAATTAGAAAACTAGGCTTGCCCTGCCACTTTGTCAGCTCTGTCCACTATAATGTTGGGCCCTGGAAATCTACTCCAACTCTAATAGGTATTTCAAAAATGTGTTTTAGTACCATTAGTTAAGAGTAGGGAATGTGTCTAGTATGGGCCTGAATCACATTATTTTCATACGTAATAAATATTTCATACGTATATATTGCTACTTGTAAGGTTCGAATAAGAGACGATATTGTGTGCACGTGCATAGCCACGGTTTAATTCTATACACGCAACCAAAAGAATGATTGATAACTAAAAATTTTAGGGATGTTTAATTACCCCACACATGTAGAAATTTTAAGAATTTTTTTTTTCACTCAAAGGACTTGTAGGAGTCCATCCCATTTTGAGTTGGGCAGGAGCCCGGGTCCTACTTGCATCCCCTTAGGACTGCCCTTGAACGATCGGATTAGTTTTGGGTACATGAACATAGAATGAAGGGAGATATTGGGGGGGGGGGGGGGGGTGGGGTGGGGTTGGAACTACACGGCAGAGTGGTAGGAAGACTGGAAGAGGACCAATGCCAATAGGATGGCATAAGTCAAGTCTTCCTATAGTGCAATTATTGAGGGCAAAGCATTTGTGGTTGAGAAATCGAATGGTCTGTGTTAGAATATCAATATCATATCGTATCATATCTGAACTCTTCAATCCCTTTTGTTGGGCCCTGGAATTCAACTCCAAGTCGTGGTGTTGCGTATGTAGTTAAGTATTAATGGTACCTTAAGCATCTCCAACGTACAATCTCGATATTCACCCTCAGGACTCCAACCCAAGGGGAAAGATTAAATGAGCCAAGGCCAAAGTTCCACCATTAATTAGTTTAAGAGTAGTGAATATTTGAGTTTTTCAGTGCTCCAATGGGAGTACGTACTATCTAATGAGTTAGTGTCTCTTAGTTTGAAATTGTTTTAGAAAGTTGGCTACCTTTAAGGAAGGTCTTAACAAGCAATGCTAGGTACCTCAAAAATATACCAAAATGAGTAATCAATGGTCCAGATTCACTGAAATGACTAATCAATGGTGGACCATTAATTACTCATTTCGAGGTATTTTCGGGGTACATAGAATTATAATTGGGTATTAGAAAACAAGGGAGGGGAGAGAAGGAGATAACATGAGAGAGAAGCTTAAATGTCCCCATTAACCGTCCCTAATTTATCTTGTTACGCCCATTTAGTGTATTACTTACAGTTTAATTCTCGTTTTTTTTGTTTCAGGACTTGCAGATAATTGTATACATTCCAATCGTTGGATTCAATAATTGCGAAGTCGATCTAGAATGCGAGCTTACAGAACTCCATGACTTCGTAAACACATAAAGACCATTTGTTGACCGTAGTGGCAGATGCATGATTTGTGACTAATATGGGCTTGAATTAGGTGTATTTTCATATTCATAATATTTATTTTATACGTATAATTGCTACTTGGAGGTGCAAATAAGAGACGATATTGTGTGTATGTGCGTAGTCACGGTTTAATTTTATACATGCTGAAAGACCAAGATCGGATCACGTCGAGATTTACTACTATTGAGAACAAATTAAATTAACCAACTAATTTAATCAAACCCTAATCTATGTGATTATGCAAGATAATAAACGCAATAAATAAAGAAGCAGGCATCACACAGAGATATACGTGGAAAACCCCAAGACGGGGAAAAAACCATGGGAGGGAAGAGAGCACTATACGCAAACTGCGGAAATAGAGAATTCTTACAACCACGCTATGACTCTTCAATATTGGCTAAGAATCTCTTTGCTGACTCCTCATGAACCGCTCTAATAGATACTCCTTCGTATTCGACTCCTCGAATATTTGATCTACGCAGGACTCCTCCTTTAGACCAACCTCCAATCGCCTTTGAACTCCTTCAAAGAACTCAGCATCATGTAGAAGAAGAACAAACCACCTTGAGAGAGATTATGTAAGTATATATAGATCTTAAGATCTCATCAAATCTCTCAAGGAATCGACCCACCAATATTGCAGTCAATCTCACGAACTTTTTTTTTCTTTAAAACTTTGTGGCTGCCGTATATCTTCTTTCTCTAGCCCTAGCACCCAACAGCAGCCGTGTATTTATATAAATAATAGTATGTGCTCAGAACACCTTTGGTCCCACGTTCCACCTCTTTTTAGTCAGCCCGTTCAAATCGATAGTAGATTGATAACCCGATCAATCTGTTCCAGTTTAGCTCCCTCCATTCGCGAAGTTGTTCAGCCTTTAGTCATTCGATTCATTCTCTCTCAATTACAAATAAAAGACTCCTTCCACATTCTATACAGACTCACTAAGCTTAGAAAATATAAAAATTAATTACAACTCGATAAAGAAAGAGATATAATGAAAAATATGTGTCAATCAAAACAAATGGCGCCACTTTTTGGAGCTAACAATCTCCCCCTTTGACACTTCCATAACAAAACACACTACAAAAATAATACCATATCCCTAAGTCGTTAATCTGCTGCAATCGCAACTCAAACAAAATCAAGAATTAAATAAACAAGAATTCCTACTCCCCCTTTTTGGCACGGAATGACAAAGAACATAACAAGCATGAAAAGAAACCCAAAGAGAGATAGTTGACCTACTAAGCATACATACGAATAAGTCCAGCATCCACTTACCCACATAAAATCACCATACGAGCAATATATCTTAAAATCCAAATAGAAATGACGGCTAAAAACACAAACCGCCACACCGAACAATGACCAATAGGAAAGTAGATATCTAACCACGTCACCATGACCAAAAAAAATAGCAATGCGACACACCAACGAAGACCCAGTTCTTGAACTTGAGATTTAATGATTATGAGAACATTTAAAAACGCATGGACAACCTCTTTTGAAACCAACCCACGGATTTATTTAGAAGATAAATGTGCCATGAGACATGAATCGGTGACAAATGGTGAGTGTGTGAACCACGTCATAAGCTATTGAGATTAACATTCAAGTGCCTTGATTTCTCATGTAACTCTGTGTCACGCCCTCGATTTTCAACATAAACAATAATAACATTTAATAATTAAAATCCTCACCAAAATTACCATAAATAACCCAAAAGATAGTTTAATTCCCAATTCCACAAACTGGCCCAATACTTACAATGTTCAACAATCGAAAATGCGATACAATGAAATTTCATTTTACGAAGATTGAAAAGTACTTCTGAAAATAGCTTTAAACCATGACATCAGCATGCACTCCATGACAGTGACCTGCAATAAACCTGAAAACGATAGGTTGAGCTACACTAGCCCAGTAGAGAAATCTATGCACAAGTTATGGGAAAATATGTCAAGTGATGCATCTAGAGTGAATGAGAAACGACAGATATACCCAAGGTTTATATGACTATCAACAGGCAACTCACAACGGCCAAAGGATTCTAGACAATCCTATGTACAATACCTACCACCTCACACGCTATACCAGTGTCACAGACGTTCGTATCTCAAATACAATTAGCCAATCTTTAGTTTATCAGTCGGTACTTCGCATCACATCTATCTCAACATTCATTTTCATTTCACAATCTTTCACGTTTCTCATTTCATAACCAAACCCCATTTCTTATTAAAAGATCCTTTTTCCTTTCCTTTCTTTTAGTCAGATATTTCCCATCGATAATCACTAGGGTCACCTCGGGTCTACTTCCCTCGAGCGCAGGATCACCCCGAGTCTATTCCCTCACAATCATAATAATCCTTTGGGTCACCTCGGGTCTATTCCCTCGAGCGCAGGGTCACCCCGAGTCTTTTCCCTCAATAACAATAACCATTTGGGTCACCTCAGGTCTATCCCCTCGAGCGTAGGGTCACCCCGAGTCTATTCCCTCAAGAACGACCCCTCGGGTCACCTCTCACACTTTTCATAATCGTCATCATCTCATAATCAATTTCATCCTCAATCTATCGGCCATTACCTAACTCTACAGACGTACATGCTCATGTCTTTTCATTAGTTTACAACTCCGCATCCTACATAACATGTTAAGCCTACACATATAATCCCACAATACTCTACTTATTTGCTTTCTATGCTTGAACCTCATAGGACGAGTCAAGAAGACTCAAGTTATAATATCATCCCAAACAATTCTACACAACCTCGATTTCACTTTAAGCATTCTAAATAATCTACCAATCCACCACATTGGTTACCTTTCAAACGTTCCAAATCGTCAACCATAACACTACTTCGACTATAAAGTAATACACGCCATTCCCTTTAATTATACCCCAAGTAATGTACGAACCCGTCACCATCCTACGACATATCCCTCACTAACACCGACACCTAAACCTCATGGAAAGAGTACCAAAGGAATTAAAAAGGGAACCACAAACGGATCATGAGAACATGGCTTTCGATATTACCTTTCAAATCACTAGACGAACACTAATCTACCCAATCATACTTACCACGAGACCTCGCATAACCTACGACTTCCCTAAACGATCATACGGTACATCCTCCGTTACGACACTAAGACATCGATTAATGAGTGTCTAAGACGTGGAATCGAGCAACAAGTCATTGGAGGACAAGCAACCAAGTATTAGGATGGTTTAATGGTGCATAAAAGGTATTAGGAGTGATCGGGGGTCAAAATAACGAAGTTTGGAGCAAAACAGCAAAAGCTGATTTTAGGGCACTTTGTATCGATACTAGCGATTCTAGTATCGATACAGATGGGCTTAAAAACGTTCCAGAGATTCTTGTATCGATACTGATCTGAGCAGTATCGATACAAATGGGTGTTCGAGCAGATTTTCTGCAGAATTACAAGAATGAAACCCCAACCAAAAACCAACATTTTACAGCACGATCCATATGCAAAACCAACACATAAACACATAACAAGTGCAAGAAATCCCTACCTCGATTATCAAAGCCGAACCCAAGAGACTCTCTGTAGACACCCTATTCTGGACGGTCCAGATTAGTTTACTTACGGTCTTTGATTCCCCGATGATGATTAAGGTCAAGAACATACCGAGTTTGTGAATGAGTTTGAGCTCTGAGCGTCCCGAATCTCGCCCAAACCCGTTTCAAACCCTTGTCGAACCCTCAAGCCAGAACCAAATGGCCTCAGCAAAACCCTACTGGAGTGCGCTGGTGGTGGACTAGCGTGCGCAGGAACCACTGCCACGTGTCAGTCATCGCCGCTTTCTGGCGCACGCCACTCAACAAGTGGCGCACGCTAATTAACACCAGTCAAATCAACCTTTTTCAGCCAGATGGGCGGGCGTCTTTTGCAGCCGACTGACATCAGCTGACAGCCCCCTGATCATTACTTCGGCCAGAACTGTTCCCCTCTCTCTCCTACACCCCCCATCAAGCCAAGTCCCATGCATTAAATGCATGGGAGCTTCCTCCAAAGCTTACCACCTCCAAACAGCCCCTAAGGGCAGGCTGATCTCAGTCATCCCTCCTCCATAAATATCCCCCTTGCATTCATTTGCAAGGGGTTAGCTCCATAAAGACAAAAACCATCCTTTGTCTTCTTCTCCTTCATTGTTCTTTGTTTCCTTTCTTCCTCATAGAAAGAGCAAGTGAAGAACATACCCTCCACAGTCCTCAAACCTCACTACATACATCCTTCATCCATCCCCTCTCAAGCTCAAGTTCAAACCATCCATCAAAACTCACAAGCAAATGTATAATACCTTTTGCTCCTGCTTTCTGTTCTGACCCCTGAGGGGGGCTGGCAGGGTCAAGGCTGGTAATCTATACCAGTCCTGGCCCTAATGCTAGCAAGGTTTCAAAACCGTGCACAATGATCAGTGGCGCACGCCAGTTGTGAGTACCGTACGCCAGTAATGGTGGTATGTGCAAAACTGGTGTGGGGATCATGGATCATTGTTTTCTTGCATTATTTAAGCTTTGATCACCCTGTTGCATGTTAAAACCAGTTTACAGCTCTCTGTATTTAGAACTGCTTTCTTTCCTATCTGCATTTATTGCTTAGTTTGGCCTTCTGGGTCCCTCTGGTCCTATTCCAGAGCCCAGAATGTGCAAAGCCAAAGCATTGGAACCAAGAGAGAAATGGCGTGCGGCCCTTCATTAGTGGTGTGCGCTAGTGATCTATGTTCCAGTGGCTTGGCCCTTGCATGGATCTTCCATCCAGGCCTTTGATCATCCTCCCCTCACTGTTTAAGGGGTTTTCTATCTATTTGGAGGCTTTTAAGCCCATTAACCTGTCTGTAATAGTTTAGCAACCTTTATAAATTGTGTGGTTTGTCCTGGGTGTGCACTGGTCCTTTCCAGAGCCCAGAGGGTTGACAACAGAAGCTGTGGTCTTAGGCTTACCGGCGCACGCCAGTTGTGGTGTGGCGCACGCAGGTCATGACTGCATGCAGTGGCTTGGCCAGTGCATGCAGGCTTGTCCCTGTGTGCACTACCTCACAGTCAGTGTGTTCTAGTCTGCTTAAAATGTCCACAAAAGCTTGTTCTCAATCTATTATACTTGTATAGATCAAACATCAAACATCCATAAACATTTTGCTACATCTTTTGTACATAAATGCAATCTGTTACAGTCTTAATCCCTATTAACTGTTCCCCCGCCCTAACTGGTTAGAAGAATGATCAAATAAAGAGAGAAAAATGCAAATGTTTTATAAAACGCCTGAGTAGAGACCGGTCTCCGGACTGGGCGAGAGGGGTGCCATAAAACCCTTCCCCTCTCGTAATCTGGCTCCCGAACCTCAAGATCGAAGGTGACGACGGTCCAGTTTACAAAAGCCTTTTTCAAAATCAAACAAACGTGGTCCAAACGTTTTCAAAAGAACGGTTTCTTGGGTACAAACCGCAAAACCCGAGTGGCGACTCTCTGATCTGCGAAACACTTCGCCGCGCTTTCCGCGAGATAAGGGCGCACCCGGAATTTTATGCCTAAAGCACGGGATTTTTGGGGCGTGTGCCCACAGTGGCGACTTGCTGGGGAAATTACATTAATCAACATTTGGAAATTAATACATGAATGAACAATTTTCAAAAGTCTGTCAAAACAGTACGCTTCGCGCTGCTGAAGAACGGAATGGTAACATAACAGGATTCTACATCCGACCACTCCGCACTGGGGCTTTGCTATTGTTCACTTGTGTAGTTTTCTCCAAGTGTCGATTAATGAAGTGAGCCAAGCTTCAAAAGGTGTCTTTCAAAACAAACATTTGCATTTCTCTCTCTCTCGATCATTCTTTCGACACGCGTTCATTTGCATCGGTGTTCTATCAGCCCCGTTGAGGTGTTTTGGGTAACCGGCACAGTTTACTGGAGCCCGGGGTCCTCGAATGCCCAACAACCTTGGACGATGATGAGACGTATTACCGTTTGACCATTGCTCTGCTGCACGCATTGCAATGGGAGGTATAAAACATCTCTAGCCTGAGGAACCCCCTTAAGCCAAAACCAGCCTCGCCATGCGTACAAAGCAATAGAACCTTCCAAACTAAGACAGGAACCCACAGGGTAGGATTACTTGCATCTAACCCCTTAAACTGTCTATGTGTTACTGCTTTCCATATCGCATGCCTGTACATACATTCATACCGTTCTGCGTAGGAGCATGCTAGGGCGGCTTTTAGGGTTGTCTCTCTTTCAAACCCGTTTTATGCCAGCTAGGGCGCTGCCTGGACCGATGACGAGTCGTGCATCGTGATGGTGCACGTTATCAACTTTCCAATTCCTTGGGTTAACGAGACTTTGGGAAATCGAGACTTTCTAAGTCCTTGCTTAAACCCAAATCGAGGTTTCAAACAAAAAACTAGGAACAACGGGAGACATGGCATGATGCTCATACCGCCCAGGTTAAAAGTGCTAGACACTTACACCGTTCGAGGCTCCGGCACAGTGCTGCTTACGCCCTCTTGGTTACAGTATCATGTCGTCGACACCAAGTTGTTCCGTTCCAACATTGAAACTTCGAGAACGGGATAGTCAAAGACTTAGGCTGTTTCGACATCTCTCAGTGTTAATCCCATCAAGGTACACTGTCGAAAAGAAATCCGAGGACTTGGGCAGCGTCCGGCTGTCATAAAACGGTTTTGTCTGCTAGTTCTAGAGTCTAGGAGGACACCGACGACGTTGAGCATTTTCTTTCTTTTCAAATAAAATTGCTGCAGGCTGTCACTGAGCCCTTCTACTTTACTGTCTAGCCATCGCACCGTGCAGATTCAGAATCAAGAGCCAAACCTACTTGAGAACGTCCGCCGGGTCGGTCTGTGAGAAGATTTGGGTGGGTCTGTTTCTGGGTCTATCACGACGGAAGATCCGGGTTGTATTCTGCTAGAGGAGGATTCGCCACCGACTCCTTTCACTCCGTCCCCTGCATCTCAGAAGCTCGTCCGAACCAAAACCGAACCTCTCGACATGGCTGAAACTGCGACTCTTGCCCAGGTCCTCGCCGACATTCAACGCAATTTGGCCATCATGCAAGAAAGGGCCGATCAGGCCGATGCCTCTACTGCCAATCTCCGTGCCTTAATCGAGGAACGCCTCCCTCCGGCAGCTGCAGCTGGAGGAGGCGGTGGAGAGCGTGAACTTGTGGTCGAAGAAAACCGTCAAGGGGAAAACCCTGCTCCGAATCCAGAAATGGCCATGCTGATCGCCAAGATGGCCAAACTCGAAGAAACGGTCTCCAAGGCCGAGAAGATAGGTGCTGGTGGTTTAGACATGGATCGTCTTTGCCCTTTTCCTAATGCTAGGCTGCCTGAGCGGTTTAAAATGCCTGACTTTGTAAAGTTTGACGGTTCTGGGGATCCTAAAACCCATTTGTTGGCATATCACAGTGCAATGAAACTACACGGGATTGAAGAGGAAACCATGGCTCAACTCTTTCCTCAAACTCTCACTGGTCCTGCATTCCAATGGTTTCTGTCGTTGGATCTTTCCAAAAGGAAGAATTGGGTCGATATTGGGGCTGCATTCAACTCCCAGTATAGCTATAACGTCCAACTTAAGATGACTACGCGAGAGTTGGAATCAACCAAGATGGGCGCAAAGGAGCCCTTTGCAGACTTCATTCAGAGATGGAGGGCAAAAGCAGCCAAAATGACGGATCGCCCCAGCGAGAAGGACCAGATTCGTATTATCTCCCGCAACCTGCAACCGGACTTTGCTAAGAACCTTGTGCTGGTCCAAGGGGCAAATTGGGAAACCTTCTTCGACTCCGGTCTCGCCATAGAGGAAGCTCTCCAAAACGGGGTCATCCCAAGAACCGAGGCTGCTCCTGCCTCCTCAACATCAAAATCCAAGCCCCGTGTGTACACCGGAAGCAGCACTGCTCTCTTCGGTAGTAATAACTATGCCAGTGCCACTACTGCAAGCAACACCGCCACAACCCACAGCTCTAACCATACAGCCGATGTCAACCAGGTACAAGCACCACAGAAACCCCGGAACCGCAACCAACCTCGTGTCTTCGCCAACTTCGAAGCACCCCTATCTGCTGTCCTCGAGAAATTGGCCAAGTCTGGTCATCTCAGGCCTCTCACTCCAACTCCACTCCCCCAAAATCCACCACCTAGCCACAACCCCAATGCTTTCTGTGCCTACCATCAAATGCCCGGCCATTACACCGACTCTTGTTATCGTCTCCGTCACGCGATACAGGATTTGGTGGATAATGGAACCCTTCCTAACCCACCATCTAAACCCAACGTCATCTCCAACTCCCTCCCGAAGCACCATAACCAAATTGGCCAGATATCCCTTAGCTCCACCATAACTTCCCCTAGCTCCACCATATTTAACCCTACCGACTCTATAACCTCAGTCGATCACCCGAGGCCCGTCGTGGTGTTCCCGACCGAACTCGATGTCAACATGGTATCTGCCAGCAGGGAGATGGAAGAAAGGATGATAGAATGGACGGAACTAGCCCACGACTGGAATGAGCAGTACCATTTCGGTTTCCCTGTACCTCCACAGGTTTATCAAGCATGGCTCGACCAATTGGAAGAAGAGTGGGCTGCAGCGCAGTCCGACCCGCTCGATGGCCTGTCACTACGCACGTTATTCTATCAGGCCGAACCTGCACCTATCGTCGAAGAGGAACCGTATTTCTGGGATCCCGAGCCAGCATGGCAATTCCCGGCCGACTATGATCTAGAGGCAGTTGTGCCCAACTACGAAGCACTCTGCACCGAAGAAGATTTCGAACAAGAAGAAGCCCTAGAGCAGGTGGCCGATGAAGAGTTTGATCCGGCTTCCCACATAATTGACGAAGAGCTTCCGCTACCCGTCGTGCCTCTATCTCGAGACGAATGCAGCATCATGACTTTGGACGCTGTGCCCGACGATTTGTGGGAAGTCGACGAAATCGTCGACCTTAACACGAACCCGCTGCCCGCTGATTTTTGGGACGAAGAAAAGGTAGTGGACATCAAAATGGGTAATGAGGTGTGGACAGTCAACTCCGCTTTGGTCGATGCAGGTTTCTGGGATACGCCATTTGTGACCAACCCGGGAGTACCATTTGAAGAAGCTGCAGCACAGGATCCGTTGTTTTGGGAAGACTTGGTGATGCAGAACTTGGAACAGGATCTGGCTTCAGAACAGGACCCGTCTGCAACTGTGGCAGCGGCCGATAAGGGGAAGCGCAAGATAGAGGACATTCCTGCGGATTTCTGGGTCTTCGACGATTCAACCTCTTGGTGGGACGTCGCCAATGTTACAAGGAGTGGCCGAGTCTTTCAGCCCTCTAACTTACAAGCAGGGAGTTCATCCAATCCCCCCGTGTTGCAAACCGCCAATCCAGTTGTCCAAAGGGGTGCTCCAAACATCCTTGGCGGGGTCCCAGGGGAGGACATGATTCAGAAGCAATTGGAGAAGATACCTGCTGCCATCTCAGTCTGGGGTCTGGTTGCGTCCTCAAAAGAGCACCGCGACAAGCTATCTTCATCTCTCTCTCGACTCAAGGTAACCACCGACATCACCCCCGAAGCACTAGTCGCTCTTATCCTGCCACTGCTTGCCAAACACTCCGTTACGTTCACCGAGCGGGACCTACCTGTTGAAGGAGCTGACCACAACCGCCCACTGCACATTACCGTCAAGTGCAATGGACTCTGGGTGCCAACCGTGCTCATTGATAATGGCTCCGCCATTAACGTCTGCCCGCTGAGGGTTGCTTACCGCCTGGGGCTTGCAAAGAAGGATTTCACACCGTCTAACCTGGCGGTCAAGGCGTATGACAGCACCCGCCGTGTGGTGGAAGGCACCATCATGCTCAAGCTCAATGCCGAGGGTTTCGAAATGGAGGTGGAATTTCATGTGGTTGACATCCCTGCCACTTTCAATCTGTTGCTAGGAAGGCCGTGGTTGCACAGGTCCGACATCATGGCGGTTCCCTCCACCCTGCACCAGAAAGTCATGCTAGCGCTGCCAACAGGGACCCTTACCATCTGCGGAGACTCTGGGATCCGCCCACTCAAGGAGGACGAGCCTGTCTTGGGGATTGCACATGGAGAACAAGACTCTGACTTTGGGGGATTCTCGTTTGACACTGCAGGCTCCGTTCTTACCGTCGCAGTAGACAAGGACTTCTACGTCAGCTCCGCCGCAATCGATATCATGAGGAAGATGGGCCACATGCCTGGTTTCGGACTCGGGATCAACCAGCAGGGGGTCGCTGAGTTCCCCATCTTTCCCTCTTCCGAAAGCCGAGCTGGCTTTGGGTACGCACCTCCGGCCAAGAAGGCTAAAAGGGGGAAAGGTGCGGGAAAACTTCGAACCCTCTACGGTAACCCCGATAGCTACTTTATCCGTGAAGGTGGGAGCATCGTGTATGAGGGTCAACCAGAACCATTTTGGGATCCAGAGACTGGGACTTGGCTTCCGGGTTTCGAGATCTTTGCTGCGGACACCTGGTCCGATGATGAAGAAGAAATGGCAAAGGACAAGCTGGCAGAGGCAGAGTTCAAGAAGCAGCTGGTCCGGGCAAAGGAAGAGACAGACTGGGTCATGGCAGTTGATCAAGAAAGCTTGGAGATGCTGTTCTCTCAAGTAGGTTTGGTTGGTGAAGAAGAAGAGGCCGAAGTGCTGATGCTTGGGCCCGACTCTTCGGACGTCATCGAAGATCCAACCTCCCTCATCGTAGAGGCTAATGGTAGCCTAAATAATTGCTTTTTCACTCCACGCTTGACATGCATTGACAATGTGCCTGAGTCTGACACGGAGTCTGTCCGGTCTAGGTCTAGCTCAGAGTCGGAGTTTGTGCCTCTTGGCCCTCCACGTCATAGCTTCTACTTTGAGTTCGAGTCAACTGTACTTGGCAACCCGTCCGGGTTTTATGAAATGAATGATCCTGCTTCTGATTACTTTGCTGAATTATATATAAACTGTGTCGACCCCGACGATGAAGGAACAGACTTCGATGGGAACATTCCCGCTGAGTTGCGTTCCCTCATCGAAAAGGAAGACAAAAGGCATGCTCAGCCTCTAAAAGAAGAAGTAATTTCTATAAATTTGAAAGACGAGGATGACCCCCGAATGATGCAAATTGGTTCAACTCTGTCCCCCGAGGATCGTACTGCGCTGATTGATCTGCTCAAAGAATACTTCGAGGTTTTCGCATGGTCTCACAATGACATGCCCGGTATCGACCCTGAAATCGTGCAGCACCGAATTCCGTTAGCTCCAGGGGCTGTTCCAGTCAAACAGAAACTCCGCCGGATGAGACCGAATTGGGTGGAAAAGATCAAAGAAGAAGTCACCAAGCAGATTGACGCTGGATTCCTGAGGGTTGCTGAATATCCGAAATGGGTGGCTAACATCGTGCCAGTTCCTAAGAAAGATGGGAGAATCCGAGTCTGCGTCGACTTTAGGGACTTGAACAAAGCAAGCCCCAAAGATAGTTTTCCCTTGCCTCACATTGATGTGCTCGTGGACAACACGGCGGGGCATGCCTTGCTCTCTTTTGTCGACGGATTCTCAGGATACAACCAGATCTTTGTGGCACCTGAGGATCAAGAGAAGACTACTTTCGTCACCGAGTGGGGTACTTACTGCTATGTGATGATGCCGTTCGGGTTAAAGAACGCCGGTTGCACTTTCCAGCGGGCCCAGACCACTTTGCTACACGATCTGATCCACAAAACAGTTGAGGTCTACGTCGACGACATGATTGTCAAAGCCAAGGAAAAGGAGGATTTCATTCCAGCGCTCAGGCAGTTTCTCGAGAGGCTCCGCAAGTACAACGTGCGCCTTAATCCACAAAAGTGCACATTTGGGGTCACATGAGGCAAAATGTTGGGGTTCCTGATCACCGCAAGGGGAATTGAGGTCGATCCCTCCAAGATTACAGCAATTCTCGAGATGGAACCACCACGGTCAGAAAAGGGAGTGCGAAGCTTCCTGGGAAAAGTTCAGTTCATTAGTCGATTCATAGCCAAGCTCACACTGACTTGCGAACCACTGTTCCGTTTGCTCAAGAAGGATGTTCGTTTCGAATGGACAGAGAAGTGCCAAGCTGCTTTCGAATCTATCAAGGCGTATCTGAGGAATCCGCCAGTCTTAATGCCGCCTACACCGGGTCGACCTCTGATCCTGTATTTGTCCGTCACACCGACGTCTATGGGATGTTTGCTAGCGCAGGAAGGAGATAACGGAGTCGAGAAAGCCATTTACTATCTGAGCAAGAAAATGGTGGGGAGTGAAGAACGTTACACCCCCCTGGAAAAGACATGTTGGGCGCTAGTTTGGGCTAGCAAAAAGCTTAGACACTACATGCTAGCCTATTCGGTGAAGCTGATTTCTCGGATGGATCCTGTCAAGTATCTGTTCGAGAAGCCAGCGCTCACCCATAAGCTAGCACGTTGATTGCTTCTGTTAGCTGAGTTCGATCTCCAATATGTCACGAGGAAATCAGTAAAAGGCCGTGCCGTAGCAGAATTCCTGGCCGACCACCCAGTCGATGGACCTGAAGACGTAGACTTCAATTTCCCGGACGAGGATGTATTAACGATTGTCGAAGAAGTGTGGACGCTCTATTTTGATGGGGCTGCTAATCAAAGAGGTTACGGAGTTGGGATATTGCTCGTTACGCCCGCTGGGGCTCATATCCCGCTCGCTTTCAAGTTAAACTTCGACGTCACCAACAATCAAGCTGAGTATGAAGCCTGCATCGTCGGAATGGAAGCTGCTATTGCATTGGGAGTCGAGAAGCTTGAGATAATCGGGGATTCGAACCTGGTGATCTCTCAAGCTAATGGAGACTGGAAAGTCCGGGAGGAAAAGCTGAAGCCTTATCACCAAGATTTGGAAGAATTGATTCCTCGCTTCAATAAGGTGACCTTCACCCACATTCCCCGCTTGAAGAATCAGTTCGCCGATGCTTTGGCGACTTTGGCTTCAATGATCGAACTTCCAGTAGGGGTCCGGATGCGACCAATTGTGATTGAACAGAGGGACTTACCCGCTTATGAATACGTCAACGCCATTGATGATGTCGATGATGGCCTACCCTGGTACCACGATATCTGGAACTTTGTCGAACGAGGAGAGTTCCCTGCTGAAGCTTCAAGGAGGGACCGGGTTGCTTTGCAAAGGCTGGCTGCTCAGTACATCATTTGTGGAGGGAAACTGTATCGAAGATCTCACTGTGGAATGCACAAGCTGTGTGTCAACGGGGCCGAAGCAACAAGGATAATGGAGGAAATTCACGAAGGAGTCTGCGGTCCCCACATGAGTGGAGTCATGCTTGCACGGAAGATCCTCAGGCAAGGCTACTACTGGTCAACAATGGAATCTCAATGCATCGACTACGTGCGGCGTTGTTTCAAGTGTCAAATCCATGCCAACCTGCAGCATGTTCCACCCTCTAAGCTACATGGCATGACCTCGCCGTGGCCTTTCTCGGTGTGGGGAATTGACGTTATCGGGATGATCTCGCCTCCTGCTTCCAATGGTCACAGGTTCATACTAGTGGCAATAGATTACTTCACTAAGTGGGTCGAGGCTGAATCTTACAAAACTCTGACAACGGTTCAAGTGGCTCAATTCATTCGAAAGAACATCATCTACCGTTATGGGGTTCCTCAGGCGTTCGTCTCGGACAATGGGAGCCATTTCAAGGGAAGGGTCCTGGATCTCTTCGAAGAATTCGGCATCGATATCCACCGGTCAACAACATACCGTCCACAAACAAATGGAGCGGTCGAGGCAGCAAACAAGAACAACGAAGTGATCATCAAGAAGACTATTGAGTCCGCAAGGGATTGGCACGAGCAGCTGCCTCTGGCGCTATGGGGGTACAGGACGTCAATTCGAACGTCAACCGGTGCAACTCCTTTCTCCCTGGTCTACGGAATGGAAGCAGTACTTCCTATCGAACTTGAGGTTCCCTCTCTGAGGATCATGGTCGAAAGCGGTCTCGAAGAAGCTGAATGGCTCAGCGGGAGATTTGTTGAACTGATGTTATTTGATGAGAGGAGACTCCGCGCCCTGTATCATGTTCAAGGTTACCAGCGTCGAATTGCCCGAGCATTTGACAAGAAGGTGAAGTCCAGGGGCTTAATCGAAGGAGACATGGTCACAAAGGAGATACGGGCTCCAGTCTTCGACGCCCGCGGAAAGTTTCGACCGAAGCGATCTGGGCCTTTCATTATCAAGACCATCCTATCCGGGGGTGCTGCTCAACTCATCGATCTCAACGGCAATGAATTCAACACTTTGGTCAACCTGGATCAACTCAAACGCTTCTACCCCTGAGAGATGCTCGTTGGACCGAAAACCACAAGGGTGGGAGGTTCCAAGCAAAAGTTAGAGCAGCCTGCTAGACCGAAAACCTGTGAAGGCGGTCTAGGCAAAAATAAATAGGCAAAAGTCGAAAGCTCGCTAGGCCGAAAACCTGTTAAGGCGGCGCTAGGCAAAAGTTAGAGCGTAAAAGGAGAGGTAAAATACACGAGTGAACCTTGGCCTGAACTACGTTCTGACCTGATTCCTTGAAAAGGGATACGTAGGCAGTCTCACCATGAGACCCGGTCACATCCTATCAAAGCGATCCAGTGTTCGACATTCCGTTGCCATGTCAAGATCCAAGCAAAGTCAAGGAACGAGCCAACATTTCATTAAGGAGTCAGAAGGGGGAAACCCTCCGTCTTTCAACTTTATTTATAAAATTACTACTTCTGATACACAAGCTGAGCGTAAAAGCCTTAAAACAACTAAGCATAAAAACAGAACAGATGCTTGAGAAGCCTAACGGCTCACAGTTTATTCTAAAAACAGCAAAGTAGTCCGGAGTCAATCAATGTTTTCTCTTGCTTCCACATCTGCTCTTAGCCACTGTCGATAAACGTTCCTCAGTCTTGGAGTAAAATCCGGAGACTCCGCCTGCAGGGCCCTGTCCGCCCAGCGCCTTTTGTACCCATTAAGAGTCTGAGCATTGAAATTAGGGACTCGGAAATCCCCGGCAGTGATACGAACATTCCCCTAAGGGATGCCCAGCTGACGAAGGACGCGGCCCGGGATGTAAAAAGTGAACTGCGTCAACCCTGCGATCACAACCCTGTCAAAACCATCTAAGAAAACCGTCATCCCCTCCAGTCCCAGCCATGGACACCTCCAAGCAATCTCATCGGGCTGTAGGTCCCGCATGAAAGCAAACCATTCCTCCTCATCCATCTCGGGGTACCTCATTCCCCGCTGATGAATCCTTTTTGGAAAAAGTTCCCAGCCGTCCTCCGGAGGATGCAACAAGTTCAGTTTGTCTGATAGCCACAGCTGCGTGAGTGAAAAGACAAGTCAGAAACCGGATAAAAGCCTGAGCGAAAAGACAAGTGAGTAGCCCAGCAAATAGCCTAAACTGAGCGTCGAGGTAAAATGAGAAAGTGCGAAAAACCAGAAAAAGGTGAGCTGAGTGAGTCTACCTGAAGGAGCAGCGGACTGCCGCTGAAGGTGCGCGACACCCCAGAGGAATAACGTTTTGCCGGTCCGGACCACCCATCTGGAGAGCAACGCTCACAAGTAGGGAGCTGACCCGCCCATCCGCTGGGATAAGCAAGTAGCCGGCTAAGAGACAGATCACCAGGGCCAGTCGGCGCCGCGCCTGCCAAGCCATGTCCCCCAAGTCACCCTCAGGACTATATCGCTCGATCAGCTGCAGGATATGGACCTGGCCACCCTCCAACATGGAGTTAGCCAAACCTCTAGGAATGTCAAGTGCAGTGGCCAGCAGCCTGGGCATGCTCACCTGGTAGGGAGGAACGACGAGCGTTGGAGATGAGTAAGTCCGGAGGTACGCTTGGAATTCCTCAACCGTCGGACATATCTCGTCGTCACCAAAACGGAATACATGGACATCCGGATCCCAGAACCGGAGCGCAGCCCTCAGGAGAGCCGGGCGGACTGGCACATGCCGCAAATACCGGAACGAGGCAAGGCCGTGGTATTGAAAGTTGAGCCAATCAACACTTATCATTTCCGCCAACCAAGGCTTGAAGGCTTGATCAGAGTTGGAATTGGGTTTGCCATCTGGGACCAGCAATTCAATTGTTTGAGTATGGGAGTAGGATGTATCAGTGTGGCTTCAATGCGTGCAAACATTCCATCTTATACCAAGCCACGAATCTTACTTCCTATTCTAAGTTCCAAACCAAAGGCTAGCATCCAAACCCTCTTTACAATAAAGTACACTGCCTTCTGAAAGCCAGAAACCGTGTGCAAACCGTGTGTGGGTGAAGACAAAGGGTAGCCAGAAAAAGGACAGACAGTCAGACAAGTGGCTCTGTGTCACATTTTACCGGCGCACGCCAGTCATCAACCGGCGCATGCAGGACATTCTCCTCTACTGGCGTACGTGGCTCAACTACTGGCGCACGCAAGTCAAACCTGCACCAGATACCAGCAATAAGCAGCAACTGTCGTCGAACAACCGTTTTCAATTCTGGGGCTTATTTAGCAAGTTTGTCGATTCGTGCAAGTCATAAATGGTATTTGGGACTGTAGGGAGGCGTCGGCTCGGAAACGTCACGCCAAACGAAGAATTCGGACCTCCGACGGCCCGTATCCTCCTAAATTTAGGATACGGAGACTCAAAATTCATACCGAGGGTCTCGTGCCAAGTTTTCTCATACCGTACATGTCATGTAGGCCTTATGTGACTATACGGGGGTGTCGGTTTCAGTCCGGGACCATATCGAGTCATCTTTGGTGTCTTATGTCTATTTTATGACATTTGTTGAGCATTTTGCGGCTTATTTCCCATTTTGGGTCGTCTTTCTCGAATTTGTCCACTCATACAAGTCACGGTACATCTCTTTGGTCTCACAAAAGTGTCAGTTTCCCTTTCAGAGGAGGATTGGGCGTTTCAGCCCACTAATACCAAATTGGCGTATCCTCCGCGTGTCTTAAGGATACTCGACGTATCCTGGGACTTTCCTTCCCTTTCATTCGAGCTAGATCAGTTCTACGTATATCCTAGCGTTTGTTGGTCGATCCAGGGCATTTGTCAATGCATGTCATTAGTGATTGATTCGTTTACTTCTACACCACCAATGTGGAAGTTAAATAAACTGGAAAAGCAATTATTATACTACCCAAAGCATGTATTTCTAAGGAACAAAAGTGGAAATATACATAACGGCACAATGGCCCGAGCAAAAGCAAGCTAAAGTATGTACTGGGAAAACAGTCGCCCGTGAATCAGAAGGCACGCAGGCCCCAAAGTCAAAAGTCAAGTATCAAAAGGCAAAAGACAGTAAAGTAGCTGAGGCTCGGTGATAGCCCTCACGTGCTGAAGAGCTCGTCGGTGTCGCCGCTGCCGTCCTCGCTCTCCTCAGCTGCAGCTAAGTCTCTCTGAGTGGTCCTGTACCTAGGGTTGCTGGCAGAGTCAGAGCCGCTGCTGAGGGAGACGGACTCCTCGTCCTCGTCCTCTCTCCTCTTCTTCCTCGCGGGCCCCTCCGCTGGCTGCTTCCGAGCATCCCTCTTCCGCAACTCTCTCTGAGGCGGTGGTGACCCTCTGTCAGGGGCTATCACCACCCCTCTGGCCTCGCGCCGTGTAGTCCTCGCCGGTCGCTGGACTGTGGCAGGAGCCTTCCTCTTGCCCTTCTGAGGGGCTGGCTCCGCTGGCCGCCGCCTAGAAGCCGCCCTAGCGTGTCCCTGCATTGTCAATTCAATTCAATATCAATATTGTGCATAGTGCATATGTAAATGCTGAAACAGGAATCAAGAGCAGGTACTTCTAACATGCATTGTAACAGACATGCACAGCGGATAAGTATCGAATTCGGAATTCTGGGTTTATACCTGAGGTTGCGTAGTAGGCGCTGGAGCTGCTGGCGGGTAGTGCAACTGCAAGGGAGTGCCACTGGCTATCTGGTGGAACTTCTTCTCCATGGCAAGCATCAAGCGCATGGACTCCCTCGCCCACTCAAGCGGCACCTGAATCACAAGAATTGAAAGTCAAGGGCAGTTCAAATACAAGACAAGTATGATACAGGAAACAAGGAATAAACGAAAGCTGAAAGTACGTCATACCGGTCCTGTGACCTCTGCTGGCTCTGTCCGGGCAGGCTCAAAGCGGACCTCCGCAACCTCCCCCTGAGGGTCACGTACAGACAACGTCCAGGACAGCTGGGTGAGTCCCGTCGACTCCGCGTACTCACTCCTCTCCTCGGGCCTCCTCCTCCGACCCTGTCTCTCCTCACCAGCAACCAGGGCCTCGTCCCTCACCGCCCTGTGCTCCAGCACCCCGAGCGCTCCCGCCAAGTATCGCCTCTGGTAAACGGCGTAGTCTCGCTCTCGTCTCAGAAAGGGAGCCGCAGGAACAGGGACAGTAAACCTCCTCAGCTCTCTCAGCGTGTACCTCCCAGTGTGTGAAGCCCGAAGCGGAAGTGGCCCAGGGACAAGGAACTCGGACGAGTCGAGTGACTGTCGTGTCACCCGGTCGCCCAAGTACCACTGCCACCCGAAAGCCGACTCCAGCAGCACCCGGCTCGCTGTCACCACTCTGCTCCGCGCAAGGTACTCAGGCTCAGGCCCTACAGGCCTCCAAGGGTCCCACTCCACCTGCAAAGCGACCAAAGGCATCAGCGACAGCATTAAAGCAATTCAAAGGCATGGACTACCGAAAAGGAAAAGCAGGTCTCACCTGAGAGTCTGTCAAGTGGTCGAGGTACAACCGAAAGTCTGCAAGCGTCTTCTTCGACTTCTTCTTCCCGACGCGAAGTGGTCCCCAGACCATCGCTCGAGGAAGCACCCTCGGGTCCGGACTCCTATTCTCCGGAGGGTACATCCTCAGCACCTCGTAAGCCCACAACTGCAAGGTTTTCAAACAATCAAACAGGCAAGGCATCAGAAATACAGTATACGCAAGATAAAGTGCAAATATGGAATGGAATTGAAAGACAGTATCGATTCCTTACCTCCCACACTCTCCAGTACCCAGCAGCTGCCCTGCTCCCTCTGGAAAACTCACCCAAGAAGCAGTAGCACGTGCCCAAGGCCGCTCCTCCCCAGTCGAACCGAGAAGCCGACCGCAAGTCAAAGAGGGCAGGCAGGTAAGACAAGTGCACCGTGGACCTCTTGTTCGGGTACAGAGTAGCCCCGAACAAGTACAACAAGTAAACCCTGGCTAGCCGTGCCAACTCTAACTCGGGGATCTCCCCTCCTGCCAACTCCAACACCGGGATCCTCTGCTCCACGTGCCTCGCAAACTGGTCGTATGAGACCATCTCTGAGCTCCCCGCTGGCACCATGCCTAAGAACCACTGCAGCGCCTCAGCGTCCCTGTGGATCCCCGAGTCGAACGGGATCGGGTCCCCTCCTACCCTTAGGCCCGTGATGGCCGCAAAGTCTGTCGGAGTCACCGTCATCTCCCCAATCGGGAAGTGGAAGGAGTTCGACGTATCCCACCACCTCTCCGCCAGGGCAGACAGTACCCCGTGGTCACTCCTCACCGCTGTCAGCGTGGGGATGAACGCGCCAAACCCCGCCGCGTCCACCAGCTCTCGTGCCCCCGCCGGCAAACTCAAGTATAGCTCGAGTGAGCGAGCCAGACCGCCATGTCCCCTCGAGCTAGCCACTCCTCTCTGCACATCACAACAACCAAAGCAACAGAAATAACATCAGTACAGCAGTTCAAATTCAGTGGATAGTCGAATCAAGGATCTAAAGCATCAAGGCATTCGTTCAGTTGATTCATTCAGTCAATTATCGTTTCAAGGCATTCGTTCAGTCGATTCATTCAGTCAATTATTGTTTCAAGGCATTCGTTCAGTCGATTCATTCAGTCGATTATCTTTTCAAGGCACCCTATCGGTCGATTCAAATCATTCGAGCATCCTACAAAGTCAAGTCAGATTTCGGGACAACCTATCAGTCGAGTTACGTTACATGGCATACTACAAGTCGATGTCGTTTATCTACAGGCATTCTATGAACGAATTGTGCGGACAAAGCTCTCTACAGCCAACCTAGTCTATTGCAAGTTGAGGTATCACTAACTCTGCACAGTCAATCAAATGCAAAAGGTTCGAGTATCATGCATCATAAGTACGAAATGAAGACTAAAGGGGAGTTTTAAAAGAGTATACCTCAGTCCAGCCCCTGGACAAGTGCTGCTCACGGTCCCTCAGTACCAGCTCCTCGTCATAGTCTCTCTGTAGAGGGGCGTAGCTCTCAGTGCCTGACGCCACAAACACGTGCGGCTCTGGAGGAGCGTACGTCTCAACCTCAAACGGGGTACGAAGGGCCTGCCGCCTGGCCTCCGCTAAGTCCACGGCCACCTCGTACGCCCCGGGACCCTCCTCCTGCTCCCTCTCGTCTTCCTCAGCCTCTCGCACCAACTCCGCCTGCTCTCTCTCCGCCGCCTCGGCCTCTCGCCTCAGTCTCTCTACCTCGTCAGACCGGGCTATCTCCCTCAGCCGCTCCTCGCGCGCCCTCTCAACCACTGCGACCACTTCAGGGTTCTCTCTCATCAACCGGGCAAGCACAGACTCCCCCACAAATTCCGCCAAGTCACGGCTCATGATCGGCTCGTGACTGGACGAACCCGTGGGCGCCTCAAACTCGATCCGCTCAATGTGATCCGCCCTCGGTACATCCTCCTCCCTCTCCACCGCCGGACCTTTCCCTCTATCCGATTCTCCCGGAGGAGAACCCGGTCGGTCCTCGTCATCAACACCACCGCTGCCACTGCCGCCGCCGACGGCGACCGAGCCCAAATCCCCGCCGGTCACCACAAAAGCCTCCACTCCACTCCGGCAGTCCAACCGTTCAACCCGTGGGCCCCCTGTGACAGAACCCACAGGCGTACGCCCCTCCTCCACTGGCACACGCCGCTCGTCGCCATCACCCACCGTCGCTGCATGGCCATCGCCGCCCCCGTAGACCCCTGTAACCTCTGCACTGATGCTCGACGAAGCCCCCGCAGTGGGTTGATCGTCGATTGGTGGCCTCACGGCCTCGCCTCCACCGGTCCCCAACTGATCACCGCTGTCATCGCCTCCATTGCCACCTCTGTCACCGCCGGTGTCTGCCATGAGTGAGTGTGGGTTTGTGGTCTTGAGGGAAGGATGAAGGAAATCGAGATTCAGGAGGAATTTGAGAGTTCTCGGAAGTTTTGAAACTGAAGTATGGCGTTTGCAGTCGTCCTCTGAGAGCTTAACCAACGTGGGAAGCAACTGGGCCGGGTCTGGGCCGGATCTGGGCTTGGATACTTCAGTATAAGTGGCGTACGGCACAAATCTACTGGCGCACGCCAGTAGTTTATGGGCCTGAGGCCCAATTCACGTCCCGTGACCAAAATGAAGACCCATGGTCATCAAATTGGTTCTATCACCTAGGATGGTCACTCCCCAAGCAGAGCCCGTCCAAATTCAAATCAACGACGATCTACCCGTCCAATTTCAAATCAACGACGATCTATCCGTCCAATTTCAAATCAACGACGATCTATCCGTCCAATTTCAAATCAACGACGATCTATCCGTCCAATTTCGAATCAACGACGATCTACCCGTCCAAATTCAAATCAACGACAATCTATCCGTCCAATCTCAAGTCAAAACGATCTATCTGCCCAAATCTCGAGTCGAACAAGTAACCCTGAGTTGCTTTCAATGGATTCTTCCCCAGGAGAGTCCCCAACAAGTGACAGCCTGTTCTGGCCATCTCAAATCAACGACGATCTATCCGTCCATATTCAATCAACGACGGCCCCTCCGAAAGACCGTATCTTTCTCAGCAGAGCCAATCCACGGCTTATCGCTCCCCAGTTGAGTCAGCAGCCCCGGCCGCGCCATCAAAAGCCAATGCCAGCATCGACTCAGCCAAGCATATTATCTCCAACAGCGATCTATCCGCTCCAATCAATCTAACCAGTCAGGTTATTTAATTTTATGTTCTCATCGATTCGTGTGACTTGCTCTAGATGGCCTAGAGGGGTGTCCAGAAAACCTTTGACGTTACTTACACCAAGACGATGGTGCTCTAAGTGCCGTCAAAGGGGGGCTACTGTAGACACCCTATTCTGGACGGTCCAGATTAGTTTACTTACGGTCTTTGATTCCCCGATGATGATTAAGGTCAAGAACATACCGAGTTTGTGAATGAGTTTGAGCTCTGAGCGTCCCGAATCTCGCCCAAACCCGTTTCAAACCCTTGTCGAACCCTCAAGCCAGAACCAAATGGCCTCAGCAAAACCCTACTGGAGTGCGCTGGTGGTGGACTAGTGTGCGCAGGAACCACTGCCACGTGTCAGTCATCGCCGCTTTCTGGCGCACGCCACTCAACAAGTGGCGCACGCTAATTAACACCAGTCAAATCAACCTTTTTCAGCCAGATGGGCGGGCGTCTTTTGCAGCCGACTGACATCAGCTGACAGCCCCCTGATCATTACTTCGGCCAGAACTGTTCCCCTCTCTCTCCTACACCCCCCATCAAGCCAAGTCCCATGCATTAAATGCATGGGAGCTTCCTCCAAAGCTTACCACCTCCAAACAGCCCCTAAGGGCAGGCTGATCTCAGTCCTCCCTCCTCCATAAATACCCCCCTTGCATTCATTTGCAAGGGGTTAGCTCCATAAAGACAAAAACCATCCTTTGTCTTCTTCTCCTTCATTGTTCTTTGTTTCCTTTCTTCCTCATAGAAAGAGCAAGTGAAGAACATACCCTCCACAGTCCTCAAACCTCACTACATGCATCCTTCATCCATCCCCTCTCAAGCTCAAGTTCAAACCATCCATCAAAACTCACAAGCAAATGTATAATACCTTTTGCTCCTGCTTTCTGTTCTGACCCCTGAGGGGGGCTGGCAGGGTCAAGGCTGGTAATCTATACCAGTCCTGGCCCTAATGCTAGCAAGGTTTCAAAACCGTGCACAATGATCAGTGGCGCACGCCAGTTGTGAGTACCGTACGCCAGTAATGGTGGTACGTGCAAAACTGGTGTGGGGATCATGGATCATTGTTTTCTTGCATTATTTAAGCTTTGATCACCCTGCTGCATGTTAAAACCAGTTTACAGCTCTCTGTATTTAGAACTGCTTTCTTTCCTATCTGCATTTATTGCTTAGTTTGGCCTTCTGGGTCCCTCTGGTCCTATTCCAGAGCCCAGAATGTGCAAAGCCAAAGCATTGGAACCAAGAGAGAAATGGCGTGCGGCCCTTCATTAGTGGCGTGCGCTAGTGATCTATGTTCCAGTGGCTTGGCCCTTGCATGGATCTTCCATCCAGGCCTTTGATCATTCTCCCCTCACTGTTTAAGGGGTTTTCTATCTATTTGGAGGCTTTTAAGCCCATTAACCTGTCTGTAATAGTTTAGCAACCTTTATAAATTGTGTGGTTTGTCCTGGGTGTGCACTGGTCCTTTCCAGAGCCCAGAGGGTTGACAACAGAAGCTGTGGTCTTAGGCTTACCGGCGCACGCCAGTTGTGGAGTGGCGCACGCAGGTCATGACTGCATGCAGTGGCTTGGCCAGTGCATGCAGGCTTGTCCCTGTGTGCACTACCTCACAGTCAGTGTGTTCTAGTCTGCTTAAAATGTCCACAAAAGCTTGTTCTCAATCTATTATACTTGTATAGATCAAACATCAAACATCCATAAACATTTTGCTACATCTTTTGTACATAAATGCAATCTGTTACAGTCTTAATCCCTATTAACTGTTCTCCCGCCCTAACTGGTTAAAAGAATGATCAAATAAAGAGAGAAAAATGCAAATGTTTTATAAAACGCCTGAGTAGAGACCGATCTCCGGACTGGGCGAGAGGGGTGCCATAAAACCCTTCCCCTCTCGTAATCTGGCTCCCGAACCTCAAGATCGAAGGTGACGACGGTCCAGTTTACAAAAGCCTTTTTCAAAATCAAACAAACGTGGTCCAAACGTTTTCAAAAGAACGGTTTCTTGGGTACAAACCGCAAAACCCGAGTGGCGACTCTCTGATCTGCGAAGCACTTCGCCGCGCTTTCCGCGAGATAAGGGCGCACCCGGAATTTTATGCCTAAAGCACGGGATTTTTGGGGCGTGTGCCCACACTCTCCGAGCCCTAGACTCCAAAATCGACACCGAGAGAAATACACCTCCTCCGAGCCAAACCGGACGAGCTAAGAACTCAATAGCGCATGAGGAAGATGATGAGAGGGTTGGGTTCTTTGGGTTTTGAGTTTGGAGGTTGAATTTTGGTGGAGGAGCAAGAGAGAGGGAAAGGAGCCGAGAGGGAGAGGGGGACGCCGGTGAGAGAGAGAGAGGAGGAAAATAATTCTCTACTCTCTCACCCTCCTATATATACTCACCCAAAACATATTACACTAGACACCCTTTCACAAACAATTCTATCACTTTAGCCCTAAATCAACTAAATCTATTAAATTCCATATTTTCCTTCAATTTCTAATATTAATAAACCTTTAAATAAAATTTTCGAAATTATGGGTCCTTACACTCTGGGCTGTCAAATTGTCTCACCCTCACGAAGTCAAACCAAGCAATCATCGATACACATTAAGTGCCAAAGAACGATCACAACTCCCCCTCAACCAATGAATACTCCCTCCATTTTATATTTTTTATGTAACCATCAAAAGTGTATTTCTCTTTTACCCCATTGCCGTTTGACACGAACGTTCAGACTGGATAGAGCCAAATGGATCCGGTTACTAAGCAAGTGGTCCAATACGAATGCCTTCACAAGGTCAATCCACCTTTTGACGCGAATACTCACTGCTTACTGAGGCAAGAGGCCCGGTTACTCGGTGAACGCCCGGATAAGCATTATCAACTCAAACATAACATACATAATTTTTTATTTTTTTTATAGCATGGCATATGGAACGTTGTATCCCCAAAACAAAACTGATATGCTAAACGGTCAATTGCGGAGGGAGTACAGAAGACAGAGGAGCAAAGTACATGGGAAAGGACAAGCCTCTATAAGAAATCTGGCTATCTTTGACGTGTAAAAAAGTGGAAATCACAGAGCCATGGATCAAGACAAACTTAACTTTCTAATGTATCACATGAATGAAATCATCCAAGACACCCATGCATTAACAAATATGCTCATATGCCTAAAACCCATAGTAAACAACTGAAGACTCACGAGCACGCTCATTGTAAACAAGAAAAAAAAAAATTTAAATGATTTTAAAGAATTTTTTTTTTTTTTGGATTTTCCTAAGTATTGCACAAATGAAAACCAACAGCACTAAACAAGTGAAGCTAGATAAGAAAAACAGGATTACACAAAGAAAAAAAAAATACTCAACCATAGCTCTAGGTAGAAGATAAAAAAATGCAAATTAACCTAGACTATGGACACGATACCAAGCATTAAAAAACTAGGTCAATGCCTCCGGATGATTCAGCGTCATCTAGAGGATTGGAAGGCAATTCCACAGGATGTCTCAAATCTGACCTCCTTACCCAAATAGGTCTAGTCCGGATACTAACTGATTTTTCTTTGACGTTACTGTGCACATACCTTTTATGATTACCTCCATTCTGATTAACATTAGTGTTGTTACGGTGAATGTGATGATTTGTAGGATAACCATAAAGTTGAAAACAGTTAGGGCGAATATGACCTTTCACACCACAATAGTGACACACATGAATAAATTTACAAGCAGTAGACCTTTGAATATATCCAGGCATTTTAACAAACATTCGAGGCTTAGCATTATTCTGAATAGGTTTAGCTTTTACCTCGTTATGCTATGTCTGAGATATTTTGGCACTTACTGGGACTTTTTATACAACCTTCATACTCTTTTCATGTATCTTTTCTCCATTTTCTGGATGCGAAAAAGTGGCCTGATACCCAAGTCCTGATCGGTCACTGGTTGGTCTTTGAATATCAAGAATCTCATTTAATACTTTAGACCCTGCATTGAAACACTTAAAAACATCAGCATTTTTAAGTTCAGAATTCAACTTGTTGATTTTAACTTCTAAAGATTTGTTTAATTCAACAAGATTGATTTCTTTCTCTTGAAAATCACAAAGTGTTTTTTTCAACACTTCACATGTAGAGACCCGTGAATTATTATAATTTCGGAAATCGTTTAATGCGTAAATGAATCGTATTATTATAAAGTTGTGCGTTTATTTGTGAGGGCGTACAGATATACGTTTACTGTTGTGTATCGAACACTCAGAGAATAGTAAAATGTGAGTTTTGATGTTGTAATGTCGTTTGGGGGTGTTGGTATCAAGTTGGATTCGATTCGGTGTCCGTTGAAAAATTTCTTTTTTGTTCAGCCAGTACCGGTACTGCCTCTTGCCCAGTACCGGTACCCAATGTCCAGAGCTTGGCCAAATCGATATTTTGAAGGCTCTAGTACCGGTACTAGGAGTCGCCCAGTACCGGTACCCGCTGTGTTTTTCTGCAGATTTTCAGCACGCTTTTGGACAACTATAAATAGACCCATTATGTTATTTTTTCACTCCTAGACCACGAACTAAGCCCTAAAATCGCCCTTCCACCTTCTCTCTTCAATTCTTCACCCAAATCCTTGGATTTGCACCTCAAACACCACCAAATCTTCAAGATCTTTGTGTTAACCTTTCAAATATCAACCGAGTTTCGAGTTTCTCATCATTGGAGGTAAGATTCATGGTTTTTGGTTCTCTTTTTCTCTCTCTTCTAAAACCCTAGCGTGGATTCATACATTGATCACGTTTTTGGGTAATCTAGGTTGTAGATCTTGTGGTATTGCTTTGGGAAAGCTTGTTCTTGTTGGATCTTTGCTCGGTGTACTTAGGGTTTTGCTCAAAACCCACTTTGGTAGGGATTTCTTACTCTTGTTATACGTTTATGTGATGTTTGTGTACCTAGATCATGCTTTGTTTCGTGCTTGAGGTTGGATTTTGCGTTTTGGTCGAATCCGGAGATTTCAGCCCGTTTTCTGGGTTTCAGCCACCTTTAAACGGCCATAATTTCCTCATCCGATATCCGTTTTATGCAAAATTTATATCGAATCGAAGGTCTTGAAGTCAGCTTTCATTTGCCACCGGAATCACCTTTAAACTCTTAGTACACAGAAAGTTATGACTATTTGAGTAGAGGTGTGTCGATTTGTCAATGTCTGTTGGCTACTCCTAAGATTGTTTCGTTCTGTGTTATGACTCCCCATATAATTAGAATGTATTTAAGTCACTCTCGAGTGTGATTTCTTGTGACCTAATGGCTCGTTATTCGATCCTATCTCTTGGCACTCGTTACAGTATAACACTAGTGTCGTTGGTTGGAGAGTATACCGTAAGGTTGATAGGAGCACCGTGGGCTATAAGGGGATAAGTGGTGAATGTTACGAGTTGAGTCTGGTAATCCGATGGGTAGTATTGTGACTCGTGTCCTCGTTCTATATGATTTTCGTTTAGAACCTAGTGGGTGGTGCGTCGTAGAATCATTGTGGATTCGATACGTGACGTAGGGCGTCGTGATAGACTTAGGGGAATAGCGTGGGCTTAAGGTATCTATCAATGTACGATGGGATGTGTTTATGAATTTGTAAATGCATTGCATGATGATGAATGAAAGAAAGGTGAACTTGGAAAACGTTGTCTTCTTGTATATGGATTGATAATGCATGTGTGTATGTGTGAGTTGATAATTTTGAATTGAGGGTCCTGCAACGCAAGGTGTGGTAATGCAGGGACTCTAGAGGGCCCGCAACGCTAATGCGGAAACCCAGGTGGAGAGAATTCAATGTGACGCAAGGGGTGGTAACACAGTTGAATGTCTCGCATGATGAAGAGAATTTTGATTGACCTTAGAGGTCTATGTTGATGTTTGGATTGTTTGTTGCTTGGGATTGTGGTTGTCAAAAAAGAGAATGATTAGTTGATTTTATCAAAGTTTTATTAAAGGAAGCAATTTGAATTTTGAAAAGAGGATTTTTATTAAAAATCCTTCGGTATTCTTGAGCAAATCAACGGATCCGGTATTTTGGCACAAATCAACGGACTCCGGTATTCAAGCTCGAATCAACGGAGCTTGACTCGTGATGGTCTTGAGTTTTCTCTAAATTGTTTTGGAAATCTAAAAGGAAAGTTTTACGAAATGAGGCTCTATGGTGGATGATATGAAAAGAAGAAGTGGTTTGTGGCATTCATTCGAAAAGTTGTTAGATGGTTGAGCTGTTGTTGTTGTTTGTTGTTAGATATGAGTCTTAATGCTACTTCTAGTTGACGTGTGAATAGTTAGGGTTATCTCTAAAATGTCCGGAATCCCAAAGTCTAAATTTGTCTGTTCATTTTGGTAACCCCTCTTGCATCTCATATTCGCTTGTTGAGTCTCATTCCCGTTTGGTGCATCTTTCATTGCATTTTCATATAACTTGAGTATAGATTTTCTCTACTGGGCTAGTGTAGCTCAACTTATCATTTTCAGGTAAAAAGCAAGGAAGTTGGCATGGCGTGCATCTCATTCTTGTTGATCATGTGTCTCGGAGGTATAAAGGAGGAGTTGAGTTTGCATTTTATTTGAAAGTAGTATTCGGAAAATGATTAATGAAATTGTAATATTATTTAGCATTTGTATAACTTGGGGACTTGGTTTGTAAATGATCGTTTGGGAACTCTCTTTGGGGTACTATCTATGTTATGCGACGATCTTTTATTGAAATAGAATATTTATTTGTGTTGAAAATCGAGGGCGTGACATCACATTCATCATTACTAGATTTCAAAGAGACTTCCAACTCTCTTATCTTGATTTGATCCTTCTCCAAGTCTTGTGTGAGATTAACAACATTTTTCTCACTAGATTCAACTTTACTCACCAGCTTAACATTCATGCGAGATATTTTCAGACTCTTCAGATAAAGTTTGTTGTAGTCATCTTTCAATGTCTCAAAATCTAAAGTCTCATTCACCTCCTCTTCCTCACTATCATCTTCAGAGTTAGATGATGCACACTCAAAAGATGCAACAAGAGCAATAACATTCTCATTATCACTACTGCTTTCCTCTTTGAGATAATCAGAACTACTAGAGTCACTATCATTATCCCAAGTCTTAACATTCAAGACTTTATTGTTCTTTCTATTTCCACAATCTTGAGCAATATGCCCATAGCCTTGACATTCATAACACCGAGGACCCGAGGGTTGACCTTTTCTAATTTTCTTCTCTTTATCTTTGGAAGAATCAAAATTAATTTTTCCACTGCCTTTATCTTTTGACTCCTTTTTAGAAGATCTCTTAGTAAAATTTCCTTTTTGAAAAGCCTTCTGGAATTTTTTAGTCAAGAGAGCCATAGCTTTAGTATCATACTCAACATTATTGCAGTCTGAATCAGAATCATCAACTTGAGTACTCTTAAAAGCAATCGACTTAGCCGAAGTTTTAGTTTTATCATTCATAGAGTCATACTGCAATATGTCTGCTTCATAAGTTTGAAGGAGTCCGACAATTTCTTCAATAGACATGTTAGGAAGCTTTTTCTTATCCTGAAGCATGGTGACTTTAGTTCGAAAACGTTTAGGCAGGGATCTTGAAATCTTTTTAACAACTTTAAAATCAGACATAGGCTCACCCAGGGTAAAACTCGTGTTGACAATGGCATTAAGTCTTGCATAAAACTCATTGAAGGATTCATCTTCCTGCATCCTAATCAACTCAAAGTCAGTAGTGACCCTTTGAAGTTTGGATTGCTTAACAGTGTCAGTTCCCTCATGAGTAGTAACCAAAATATCCCAAGCTTCTTTAGCAATTTCACAATTACATATGCGAGAAAATTCATTAAGATCAACAACATAAAATATCGCATTAATCGCTCGATCATTAGCATAACGAGCAGCTTTCTCAGCGTTGTTAAGCTCAGATTTAGGGACTATCTTCTCTTCAAGCGTAACCATGGGTATTGTGTAACCCGTAAGACAAGTATTCCAAACACCACTATCAATAGCTTTTAAGTAGGCTCTCATCCTAGCTTTCCAATAATCAAAGTTATTACCATCAAGCATAGGCGGACGAGGAGTGGAGGTATTCATCTCCATAACAGTAAATCAATGATCAGATTTTTGAAAGTTTTCTTTTAAAAAAAAACTTTGATTAACCCGCTGTGATACCACTTGGAAGACCAAGATCGGATCACGTCGAGATTTACTACTACGGAGAACAAATTAAATTAACCAACTAATTTAATCAAACCCTAATCTATGTGATTATGCAAGATAATAAACGCAATAAATAAAGAAGCAAGCATCACACAGAGATATACGTGGAAAACCCCAAGACGGGGAAAAAACCACGGGAGGGAAGAGAGCACTATACGCAAACCGCGGAAATAGAGAGTTCTTACAACCACGCTATGACTCCTCAATATTGGCTACGAATCTCTTTGCTGACTCCTCATGAACCGCTCTAATAGATACTCCTTCGTATTCGACTCCTCGAATATTTGATCTACGCAGGACTCCTCCTTTAGACCAACCTCCAATCGCCTTTGAACTCCTTTAAAGAACTCGGCATCATGTAGAAGATGAACAAACCACCTTGAGAGAGATTATGTAAGTATATAGATCTTAAGATCTCATCAAATCTCTCAAGGAATCGACCCACCAATATTATTGCAGTCAATCTCATGCACGAACTTTTTTTTTCTTTAAAATTGTGGCTGTCGTATATCTTCTATCTCTAGCCCTAGTACCCAATAGCAGCCTTGTATTTATATAAATTATAGTATGTGCTCAGAACACCTTTGGTCCCACGTTCCACCTCTTTTTAGTCAGCCCGTTCAAATCGATAGTAGATTGATAACCCGATCAATCTGTTCCAGTTTAGCTCCCTCCATTCGCGAAGTTGTTCAGCCTTTAGTCATTCGATTCATTCTCTCTCAATTACAAATAAAAGACTCCTTCCACTTTAATTCTATACAGACTCACTAAGCTTAGAAAATATAAAAATTAATTACAACTCGATAAAGAAAGAGATATAATGAAAAATATGTTTTGTCAATGGAATTGTCAATCAAAACAAATGGCGTCGCTTTTTGGAGCTAACACTTGCAACCTGAAAAAGGATTGATAACTAAAAATGTTAGGGTTTTTCTTCCACGCATGTAAAAATTTTAAGAATTTTTGTTTTCACTCAAAGGACTTGTAGGAGTCAATCCCATCTAATTTTTACGCAAGAATATTTGGAGTTGTGCAGGGGCCCGGGTCTCACTTGCATCCCTTTAGGACTGCCTCTGGATGATGGGATTAGTTTTGAGTAGACATAGAACGAGGGCAGATATGGGAGGAGTTTTGGAGGGAATTACTCGGCCGAGAGGTCGGAAGACTGGAAGAGGACCAAAAACAATAGGATGGCAAGTCAAGTCTTCCTATGGGACAAACACGGTCTGAAGTCTGAACTAGAGGTGTTAAAGTGGAACAACTTCTTGTCTACTGCCAGCATAATCTAGTTCAAATTACATATAATGGTGATACTACCACATTTGTTTTAATAACTCAAGCTATCCACCACATTTGTTTTAATATTAACTCTAGGTATCCGTGACATTTTACGCGCACCCCAACTAATCACTAGGAGACCCACCCCACCGTCCGCTAGATGAAGCCTGTTTAAAGCTGGGGCAAAGCCTCGTATGGGCTGACCCTACTATGTTTTATAACAGTTACGAGAGAGGAAGCAAACCCCTTAGTCTCTACCCTTGACCACGAGGCAAACCCTTGATGTTACATTGTCCCTCACCCTTGGCACATGATATTACCTTGTAACAATTAGAAAGTAACCACATCAACTAGTGAACTCTACTATGAATCAAATGTAACCAACAGATCCAACATCATCTTTTCTTTGCATATTATTGTCACCTTAATCGTGTATTTTTCGAAGAAGATGTCCTCCTACTTACAATTAAGGGGAAATACATAAGCTCATTGCAGAAGGTCAAGATCCAGCAGATGGTATTAACCGTTCCCAGCAATAAATCAATCATATCAGATAGTTTAATAATCCAATCGCTGGGGAAACATTAAAGTCGTAACAAATCTAATCACTGAATACGTATTCGTTCTCATCAGAGGCAGCGTAGTCATCTGCGAAGGAAGCTTCAGGGAAATGTTGCGTAGATGTATAACGGGTAAATTCAGGTAAACCAATGATACATGAGCGACAGTCTTGTCTTTGATCTTCAAGTACTTTGATGTCAATAGCTTTATTTTCCTATACACAGAATACATCCTCTTAGAAGAGGACTAAATAGACATTACTTCACTTTGATAGCCACGAGAAATTCGATAAGAAAATATTGAGCAAAATCCTTAATGTCGTACGATTGAGCATGATCAAGTGTAGTTGCAACTAGAGGCCAACTAAAACCTTTTAGATGAGACTGTAATAATTCTAGTTTTTTTTTAATAGATGTTGTGTACCTCATTACTCAGTCCTCGAATGTAGCCAACAAGCAAGATTTGCACCTCTTGATCACATATTTGTTGATTGCTTACGTCAAGTAGATGTATGAGCTGCAAAAGATGATGAGAATACCATAAGTATTTCCATACAGAGAGAGAGAGAGAGAGAGAGAGAGAGAGAGAGAGGATTGAGCCTAGCATGTCCATGACTCCAAAAGAAGAAGAGAGCATAGGTTGAGACTTGAGACGAGATAATCCCATCTAGTGCGTGAGGTTTTCAGGTAGAAATGAAAGAGTAGACACAGAAATGTTCTACATTGTGTAGTAAACCTCGAAATGTCATCCTACGGCACCAACTCTCTTGTCATTCATAATTGAATTATGCTACATTTGGTCTCACAAAAAGAGAAGAAACAGGGGAGAAAATGGTCTTGTCAGCTTCCCATGTTCTTTAAGTAGAGAGAAAATTAAGGGATGTCATTTGAGGTTATGGTGACATGTGCAATCTGTTTTACTAACCTTACATTAAAACTACTAAAAACTCCCTTTTAAGCTACAATATTTTTCTTTTTTCTGACGTTACATTTTGGAATTGTTTTCACTTGGTCCCTCATGATATTCGAGAAGTATATTTTTTCTGCTCTATGGGTTCTTTAAAAACTATATATTTGCTGCCTACTTTCCTGATCACAGACGACACTGATCGAAAACCTCCCGAGGAATTCTCCTTTTGCCATGATATTGAATCATTTGAATTCATTTTGACGGATCCCTCCCTCACAATATATAGATATATGATAAGTGTATATAGTTAGCTGTGTGGGTTCTTTGTGATTTATTCAATGAATACTGTCAAAATGTTTTGTCAGAGTCTGTGCCGATAACCTATTGAGGCGTAAGGAGTTTCAAAACCGCCTTCTTGCTAATTGTATAGATAATTATGTCTTGCCTCAATGTGAATGCTGCACTTGTGCAGTGTGAACCCTATAATTATATGTAAATGCTTCAATAAAATATAAAACATTTATTCAGTAATTGCAGGGTACTTCACTTTTCTTTTTCTTTTTTCTTTTTTTTTTGAACTTTGTGCAACATTATAGAAATTCCTAAGAAGGTTTGAAGTTGTGCTAGATGGACACGAAACCTATGAAATGCTGATAATCCGTATGGGAGTCTTGTTTGTATCATGCCCATATTCAATATTAATACTTCTCAAATAGTCGTCCTTATCACATTTCGAAAATGTATGCACAGATGAAGTAATTTTTTTTGAACTTTTTTATTATCAAAAGGTACCCTTCGTTACCCCATGAGTTCTCAACCAGCCAATACTTTGTCCCATTGGTAGCAGTCCCATAGCCAACGGCAGTGGCACCATGGTCAAAATCAGTACCCAACTGTCCTGTAAACACTCCACTCGAGTAGAACTCAAAGTCAGAACCACCAGAACCAATGGCCCTTATATTGCCAAATTTGCAACTGCCCTTAGTGCACTCTCACTGTTTGTAGGCACATCTTCGTATCCTATTTTCTTAATTTACTGCAGCCACGTTGTTTTGCTGCAAGTGCCGTAGGTGTCCTTGTACGGGTAGCATATTCTATGGAGAGGCCATTGTTTTGCGCTATGAATTTCAAGACCACCATTCCAGCGTTGATCTTCTTTAGATGTGTTAAAGTCAACTAAATCTTGTGCAGCTGGGGAGAATTAACTTACCAATTTTCAGTTGGTTAATCCTTTCATGGCTGCAGTAGCTGAAAAAGCCCAACAATCTATAAAATGCTGATATCGGATAAAGAATTGGAGAACACCAAAACCTTAGTCCTTGACAAGTTGTACAACGCCTTCTGCCTCCAATCCATGGTAGACGGCATGTGGCACTGCTGTCACATTTTCATATCCAAAGGAAGACACTTCAGAAGAGTAGCCGCAGCTCTTGTATCTTATAATATTTGAACTTTTCATTTGCGAGGTCTGCAAACTGATAAGCTCCTGGCTAAGGCTTGTTTCAGGCCTTCATTTCCCTTTTTTGAAGATTCAATATCTTTCATGTTGGCCTTGAATATGTTGTAAAGTTCTCCTTGTTGGCACTAACCTTGTACACACAACCACGACGAGTCATCCATTGCTCATGCCTCTCATAGATCGCGGCTTCCTCAAGAGAGTGAAATGCAGCTTGAGAAGCCAATGTTCCTGTTTACACCCGTTTTTGGCACCAAACATTGGGCTAGCGTTGGAGGGCCATTTAATTAATTGTTAATTAAATTGGGCCGATATATATGAGTTTTTCGGGCTAAAATTAACGGGCCACGTTAATTTTGTGATTTGGAGCAAGGCCTGATTAATTAAGATTCAAGTGGAGCGAGATGCACCGAATAATTTTCCATGGAATTGAATTATTCGAAGAAGTTATTGTCCACCTGGCATGTGTAACTTGCATGTGGCTTGGAATCCCTTCAATAATGGAGGGAGTTACACTTCTGCAACCATTTTCCCCTTCCATGACCCATATTGTTTTCGAGATTTTAGGGAATGATTTGCACCAATAACTGTTTCTTGGCTCCAACATGGTGATAAACCGCCAATAACTGCCCGTTAATTAGCCCATGATGTGCATGAATGGAGAAGTTGTATGGGACACATGGCACGAGGAGGTGAAGGCGGGAAAGAAAACTCCCTAAACCGTGAAGACTGAAGAGCATGCATGGCCTATAAATATTAGTTGCCCAGGGTTAATCCGGGTTCATACACCAATCAAGCTGTGTTTAATCAAAGTCTTCCCAGCGAATCAACTATATTTATTTTTCCTGCATTCACTCAATTACTTCTTCAAGTAATTTGGGTTTTTACTTTCCTTGTACCCGACTTTGTTATTCCAATATAATAAAGTCCTTTTTTGCATTGCTCTCTTTCCTACACAGTTAGGAAATTTACGAAGTCCACGCTCGTTGTGGCAAAACCACGAACCATCACTCCAATCTTGCCCTTAGGTTCGCAGCACTTTCGTCTCTATAGTTACGAAGTCAGAAAAGGGACATCCAGTCCTTACGTTAGACGCGGCGCTCACACCGCACACGCCATTGATTTTCCGCTCATGCCTACGCGGTGGAAAAGTGGGGAACATCTTTTGGCATGCCCGGTGGGACCCCAATCATTTCAAGGGGTATCACACCGATTCATTCGCATGTCAATTCAACACATTGAATTGGATGTTGAAATTCGGCGTCTTAATGAAGAAATTCGTTGGCGCGATGATAAAGTCTACGAGCTTGAAGACGAAATCTACCGTCTCGACATAGAGAGGCTCCAATTCAATCATATGGAAGATGGGTATATCGACACGCAAAACTCCTACATCGATGCAATTCGAAGGCTTGAAGATGAAATTGATAGGCTTGAAGATGAGGATCGCCAATTACTTCATGAAGTAAACCGTCTAAGTCACATGGCTATTCACATATCAAGTATTCAGACCTGCTCGAACAACATGAATTCCAAAATAGTGGGCTCGGTGATCCTCCTACTCAGTCCTTTGGGGGTCAAGTTGAAGAAAATATGAGCACTCAGTCCTGTATCGTTGCATCCAACGAGGAACTCACACAGGAGTTCATAGATCCCTTGCATGCATCTTTGCATAAGATTATGAAGCTCCATAGGCCGAGCTTCCTTTTGGTTGGCACGTTCATGACCAAATAACACCTTTCCATGTATTCCCTTTTTTTATCGAGTTGTAATTTTTTTTTTCCTTTTGTTATTATTTTTAGAAGCGTCTGTTTAGGATATGGAAAGGAATCATTATATTGTATTATTTTTTAGTGCGATAGATGTTAGTCGAATTTTCATTGGGCCAGTTTATGAAAGAGTTGGAAAAACAAGGTAAATATTTGTGCTCGTTTGGGGCTTTTAAAAAACAAAGGCCCATTAGGTCATAAAAGCACCGAGCACCGTAATTTATTGAGAGCTCTTAGTTTTCTTCATGCCATAGACGCCGGTCGAGCGCAGCAAAGTGATTTTTGGAGAATCTGGTGCTGATATTCCACACAGGAGCTCTCGTGAGTCATTTTATTATATTGGAATATCATTGAGGCAAGGGTTTATTGAATCTTGAGGATTCATGAATATTGGGTGCTGCTGAACGTTAATCTTCGAGAGGCCCTGTTCTTGTTCTTACTTCAACATCTGTACGACATTCTTTCGTGGAGTTCGAAAGGTTTTTTGGAAGGCCTAAAGATTCAGGATTCGGTGATCATGCAAGGGTATGATGAACGTGGATTCGGCAAATAGTTCTTGGGACTCGTGGAGAGGATACACAGTCAATTAGTAAGAATATTTGTAATCGTACATTTGTTTTAGTGCATGATTCATCCCGTGGTTTTTTACCCGATTTTGGGGTTTTTCCACGTAACTTTGGTGTCTCGTTCTTTGGTTTATTTTTGCTGTGGGATTGAGGTCATCTAGTAAGGCGAAGTTAATACTCCTAGCATCACTTTAGAGATTTCAGATTAAAGAATGGGTAATCAACTCCAATAAGGCCGTTGAGGACTCTAAGAAAGCCCTTGAGGACTCCAACAAGGCCATTGAAAAATTAAGGGCTAATCTCAAAGATAAGGAATCAACTCCTATTCCACCACGGATATCACAATTTAGCACTTTAGGCCAAACTTCAGGCCTGAATGTCTTTAAGCAAGCACTCCAAGCCTCCAGACTTCTCTCAGTCCTTAACTTCTGAAAGCCCTACACTCAGGGGGCAAGGAGGCCAAGGAATTGGACTAGGGGGCAAGTGTAGAGACCCGTATTTTTGGGCCGTATTTTTTTAAAGAAATATTATAATTATCGAACAAGGGCGTAAATTGTGGAAATTCGAATAATAGCGTAGTTATTTAGATTTGGGGGTTAATGTGATAGGATGTGGAAGTTTGGGTGTAAGGATAATATGTGTGTGTGCATGTAGATAATGGTGTGGCTAGTTGTAGGGGAAAATAATTCCCTCTTTCTTTTTCTTCATCTGCCGACACCCACACACACACATCACAACCCCTCTCTCTCTCCTGCGTCTCTCTGCTCTCCCTCCGAAAAATTTCTCCTTACCTTCTCTCCTCAATTTCGTCTATTTGGGGCGTGATTCCAGACAAAGTTCAAGAATTAAAGTTGTTCTACGGAACGGGGGCTACCTATCTATCCAAGAAAAATTGCGATCGGATCTCGTGGAGCTACGGTTGACTTGGTCAAAGGGCCGGGTTTTGCTCAAAACCCTTGAGGTAGGGATTTCTTACTCTTGTTATGCGTTTATACGATGTTTATGTACCTAGATCGTGTCTTGTTTCGTCGTTTGAGATTGTTTCTTTCATTCCCGAATTCCTGCAGAACAGGTCTCTGTTTATGGGGCATTTTCGTCATCTTAAACTCAGAAATAAATTTTGGTTCCTTCATATGAAATAGAGTAGACTTAGAGCCCGTTCTAATGCCGCTAGAATCACCCGAAACTGTTGAGAATTGAATAAATGGTGGATTTTAGAAATCAGGTCTAGAATCTGTCTCGTTTTCTGGGTTCGTGCCCGACTGCAAACAGCCATAACTTCCTCGTCCGATGTTCGTTTCATGCAAATTTTATATCGAATCGAAGGTCTTGAAGTCAGCTTTCCATTGCCACTGGAATCGCTTAAAAAGTCTTAGTACACAGAAAGTTATGATTATTTGAGTGGAGGTGTGTCGGTCTGCCAAAGTCTGCTGGCTATTCCTAAGTTGTATTCGTTCCGTATTATGACTCCCTACATGATTAGACGTGTTTAAGTCACTCTCAAGTATGATTACTTGTGTCTTAATGAGACTCGTATTCTCGTGCCTCGTCTTGTTGAGTTTCCTAGGTTCCTTTGGCACTCGTTTTATAAGATTCTCGTTTGAAACCTAGCCGGTGATGTGCCGTGGAATCATTATGGGTTCGATACGTGGCATAGGGCGTTGTGATAGATTTAGAGGAATAACGTGGACTTAAAATATTTATCAATGTACAATGGGGCATGCTTATGAGTTTGCAATATATTGTTGATGATGTATGAACGAATGTGACCTTGGGAAAATGCTGTCTTTTTGGATACGGATTGGTATTGCCATGTGATTGATTAAATGGCTTTGGATTCAATTGAATGATTTGATGTTTGTGAAATGGAAACGTGAAATGAATGTGGATGACAAATGGTCATTAAGAGAACTTTCAGGGCTCTTAAATGAGTAAATGCCTGGCTGGAGCTAAATGCTCATATCGTATGCTTTCAGGGCTCTTAAGTGAGTAAATGCCTGGCTGGAGCTAAAATGCTCATATCGTATGCTTTCAGGGCTCTTAAGTGAGTAAATGTCTGGCAGGAGCTAAAATGCTCATATCACTTGTCTTCAGGGCTCGTTATCGAGTAAGTGCCTGGCAGGAGCTTCGGCTCAGACTTTTAACGACACGTAATTGGTTTATGAAGTTAATGTGAGGATTTTGGTTTTGGTTAAAGGATTTTGATGAAAATCCTCCGGTATTCAATCCGAATCAACGGAGCTCGGCCTACAATGGTCTTGAGTTTTCTTTGAATTGTTTTGAAATCAAAAGGAAGGATTTTGTAATGAAGGAATTTGATGATGATAAATGCGGACACGAGAAAGATTATAGTATCGTACAATGAATGATAAGATGAATTTGAATTGGTTATAGTCTAATGTGGATTGACGTGAGTTTATTAACGTATCTAGTCAGAGAGGAAAACAGTCAGTGGTATTTATGTGAAGTCTAGAATCTTTTGACTATAGTGCGCGGCTCGTTGGTAAAGGTTCGTACTTTGAGCGTATCTGTCAACATTCACTCATTCATAGTGCATGATTCATTATATTTACATATAGCTTGAGTATAGATTTCTCTACTGGGCTAGTGTAGCTCAACCTATCATTTTCAGGTAAAAAAAGCAAGGAAGTTGGCATGACGTGCATCTCGTGCTTGTAGATCATGGGTTTCAAAGGTATAGAGGGGCGATTTTATGCTTTTACCTTGAAAGATGTATTTTTTGAAGGATGATCTTTGTAAACTGTAATATTAATTTGGTAACTTGTATAACTTGGGACCTTGAGCCTGGATTGTAATATTTGTTTTTAATTTGAGAACTGGGGAAAGAAATGTTATTTGGGTATTACCTGTACTCCAGTGAGGATTTTATTTATCTCAAATGGTTATTTTTTATGTTGAAAATCGAGGGCGTGACAGCAAGAGTCTCAACAAGCTTCCAGCAAGCACACCAGGCCTCGAGGCTTCTCTCAATCCTTAACTTCTAAAAGTCCTGCACTAGGGGGGTAAAAATCTCAATTTAGCCCTTTGAGGATTCTCGAACAGCGACAAGGTCTGGATGATAAACATCAAAATGATCAAGGCAACAGTCTCAGATCTGAGCGCAACAGCCAACATTCAGGAGTGTTCCAAAAACTTTTGGATGGTAAGCTATTTTCATGCCTGGAGGAGCGAAAATGTAGAGACCCGGAAATTTTTAATTCTTGAAATACTTATTAAATGCCTAATTGAGGAATTATGGATTGGTGAATAATTGATTCGAGGACTAAAATGGAGGAATTAAAACTTGAGAGAGTGAGTGTGTGTTTTAAAGATTTAGGGGTATAAAAGGGGTGAATGGGTGTGTAGGGGATCATTTTCCCATTTTCAAAACTCTCGGCTCTCTCACTCTCTCCACCGGTCTCTCTCTCTCTCCTCTTCACTCACTCAAGACTCCACTCCTAGACCTTAAAACGTCAAGGATCGACCTCCCTCAAGCCTTTCAATCATGTTGTTGAGCTCTAAATTTCGTGGGTCAAGCTCGGGGTAAGGCATTCCGTGGATTTCGAAGAGTTCGGAGCTAGGGCTCGTTCAAAATCTCTTGGGTTTCGCTCTTTGACTCGAGGTAGGGATTTCTTTACCTCTCTTATATGTATATGAGTTGATTGTGTGCCAAAATCGGGCTTCACTTGGTTGGAATCGACGTTTCGCTCATTTTCTGAGTTTTCTGCAGATCGCCACTGTAAGGCAGTGGTATCAATACCTTGTTTTTGAGGTACCGATACCTTGTTTTTGAGGTATCGGTACCTTAGGTACCGATACCTAGTTTTTGAGGTACCGATACCCTGATTCTTGTTTGCTCTCTGGATTGGTTTGGTACCGATACCATGTTTTTGAGGTATCGGTACCTTGACTCAGAAAAACTGTTTGAATTTTGTTGATCTCCTCATCACTTGTTTTGAACTCCGGGCATTCTTAACACCCTCGTAACACCTCCTAAACCATTTCAAGCGTGTTCAATTGATTTCCTATGATGATTCGACGATACCGTTGTTTCGTTGGCTTCCTTTTGGTAAAGAACGAATGTTAGGTTACATAATTGAAATTGTATTCTATGGATTGATTGCTTGGGCATGTTTATGGTTTAAATGTGATATTGTTGGCATACCGAATGGAGTCTCACGAACGAGTGTGATCATAGAAAGGTTTGTTCTTACATATTGAGTAGGAAAGTAGTTGCATGAGTCGGAGGTTGGTATTAGGAGTCTCGTAACGCAAGGGGTGGTAATACAGAGACTCAAGTGGGCCTCGTAACGCTAGGGGTGGTAATACGATGGTCCGGGTTGTTAGGGTTCACCGTAACGCGAGGGGTGGTAATACGGTAACTCTTGAGATGTTATACTGTAACGCAAGGGGTGGAAATACAGTCAGTGGGAATTGGTGATAGTGTGTCGTGTCGGGAGTGTTAGAGATGTTTGTGTCCTTTGAATTATGTGGCATAATGCGATGATACTTGACTCGAATTAATCGTACCGAATGATAGACATACTCATTGTTGATTGCTTTTCGTCGATTGAATCGTATCCACTTGTTTCCTTTCCTTGCCCCATCATCATGTATGCATATAACTTTGGTAAAGATTTTTCCTACTGGGCTATTGTAGCTCAACAAAATCCTTCTTTTCAGGTACTAATGCCGGACAGTAGCATCATGCATTGCGTGCTTGGATTGTGGACGACTTTTGAAAGCTTATCACTTTTAGTTACTATTTCATCTTGTAATAGTTTAGCTTTTGAACAAGATGGTTTCGTAACTAAGTATTCATGAATTTCTTTTGACAAAGAAGTTTGTAATACTCCACATGTGTTGTAATTGTACTTAAGTTAATTTGGGCCGTGGTGCCAAAGTTGTATATTCTTTTGAAGTGGGAACTTGGTTGTAATTTAAACAGGTGGGATATTATTTTGGGAATTCGATGGCAAGCGAGGTCCTTTTATTGAAGAATGTTATTTACTTTATGTTGAAAATCCAAGTCGTGACAGAAAAGATAGGTCTGTTTCAACGCAAAGGGAGCAAAAGCTCAGACCTGGGATAAACCAGAACATAGAAAGTCCTATTATGAGGCATGATCAGCCCATTCACTCCTCTCAAGAGCTTTCTCAAGTGTCTAAAGAGCTACCACGCCTAGATTCACTCATGGGCGGTGAGCAGATCGTTGATGCAAGTCAGGAAAGATCCAGGCCTGCCATAAGCCCTATGGGCAGGACTAAATTGCAAGTTGCACCCATTCCAGAACAACAGGAACTGAATGAAGAGGAGGAAACCGATGACACTCCAGGGCTTGATAACGATTCATTTGTAATCAGAGATCCCCCACCCCCCCCCCCCCCCCCCCGCTAATGAAGGCCTTTTTGGCATTGTCCAAACTGCTATAAGGCATTGTAAGCATAGGTCAATTTTAGGCCTTAAGTGTGTAGAATTGTGCCCATGTTGGATTTGTGGAGCACATCAAAAGCGAGTGTCATTCACTTAGCTTACACAAAAATGCCAAAATGGTGTCAAAAAGGGCTAAGAACAAAGAAAATTCCTTCATATGCCAAACAAGCACCTCTAAAATGTTTAGCCATGGCCTATCAAACCTTGAATAGGCCCTATCAGAGTTTTAGTAGGCCTTTTCCGCAGAGGTGGAGGCCTTTTATTTCATTAAGCGTGTCTGAAAGTTCAAAGTAGAGGTTTAGTCCTTCTAAGGCCTTTTCAAGGTTCTATGGCTTCTCTACAACCAGGCCTGGACGCAGGACTCTATTGGTGTAAACATGCTTTTGCTACAGGTTTGAAGGTCCTTTAAGCTCTTTGTCTAAGCATGAGCCAATATTATAAGCAATTCAAACAGAAGTTCAGACCTTTCCCGTAGAACTGAATCACTATTTTGAACACTCAAAGTGGAAGTTCAATCCTTCTAGTATGAGGCTTGGTAAAAGGCGATAGCATTGAGATTTAGCGCTGAGATAGGCATGAGTATCATTCAATCACTCTAAGAAGCCCTGAAGGATGCAGATTGAGGCCTTTATCCCTAAGAGAGGCCTTTGAAATGCCTGTCCAACAAAAAGACAGCTAGTAGACTCCTTTCAAGGTCTGAAAACAGAGAATTTTTTCAAAAGTCTGAAGAAAATATGGAAAATGCCTAATGCCTACTATGTCCATGGGCAAGGCAAACAAAAGAAGGTACGCTAAAATAGAATTCAAGGCCTGTTTGGATGCCAAAAAACTTTTCCTTTTTATATACACGCCTTGATCCTAAAAGTAAAGAATCAAGGCATGGGGGTCATTGTTTACACCCGTTTTTGGCACCAAACATTGGGCTAGCGTTGGAGGGCCATTTAATTAATTGTTAATTAAATTGGGCCGATATATATGAGTTTTTCGGGCTAAAATTAACGGCCCACGTTAATTTTGTGATTTGGAGCAAGGCCCGATTAATTAAAATTCAAGTGGAGCGAGATGCACCGTATAATTTTCCATAGATTTGAATTATTCGAAGAAGTTATTGTCCACCTGCATGTGGCTTGGAATCCCTTAAATAATGGAGGGAGTTACACTTCTGCAACCATTTTTCCCTTCCAGGAGAATATCCAATGGCTATTTGAATGAGTCAAATGGCTCCATGACCCATGTTTTCGAGATTTTAGGGAATGGTTTGCACCAATTACTGTTTCCTGGCTCCAACATGGTGATAAACCGCCAATATATAACTGCCCATTAGCCCATGATATGCATGAATGGAGAAGTTGTATGGGACACATGGCACGAGGAGGTGAAGGCGGGAAAGAAAACTCCCTAAACCGTGAAGACTGAAGAGCATGCATGGCCTATAAATATTAGTTGCGAAGACTTAATCCGGGTTCAACACCTCAAAGCCCAGCGCTTACACCAAAGTCTTCCCTAAGTACCTATTTTAGTACTTTTCTTGTACCAACTCAATTACTTCATCAAGTAGTTCGAGTTTTTACTTTTCCTTGTACCCAACTTTATTATTCCAACATAATAAAGTTCTTTTTTATTTTACGATGTTCTCTACTTTTTCTCATACGGTTGAGAAATTTTAAGTCCACTTTGTTGTGGCAAACCACGAACCTCTTTGTGGCCTCACCCTTTGGGTCACACGCAATTGAACTACATACGAAGTCAGATCGAGGCGCTCACGCCTTTCATACATTGGACGACGACAAGTCCTGGCACGCCCGCACTCACACCGCACACGCCATTGATTTTCCGCTCACGCCTACGCAGCGGAAAAGTGGGAAACAGTTCCAATAATGAATAGCACACCAAGGCCGACTCAGTGGTAATGGTTTTGGAATCCATTGGTTTTGGTTAAGAGCTAAGACTGATAACTAATGAGTGGGTTGGCACTCTGATTTCTGCATTGGGCCTGGGCTTTATATCGAGGTTGAAACCTTTGTCATAATGCATACTAGGCTACTAGCTAGTCGTGAATTTTGTTTTCAAAATTGAAGATTCCTGAGTGCCTTAGTAAACTGATCGATCAGAATTGAACTCAACAAAGTAACATTGCTTGATAGAATGTACTTAGACGACTCCTTTAAAATTGTGAAAAATACCAATACCAGTACCAGTACCAGTCCTCATTAGTCATTAGTATACTACATGGGTGAAGTTCTAAATCAAAGACACTAAATTGCAAATCCAACATGCCATTTCAACATGCCATTTCGCTTATCAATGAAGATTAGTAAACTGATCAAGACAACCAGTCAATCATTAGATAACATGACAAAAATGTCATCAGAAGCTAGAAATTAAGGGGAAAATGGCTTTGGATAGATAACACTGAACATTAGCTGTAACACATATTTATCTTCTTTTCATTATTGGTACTCGATGAGGCTTATTAAGGGACAAGAAAATATGACAAAAAGGTGATAATGCTTTGATAGAACTTACATACAAAAATAATATGCGTTCATATGGGAAACAAAATGCCCCTCATCCTGCATTTTATCATGACTTTGTGTACAAGTTCTTTTGCACAAAAACAATATATTGCTATTCCCTGTCAAAATTAACAAGCTTCTGAACTACCTGTGGCAAATTGGGTTACATGTTGCAATCATTACCTATTAGGAAATATTTTTTTTGGAGTTTCACAAATCAGAGGTCAAGCTAAAAGTATTATTGGTAGAAATGATTCTTCTTTCACCCATGAACTTGTAGAAATTGGATAATTTTTGTGTTATGTGTTCAAAATATATGCGCGCACTGCTCTCACACGAAGCAATGAATTTGGAACATTGTTATCTGTCACACTGTTGGAAATACACCCGTCTAACCATTCTAGTGGAACTATGATATCTATATGAAGTATAAGAGAGAATTGTCACTGCAAGTCATCGCCTTCCGAAAGGACTTTTCATTTAGCAAACTGAAAGGACATTTATAGGAGATAAGTTGCATTTTTCACACAAAAAAAAAAAATTACCGTAAAAGAAAGGGAAAATAAAGAGGACAGTATCCATAAGAATCAGCTAAAGCAATTATGCAGCATCACTTGTAATGAAAAAATTTAAGCCACGAGATATTTTACGGCCAATCACACCGCAGTTACCTACGATTAGAAAAACAAAAATGATTAGAATTTTAGTTGAGACAATTCGATGCACTTAGATGAGTAACTAACACATCGGTAAGAAACTGCAGAGCTAAAACATTCAGTTCCAAGAATAAAAAATAGGACAAAAAAAATCACGTGCCCAAACTTAAACTTGTGAAATCTAAGATTCCAATATGTTGAAAAGGAATTTGGAAAATTTGGTTGGATAAAATACTGATTCTATGGCATTTTCAAAATGTTTTGAAGGTAAGTTGTAACATGAATATAGCTGATGTAGTTTCTCCTTGATTAAGTTTGATGAAGAAATAGTGTTTTACTTTCAAAAGGCTAATTGATTGCTGCAAGCCATAAATAGTCTTTCCTTCCCTCAAGAATCTTAGAATGACAAAAATTAGAACAAAACAAAAGCAAAAATCAGTTACATACCAAAATGAAACGCTTGTGCTGGACCGGGAGCATGGATGAGTTTTGCAAACTTCAAAATGTTCTTTTATTTTTTTGTGAATAGGTCAAACTTCAAAATGTTAATGTTTGGAGATGGGCTAACCTAGGTAAAATAGGACTGCTCTAAGGCCTTATAAGTTATCATCATCAGAGCACAGGAAATTAAAGATTGCTGGCCTAGTACAGAGTTTCAATGGCTTAGTAAGAAATGCAGGCATTGTCGAGACTCGAGACAATTGAAAATGTGAAGGGTTCATACCTAGTCGCGGTCACACTTAAACTCTGATCCAGTTTCAATCTCCAAGAATAGTCTTCTTGGATGCATGCAACCGAGTAAGAACGTCATTCATTGCCGATCGATCTCTAGGAAGTTCTTCTGAGCAGGCAATCCCAACATTAAGTATTGAAATCAAGATCTCCCGAACCTTGTGACTTCCAGCAAAACTTTGGCTACGACCATTGTTCATGCTTGAGCTTGTCTGCCCTGGTTCTATTTGTTGAAGCAGTATTGGATCAACAATGCTCTCTACTTGTTCAGGCAGAGCTATTTTAGCAAAGTTGGGGAGAGACATACCATCAATAAACATGCTATCAGTAGGTCTCTTGGCTATAAACATCTCCAATAGAAGGATTCCATAACTATACACATCACCGGATGTTGACACTTCATTTCCCATTCCATACTCTACAATTTATGGGGTGAAAAAATGCAATTACGATTTCGAAGAATTCTGGATATGTGAATAAGGTCTAGATTTTGGGAAGTAAAGGAAAGCCAAAAAGTGCTAAGAAGTACGTTTACCTGGAGCCGCATAACCAATAGACCCCTTTATGCTAATGGAACTTGAAGTACATGCAGTATCTCGAAAGAATCTTGCTAGCCCAAAATCAGCTACATGTGCAGCCATTTCTTCATCTAGAAAACGTTGTTGGGCTTCAAATCACAGTGAACAATTGGTTCTGAGATATGATGGTGGAGATAATTAAGCGCAGAAGCGACATCAATTGCAATGTTTAACCTCTGAAGAAGATTTAAACTTCTTGACTCATTACGCACCCCATGTCCATTCTCATTTGGATGCAACCACTCCTCAAGGCTTCCATTGACCATGAATTCATATACGAGAGCTTTGAAATCATTGCCTTGATAATCAACACTTGAACATGCTGTGAGCACCTTAACAAGATTTCGGTGTTTGATATTCTTCAAGGCTTTACACTCGGCTATGAAACTCTTGGAAGCTCCACCGACTTGAAGATTTAGTACCTTAATTGCAACAACTTTTCCTCCATGCTCAAGAATTCCTCTATACACTGAGCCAAAGCCACCAACGCCAATCAAATTGGCTGGAGAGAACCCATCAGTAGCTTTAAGCAGACTTCGGTATGACAGTTCCAGAAACGAGTTCCCTAATAACCTAAAAGAAGATACATTTGTTCTCTTTCTAAACGAACAACGATAGAGGAAACACAACATCAGACTTAGTCCTAGAACCCCACAAGCTATCGAGATTATTAAAATCATGGTAAGAGAATATCTCTTCTTTCTAAACCGTTTGGAGTTGCAACTTTGCAGCTCCAATTCAGCTATACCACCACAGAGCTTATTGTTTCCCTTCACAGAAATTGCTGTCACATTCCCATATATGCCTCTTTCTGGAACCACTCCTTCAAAATCATTGAACGACAGATTCAATTTATGCAAGAAGACAAAGTCCTTGAAATAGTCGGGGATTTGTCCCGAGAAATTGTTGTGAGAAATATCTATTTCCTCCATACCTCTCAAATATCTTAAGGACAAAGGAAGGGTTCCCGAGAATTGGTTACCCTCCATGTATAGTAATCTCAATTTTACGCAGCTACCAAGACTATTTGGAATTTTGCCAGATAACATGTTCTCTGAAATATATAGTTCCTCTAGGTTTTTTAAACTTCCAATTTCCACCGGAAGAGAACCAATCAAATTGTTTCGAGAAATGTTCAAACGCAATAACGATGAGAGACTCATAACTTCTCTGGGTATGGTACCAATAAGATTGTTTTGATAAAGTACCAGTTCCACCAACATTTGACATTTGCCCACACTTGAAGGGATGCTTCCATGAAGATTGTTTTCAGACAGTAGAAATTTTGTTAACCGAGTTAAATTTCCAACAGATGACGGGATGTCCCCGTAGAATTTGTTACTAGAGAGATCCAAAAACTCTAGATTTTGAAGCTTACCAATATCAGAAGGAATTTCACCTGTCAAATGGTTGTCGGCCAGATCAAGACTTTGTAAATTGACCAGATTACCTATCCCAGTTGGGATGCTCCCAACTATTTTATTGCTATATATTAGCAAGCGAAGAAGATCAGTTGAGAAATTGAAGATCCGCTTGGGTAATAACCCTCCGAAATTGTTTGTGCTCAGAGCTAGATGGGTCAATTTCGTAGCATTGGTTAAAGAATTGAGAAAACTCAAGTCATCAGCTTCCCCTGATCCAAGATGATTTTCAGCCAATACTAACCGCCCAAGATTATTCAACTTCTCCAAATGAGGCACTTTTCCGGTAAACTTGTTTGATGCAAAACCAATGTGATATAGTTTGGTGGCATTAGATATGGATTTTGGGATAGATCCAGTAAATAAGTTCAAGCTAACTTCAATGAACCAAAGATTAGGAAGAGTATTTCCAAGTTCCGAGGGAAGCATACCTTGAAGTTGGTTAGACACCACATCCAACACTTTGAGAGAAGAGATACTAAAGATTGGGGAAGGAATGGTACCAACCAATCTATTCACTCCAAGTGAAAGAACTTCTAGCTTTTTCAGTTTTCCCAGAGCATATGGAATACTCCCACCAATCCAATTATCTTCCGCATCGAAGTCAATCAGAGACGATAGATTACCAAAAGATGAAGGAATTTCACCTGTAAATGAATTGTTTTTCATTGCTAGTGTTTGTAGCCTTTTCAAACGGCCAAGTTGTGGAGGGATTTCATGGCTGAAGCTGTTGTTTTGCAGCGATAGTTCCTTAAGAAAGCTCAGGTTTCCAATGTGAGGTGATACGGGGCCCACCAATTCTCGACCATCCAGGTTCAGCACAGTGACCCTCTTGGGGTGGCGGCGGCCACATGTTACGCCAACCCATTGGCAGAAGTGGATGGATTCGTTCCACAAGTTGAGAGTTCCAAAATGATCGCCCGTGATTTGGGCCTTGAACGAGAGCAGGGCTAGTCGGTCGGTCTCGTTCCCGCCATGAACAGAGTCGGCAACTGAAGCCGAAAGCAAGAGAGTAAGGAATAAGGACCATGAAAATAGCAGACCCATCTGGTGATGGAGAAGGTGTTAGAACACTAGCACAAAATACGTACTGCGGTTTCAATTAGTTAAATCTCATTACAGCAATAAGAAAAAGACAGAACAAGCATATAATTAAAACTAGAGATTAAATTATTTACACCGCCGGTGTAAATATTTATTTTCTCTAAATCAATTAGGTTGCGCCACGATGCCATATTATATTAATTGGGACCACTGTTTTGACGACGTGGGGCAATGTAATTGATTTGGAGGAAAAAAATATCAGAAAATTGGTCTAAGATCCAAAAGGAAGGGCCCAAAAGCACATTTAGTCCGGCCTAAATTTTTGTAATGTTTAGAGTCCATTAATAAAAATATTTTAGAGTTTAGAGTCCACGAAAATGCAAAAATGCCCTTAATGGAACTCAAAACGCGCACTGTTCCAAAAAAGTTTAAAAGATTTATGATTGGGTCATTTATTCTACCGTAACTAAAGCTGATCTCACAGGAGGTGCTCTCGATCATAGCTGCCGAGTGCCGTCCACTAAATTCATGGAGATTCTCAAACCAGACTAAGTAGACATCAGTTTGGATAGTTTAAGGATTCAATTGGTTCAACCGATAGATTAAGGATGAATTAAACAGAAAACTCTCTCACCAGTGAACTTCACCACCTCCGTCGACTTCACCGGCAACTTTATATCCACCGTCGGCCAGCCGATCTACTGTTTTTATCCCTTAACTACGTGTTTCAAGGACGGACACTCACCGACTCTCAAAAGCAAGACTACGATGGCGAGATTGTGTCGGACTGAAGTCTGAAAGCCATAGCACAGATCATTGATTCCCAGACCACCTGATCGATCGTCTTCCAAATCGCACGACGTGACGTCGGAGTTCCTGTGGAGTTGCCCCACGCTCTCCGCTCGTCTTCCAAATTATTGCTTCTCTTCGCCGGTTGCTGTGTTTGGTTAGATTTTGTCGCTGAGATTGGGCGATATTAATTGAGTTTTGGGTATGGATCAGTTGTTGTTTGCCGAGTTGACTGGGTGCTGTTTTGGGTTTGTTTGTGGACCGCTTTTTCACTTAGGCTCCGTTTGGATGCGGGTAAAGATTTGGGGTATTAGTTAATAAGGGGGGATAAAATAGTAGGGGGTATTAGTTAATAAGGGATGGCCCACATTGATGTGATGTTTATGGAGGGGGATTAAATAGTAGGTTGTTTGGATGAGGTATTAGAAAAGGGGGATTAAATAGTACTTTGTTTGGATAGGGGATAAGGAAGGGGATGATGTAAAAAGCTGTATAATGACTATTTTGCCCTTTTGCAGTATTAAATTAGATGATTCATTAAATTAAATATATAATTATAAAATTCAACATATTTTTTATTTTTCAGACATGATTAATCAAGAATTATTTTACTAATATAATAATAATATAAAATAAATAAAGTATGAAAATTTCGTTTTTTAAGTGCTTTATTATATTTATGTTTATTTTTCAAAATTTAGAAATATTAAAATGTGAAATTACGTACCTATTATTTGGATAAAAAAATTAAGAATATCTTTGTTGAAAATGTTTAATACAAATACTTAATCATGTTTAAAGTAGGAAATTTTATCATTTTTTAAAAATGTTTTAAAAAACCGAAATTTATTGAAATTTTTATGAAACCAATATTTATTGTAAGGGGGAGTAGATGGTAGTTACATGTGGGTGTTAGTTGAAATCATGTGAGGAGTAGGTTCAACAAACTATTTATTTCAATTTTTCTATAAATAGCACTCATTTTTTATATCTCATCTCATCCCACATCTCATCTTCATTTCCTAAGTTCATTATATTTTTTTCCTTCACATTTCAATGGCACGCCGGGCTTGGAGCGAGGAGGAGGAGGATACGTTGTTAACAAACCTTACGAGCCTTGTAGATCAAGGGGTTTGGCAAACCGACAACGGATATTTTCGCAATTCCTACTTGGGAGTTCTTAAAAATGAGATGGGAGTTTCTTTCCCTCAAGCAGGTATAAACGAGATTCATATCGAAGGAAGGATCAAGAAATGGAAGAGTGATTATCACATACTAGACGCTATGCTTAGGCGTCCTGGATTCGGGTGGAATCCAAATGAAAAAAAACTAGTGGTGGAAAATGAAGTTTGGAATGAATTTGTTCAAGTAAGTACTCTATAATTTGTTTTCAATTTTGTATAAAGTATTGTTTTGTAAATTTTGTTAATATTTTCCTAAAATTTATATGTAGGATCACCGACATCTGAGACGTTTTCGGGACAAGCAATTTCCCTATTTCAATCGATGGGCCTATTGCTTTGTTTCTTAAGAGAACTAGAAGTTCGAAGTTTAAGGGAGGCATTGGAAGAATAAATTGAAAGTTGTGATAATAAATGTATTGACGAATAAATTTGTATGCTTCCTAATGTATCTCAAATATTTAATTTGATTTGAGATTAGTACCGTTTGTAAAAATAATCTAGTCTTCATTTCCAAATTATGAAATTAAACTCACAACTTGCTTACGAATCAAATAGATGTGCGAACAGAATACAGAGTCTTCAAATTACAATTTTTTACAAGTTTATTCCGAATCGAATAAATGTGCCAATAAAATACAACATACGAATCCTAAGACAAATATCCCTAATAAGTATGTTATCAGACTTGTTCGATGTTGATCTGCCAAAGCAATTGCGGAAGTGGAAGCACTGTCACTTGATTGACGTTTGATTGGGGCCAACTGCATCTCTTGATTCAATCGATATATTTCCTCATGAAATTGTAACAATCCTCCGTACGAATTCTATTATGCACTAGGACAAATTTCAGATTTCCAGAATTTGGCATGCTATTTTCTGCAGTCACCTACCCACAAACACATCACAAAACAGCACACATGGACACATGACACAGTTTGGACACATGACACAGTTTAAACACAGTCACCTACCCACAAACACATCACAAAACAACACACATGGACACAGTTTGGACACAGGACACAATGGGATAAGTCTTGACAATAATTCTATCAATTGGCTCAGATATTGAAGGTCAGTTTTCTTGGTTACTACTTATGTTGCCGAACGGTCGTGAACCCGTTGACCCTCACAAGTGTCCTACCAAGATGAGTTTACCCTTGAGTGTATTTCCATATCATCACAGCCATATAATAGTAGGCCTCGTTTGGCATGCATTTATTCTGCAGTTTGCACCCACACACACACACACACACACTCCAACTCTTTGGCCAACAATCTGCACAAACCAAGCTAAGTGCAGAAATAGCAGCACTAACAAACCAAGCTAACAGAAAACTGCAGAAACCAACTTGGAGCATTTCCAGAATTTCCATAACAGAAACCTCAGAAACTGCAAAAAATAGCAAAATGGTAAACTCAGTCCATTCCCACACATGGCTGCAAGTAGCACAAAACTGTTATCAATTTCCAGATTTCACATAACAGTTTGGACACAGAAAACAGCATGTCCTGCACTACCAGTTGCACCACAACACAACACACACACACCTGCACTGCATTGGAATTTCAGAAACCAACACCTACATGGTTCAAACCCAGGTACAACAAACACACACACAGCAGCTTATGGCACATGAAAACTGCACTAGAGTATGCCCAATAATAGTCCAAAAACCCACATTAGCATGCTGTTTGTGTACAGTTTCTGAGGTTTACAAGGCTATTTTCTGCTAACACACACACAGACAGTGCAGAATCTGGGCTAATAGAAAAGCCAGCAGCAGCTAATACACACACACACACACACGTGAAACCTGCAGAAAACAGCTAGCAAGCCCAGAATCCACCTTTCTAAACCAAGAGAACAGCATGCAAACCCCCAAAAATGAGTCAAAATTGCAGACAAACAGCTTGCAACCCCAGAACATAGGTTACTATCATTGCCACATTTAGGACACATTTTGGACACAGCACAGCTTGGACAGTACCACACTCCTTCAGATATTGCACACACACATCAGTAGCAGCACTAGGACAGAGGTAGGACACAGGACACAGCTTGGACACACCCACACACTGTCTAGTTCATAGTAACATTTGGCTATCCAGTTCACAGTTCATTTGGGCTCAGATATTGGAAGTTAATTATAAGGGCACTCATTGGCTGCAACTAATGTTGCCCCGCCAAGGTACCTACCTCAATTAACAAATTAATTGACCCATCATTGCCTTAGTTAGTCACACATTAGCAACTCAGAAAACTGCAACAAATAACAACTCAGAAAACTGCAAAAAACAGCCACCTAAACTGCCCAAAATTGGGCTCAGTCAATATTTATGGAATCATAAGGGAACATTTGGCTGCAACTAATGTTACCCCGCCAAGATATCTACCTTAATTAATAAATGAATTGATTCATCATTGCCCTAGTATGACACATATTAGTTGCCAAAACCTGTCATGCAAGAAATATTCATATTACATTCCACAGTCACAAAAAATTGCATCAAATGTAGCAACATAAGGCATGCACAAGGCCTAATCGTACGATCATCCACCATTGTTCCTAATTTAAGTCGTAAAAGTTCATGACTTAAGTCATTCATTATACTTTTACAAATGGCGTATAATATACTACGAGATAGTTCAGCCACGTCAAAAAAGTGGCTTAAGTACCAATCATGCTTATAAAGGTACTTAAACCACTTCAAAAGGGCACAAGTTGTTCAAAGACTCCTAAATAGGACCATAGACGATGCCAGCAAGGATGGCCTCAACATAAGCTTGTCTCTCTTCGGGCTTGATGCCGTAGAAGTTGTCTACTCTTTGCTCCTCTTGGCAAATGACCGCACTTAACTTGAACTTCTCCGTCAAGGTAATATCGAGCTTTGACAGCTCGTCTGGCACTTGAGTGCGTCGTGCGGATAGCTCTTTGTCATATCCGAAGGAATTGACCATCTTTTCCATATGGCCCGTGCTCAACGTCATCCAATTCTGCATGCTTCCAAGCATGGACAACTCCGCATCACCCATTCTTGTCCTCTTCCTCTTTGTGCCTCCGGCATTGGGCTGCGGCATTGAGGTTTGGGGAGTGGACGTGGGGAGTGAGCCATGAGGTGTGAATGTTGGAAGTATGGGAGTGGTGGGAGTTGCGGGAGTTGCGGGAGACGTCGGTGTCTCAGTTTGGAATGCATCAAAGTCTTCACCAAATTGGGGAATATAGCAATCATTGAAAGTTGGGAGACTTTGGTTCGCATTAGTTACGCGCCCCATTGATGCGGGAGTCTCCACTCCCGCCCCCGTAGCTCTATCCTTTCCAAACATGAATTGCCAATCGTCAAAGAATGGGAAGGTCTTCCCGTATATGTTATTTGCCTTTTGAGGATGGGCCTACATATAAGTTGGCCGTTAGTACAAACTTCCATGCCTTAATATTGACTTAAAGCATTGGAAGTACAAATTGAAATTTTGGAAGTTACCTTTTGATAGTTGTCCCATACGTCTTTCTCCACTATGATGCGTTTGGTCACATCATCCCACCCGAACCCGCTAAGGGCAGTAATGTCGACAAGTTTTGCCCACGTTACTTTCCAATACTTCACCTTCGAGTTAATGTGGGGGTTAGCATTAATATTGGTCCCCGGTAGGAACTTCACTAACTCTTTCTCCACGTGGTTATAGAAACCACATCTGAAGCCATTCTCGGCTCTCCACTTGTCCCCCACCAACTCATTCACCATGCACTTGATTAGTGCATCCTCCTCCTTAGTACTCCAACTCCTACGTTTTACCTTCGTAGGTGCTTCCATTACTTCCACTACTTCGACTTCATCGACTTCATCGTCCATTGCTGCAAATGCAATGTTTATGTTGAATATATAAATGTACAAGTACGACCTCACACATTAAGGATGACATTGGGAAATAGATTGGTACGTTCAATGTTTTGCAAACTCAAATGTACCAAAGGAAATGGTACGGTACAACTTCTTGAAACACAAATGTTACAACGGAAATGCTACGTTACAAGTTCTTCAAACACAAATGATACAAACATGTTCCAAACACAATTACAATGTCATTAAAAATTCGACAAACTAATGGTTATACAAGAGATTTGGGTCTTGTCCCCCACCATTGGCTAACCAATGGTTATACATGGCCGCAGCCAGCGCATCCCTCCCAGCAGTCCACTCATTGGAAGAATCTACATTACCAATGTGATCATCATCAGGCACATCGTTCACGTGATCTCGTTCCCACGCGGAGTATTCTTGTTCAATGGGATCGTTGGGCATCTCTCTCCTAATTAGGTTATGGAGAAGACAACATGCTGTCACAATACGGGTTTGAGCCCTTATGGGGTAATAGGAGGCTGATCTCAAAATTGCAAACCGCTTCTTAAGAACCCCAAAGCTCCTCTCAATGACATTCCTAGCAGCGGAGTGCTTCATGTTGAAGTACTCCTCTTTGCTCACTGGCATATGACCTTGCCTCCAGATGTTTATGTGATACCGTTGGCCACGGTATGGTGCCAGAAAACCGTTTCTATTTGTGTAACCAGCATCGACAAGGTAATAATGTCCTGTTATGAATGAGAATTAAGAGAATAACTTAGGAAATGGATAGCTAATGGTAATGGAGCGAAGGGAAACATTAACTTAGGATATGGAACATATATACCATGAGGGACTATAAGACCCTCCGGTCTTTCAATGGCGTTCTGAAGGATTCTAGAGTCAGTGGCCGACCCTTCCCAACCAGACAAGACATAGACAAATGTTTGGTCTTTCGTACAAACACCTAAAACATTTGTAGCAATCTCACCCTTCCTTGACCTATATCGTGGCCTGTCAACAGCTGGGGGATTAACTGGCACGTAGGTTCCATCCAATGCCCCAAGACAATTCTAACAAATGTTGGGAAGAGTATTAGAAAATTAAATATGGCCAACTATAGGGAATATTTCAAATGGAAGCAGTCAAAGAATGAAAAAGCACGAGTGTACCTGAAACCAACTCCATCTACTGTCTTCGTAGTTAGGAGGTACAGGTTCAGGCGTTACTAGGAGCATGTTGTAAAGGCACAAGACAGCTAGGAGTACAGCATTGAAATGCCTACTTACAGTCTCGATAGATCTCCAAAAGTCAAATTTCGTACGCCTCTGCTTTGTATGGTGACCGAGGACCCACAAGAATATTGCTACCCTCTCCTCCAGACATACGTTGCGTGAGTCCCCTAACCCAACACCTCGGACTAAACAGCACAATCTTAAAAAGGTATGCCTATTCACCCTCAACTGCTCGTGGCAGTCAACGTCATTACCCCTTACAAGTCTGTTGATATTATTTATGTGTGTTTGGTAGAAGTTTGGATTCGGAGACAACTCGGGACGAGGAGGTTGTTGGCGCGACGTCGACATGATGAAGAGGTAGAGGCGAAATAGCCATTGCATTAGTAATGAAGGCATGTAATGCCATGACTGCTTCTTGCTCTTCTCTTCTCCTAATTTGTTTTCTGTTTAATCTTGGCATCCTAAAAAATGCTAACAAGGGTTTCATCGATTAAATAAGAACTATAACTATTTATTCATAACTCCAAATTTCACCTTTTGAACTATTTATACATAACTACAAATATGAATGGATTTGACACATGATCATGTACTAGTATTCATTTTAGTTAGACAAAAAAATGGTAGGGATCAGATGTGGTTCTATGCTAATCCAGGCTCAGTGGACACAAACCTAACAAAATGCTTATTGA